>JACSYO010001837.1:0-156367 GCA_016806645.1 Ophiodon elongatus
AGATCCTCCAGGAGGTTTCCTCTGGGTCCAATGCCTCCTGGAGGTCCAGAGCCTCCTGGAGGTTTCCTCTGGGTCCAAGTCCTCCAGGAGGTTTCCTCTGGGTCCAGATCCTCCAGGAGGTTTCCTCTGGGTCCAATGCCTCCTGGAGGTCCAGAGCCTCCTGGAGGTTTCCTCTGGGTCCAAGTCCTCCAGGAGGTTTCCTCTGGGTCCAGAGCCTCCTGGAGGTTTCCTCTGGGTCCAATGCCTCCTGGAGGTCCAGAGCCTCCTGGGGGTTTCCTCTGGGTCCAGGTGCTCCAGGAGGTTTCTGTCCAAGTCCTCCAGGAGGTTTCTCTGGGTCCAGAGCCTCCAGGAGGTTTCCTCTGGGTCCAGAGCCTCCTGGAGGTTTCCTCTGGGTCCAGGTGCTCCAGGAGGTTTCCTCTGGGTCCAGGTCCTCCTGGAGGTTTCCTCTGGGTCCAGATCCTCCAGGAGGTTTCCTCTGGGTCCAATGCCTCCTGGAGGTCCAGAGACTCCTGGAGGTTTCCTCTGGGTCCAGGTGCTCCAGGAGGTTTCCTCTGGGTCCAGAGCCTCCTGGAGGTCCAGAGCCTCCTGGAGGTTTCCTCTGGGTCCAGGTGCTCCAGGAGGTTTCCTCTGGGTCCAGAGCCACCTGGAGGTTTCCTCTGGGTCCAGAGCCTCCTGGAGGTCCAGAGCCTCCTGGAGATTTCCTCTGGGTCCAGGTGCTCCAGGAGGTTTCCTCTGGGTCCAGAGCCTTCTGGAGGTCCAGAGCCTCCTGGAGGTTTCCTCTGGGACCAGGTCCTCCAGGAGGTTTCCTCTGGGTCCAGATCCTCCAGGAGGTTTCCTCTGGGTCCAATGCCTCCTGGAGGTCCAGAGCCTCCTGGAGGTTTCCTCTGGGTCCAGGTCCTCCAGGAGGTTTCCTCTGGGTCCAGGTCCTCCAGGAGGTTTCCTCTGGGTCCAGGTGCTCCAGGAGGTGGTTGGGGTTTTGTGGTGTGGTGGGGTTTTTTGTGGTGGTTTTGGGTTGGGGGTTGGGGTTTGTGTTTGGGGTTTTTGGGTTGTTGGGGTTTTGGGGTTTTTGGGGGTTGTTGGGGTTTCTCTGTCCAGAGCCCTGGAGGTTTCCTCTGGGTCCAGGTGCTCCAGGAGGTTTCTGGTCCAGAGCCTGGCTTGGTAGGTGTTCCGGGGTTTCTGGGTCTCAGATCTTCCTGGGAGGTTTTCTCTGGGTCCAATGCCTCCTGGAGGTCCAGAGCCTCCTGGAGGTTTCCTCTGGGTCCAGGTGCTCCAGGAGGTTTCCTCTGGGTCCAGATCCTCCAGGAGGTTTCCTCTGGGTCCAGAGCCTCATGGAGGTCCAGAGCCTCCTGGAGGTTTCCTCTGGGTCCAGGTCCTCCAGGAGGTTTCCTCTGGGTCCAGATCCTCCAGGAGGTTTCCTCTGGGTCCAGAGCCTCATGGAGGTCCAGAGCCTCCAGGAGGTTTCCTCTGGGTCCAGGTCCTCCAGGAAGTTTCCTCTGGGTCCAGAGCCTCCTGGAGGTCCAGAGCCTCCTGGAGGTTTCCTCTGGGTCCAGGTCCTCCAGGAGGTTTCCTCTGGGTCTAGATCCTCCAGGAGGTTTCCTCTGGGTCCAGATCCTCGTGGAGAGTTTCTCTGTCTGGCATCAACTCCTGAAATAACGGCGTTTGGGCAGTGGCCCATGATCCTCTACGTAACCTAGCAACCTGACCCTGTCACTGCTTCTCAAACTTTTCAGGTTCAGGAGAAGAGTGCGTTAATGTGAGTCCGTTGGTTGAACCAGACTCCTGGGAGAAGCTCCGGTGTCCTGGTTTGTGGGGGTGCCCACGAGGTCGTTAGGGGTTAGGGTCGAGGCTATGAATAACAGATCGTGGCTATGAATAACAGATGATCGTGGCTATGAATAACAGATGATCGTGGCTATGAATAACAGATGACGGGGCTATGAATAACAGATGACGTGGCTATGAATAACAGATCGTGGCTATGAATAACAGATGATCGTGGCTATGAATAACAGATCGTGGCTATGAATAACAGATGATCGTGGCTATGAATAACAGATCGTGGCTATGAATAACAGATGATCGTGGCTATGAATAACAGATCGTGGCTATGGACGCAGTTCTGAGCAAAGACTGGAGGGACACATATCTTAAATCAATATTTTGGTTTTAGTAAGTAGCCGTGGTATAAATAACATTTATACACGATGACTGTATCTGACTGGTTTTAATACTAAAACTATTTTGTTACCTGGATGACCTTCATGTGACATCAGGATCAATCAGTACCGTTGATCCTGAAATATGACGGCTCGTTCATTGTTCAGCTGAGTTTTATTAGTTTTCATTAAAAGGGAAACGGAGAAATTAATGTTGGTGACCACATTAAAACAGGAAGTCTGACAGCTTCAAAGTCAACTGAAGATAGAAAACTAAGAACACCAAAGGTCAAAGGTCATTTCAGGGTGAAAGGTCTTCAGGTAGGGAAGAAGGAACCGGCATCATCCCGTCGTCTCTTCCGACTCTGCTGTTCAAAAAACTGACGGATGTCATCAGGAGTCACAACCTATCAGAGAACAGTCACATGACATCATCATGAGGACTCAACCTATCAGAGAACAGTCACATGACATCATGAGGACTCAGCCTATCAGAGAACAGTCACATGACATCATCATGAGGACTCAACCTATCAGAGAACAGTCACATGACATCATCATGAGGACTCAACCTATCAGAACAGTCACATGACATCATCATGAGGACTCAACCTATCAGAGAACAGTCACATGACATCATCATGAGGACTCAACCTATCAGAGAACAGTCACATGACATCATGGTCAGGTCAAAGAATCTAAAATCTAAATTAATTCTCACCTTTCCATCTTCAGCAAATCTCTGCAGGAAATCCTTTAGTTCAGTTTTCATGTCGTTGTACCCTGAAAGACAAGTTGTACATGTAGTACTGGTAGTACATGTACTACTGACAGTTGTATATGTAGTACTGGTAGTTCTACATGTAGTACTGGCAGTTGTATATGGAGTACATGTAGTACTGGAAGTTGTGTATGTAGTACTTGTATACGTTGTGTGTACCGTGGATGATCTCCAGCTGCTGCACATGGTTCAGCTGGTCCAGCGCTGACATCAGGGGGTCGTGACCCTGCTGTCTCTGCTCATTGTTCTTTCCTTTGTTCTCGTAGGCGAGGACGGTGTCCGACTCGTCCAGGAGGAAGGACAGGCCGGCTGCAGAGAGACGCTCCTGAGAAGACAAAGACAAGAGGACTTCACAGTGACATCATCAGGATGTGAGCCAATAGAAACCCAGACAGGGAACTCTTACCTTGCAGGTGGTACAGCAGCAGAGCTTGTAGCGCCACCCTGACGGCCAGAACACGGCTCCTGATTGGACCCTTTTCTGACCAATGGCCTGCAGCTCCTTCAGTCCACAGCTGGGCTCCGCCTCCTGACGGCTTCCCTTACAGCTGGGCTCCGCCTCCTGACGGCTTCCCTTACAGCTGGGCTCCGCCTCCTGACGGCTTCGCTTACAGCTGGGCTCCATGACGTCGTCCCCCTGACAGATTTTTATTATTAATCCACCACGTTGATCAGTGATGCATGGTGGCTAAAATCCATTTAGAGGTCAGAACACAACAGTAACGTCTAACTTGCACTATGATTTATATTTATATTGAAGGAGCCAAGAGTTGTATCAACGTCTGTATGTCGTCAACTGAATATAGAACGTTTAACTGAATAATATCTCAACAATATGGATGAATTATAAATAATCTAATAATAAATATATGATCTTCTCTCGTTTCAGACTAACCCTCACTGGAATAAAGAATAAATTACATAACAGAGCTTTTGATGGATCAATCATATGGGCTGTGAGTCGCTACGTTTGGTTAAAAGGGTTTTAATAATCCTCATGGTCTCTGAACACATGACGTACTGGTTAGGTTAGGCCCCTACTCTAGAGGCCTCTGCTCTAGAGACCTCTGCTCTAGGGACCTCTGCTCTAGAGGCCTAGAGGCCCCTACTCTAGAGGCCTCTGCTCTAGAGACCTCTGCTCTAGGGACCTCTGCTCTAGAGGCCTAGAGGCCCCTACTCTAGAGGCCTCTGCTCTAGAGGCCTCTGCTCTAGGGACCTCTGCTCTAGGGACCTCTGCTCTAGAGGCCTAGAGGCCCCTACTCTAGAGGCCTCTGCTCTAGAGACCTCTGCTCTAGGGACCTCTGCTCTAGGGACCTCTGCTCTAGAGGCCCCTACTCTAGAGGCCTCTGCTCTAGAGACCTCTACTCTAGGGACCTCTGCTCTAGGGTCTTCTCGCCCTGAGGCTCAGAGTTTCCCTACTCAGGAGGCTGCTTTAGAGACCCAAGCAGGGATCTCGCTCTAGTGACCTCTGCTCTGTGTGCCTCGGCTCCCAGGCCTCAGCTCGCATGGATCTCTGCCTAGGCCTTGTGGCCTGAGGCTCCCAGTAGCCTCTGCTCTTTAGATCTTGCCTAGTAACTCTGCTCTAGGGACTCTGTAGAGGCCTAGAGGCCCCTACTTAGAGGCCTCTGCTCTAGAGACCTCTGCTCTAGGGACCTCTGCTCTAGAGGCCTAGAGGCCCCTACTCTAGAGGCCTCTGCTCTAGAGACCTCTGCTCTAGGGACCTCTGCTCTAGGGACCTCTGCTCTAGAGGCCCCTACTCTAGAGGCCTCTGCTCTAGAGACCTCTACTCTAGGGACCTCTGCTCTAGAGGCCTAGAGGCCCCTACTCTAGAGGCCTCTGCTCTAGAGACCTCTGCTCTAGGGACCTCTGCTCTAGGGACCTCTGCTCTAGAGGCCTAGAGGCCCCTACTCTAGAGGCCTCTGCTCTAGAGACCTCAGCTGTAGGGATCTCTGCTCTAGGGACCTCTGCTCTAGAGGCCTCTGCTCTAGAGACCTCAGCTCTAGGGATCTCTGCTCTAGGGACCTCTGCTCTAGAGGCCTAGAGGCCCCTACTCTAGAGGCCTCTGCTCTAGAGACCTCTACTCTAGGGACCTCTGCTCTAGAGGCCTAGAGGCCCCTACTCTAGAGGCCTCTGCTCTAGAGACCTCTACTCTAGGGACCTCTGCTCTAGAGGCCTAGAGGCCCCTACTCTAGAGACCTCTGCTCTAGGGACCTCTGCTCTAGGGGCCTATATATATATATATATATATATATATATATATATATATATATATATATATATATATATATAACTTATACATACACATAGATAGCCCTTACCCTGGTTTACTGTAGTATTTATATTATTATATATATATTTTATAGCATAACTTATAGCATAACTTATACATACACATAGATAGCCCTTACCCTGGTTTAATGTAGTACTTATAGTATTATATATATATATATATATATATTATACCATAACTTATACATACACATAGATAACCCTTACCCTGGTTTAATGTAGTATTTATAGTATTATATATATATATTATAGTAGTTTCATCCTCTCACCTGTTCTTCTCTGTGAGGAAGGGTTGTGTTTGTTTCTCTTTCCTCCTTCACCTGAACGGCTGCACCTGGAACTGAAGGTCACACAGGAAGAAGAAGATGAACAGCCTGTTTACCTGACTATTTACCCACCAGGTGAGATGACTGACTATTTACCTGACTATTTACCCGCCAGGTGAGATGACTGACTATTTACCTGACTATTTACCCGCCAGGTGAGATGACTGACTATTTACCTGACTATTTACCTGCCAGGTGAGATGACTGTTACCATGTTACCTGCCAGGTGAGATGACTGACTATTTACCTGACTATTTACCTCGCCAGGTGAGATGACTGACTATTTACCTGACTATTTACCCGCCAGGAGATGACTGACTATTTACCTGACTATTTACCTGACTGTTTACCTGCCAGGTGAGATGACTGACTATTTACCTGACTGTTTACCTGCCAGGTGAGATGACTGACTATTTACCTGACTATTTACCTGCCAGGTGAGATGACTGACTATTTACCTGACTGTTTACCTGCCAGGTGAGATGACTGACTATTTACCTGACTGTTTACCTGCCAGGTGAGATGACTGACTATTTACCTGACTGTTTACCTGCCAGGTGAGATGACTGACTATTTACCTGACTGTTTACCTGCCAGGTGAGATGACTGACTATTTACCTGACTGTTTACCTGCCAGGTGAGATGACTGACTATTTACCTGACTGTTTACCTGCCAGGTGAGATGACTGACTGTTTACCTGACTGTTTACCTGCCAGGTGAGATGACTGACTGTTTACCTGACTGTTTACCTGCCAGGTGAGCAGCGTAGGTCCAGAGCAGAGGGCTTTTCTTCATACAGGAGTCACAGATCATCTCCTGCAGCTCCACACAGTCTGGAGCCTCACAGCCCAGGTGCTGAAACACATTATCTATATTATATACACACATATATATATATATATATATATATATATATATATATATACATACATGCATATTACATTACCATACAGAACAGTTATTAAAACAATGACTTCATGGAGGAATGTGATCCACAAACTGAGGAGGGTTAAATAAAGATGTGTGAACTCATTAATAACTTGATAATGTAACACTCACCCGGCCATGCAGCCAGTCCTCACACACCACACACTGAATCATCTCGTCCTCCACCTGCACACAGCTAGCCAATCAATATAGGACCCAGAGCACACCTGGGTCAGGTGAGGGTCAGGTAAAGGGTCAGGTGAGGTTCAAGTGAGGGTCAGGTAAGGGTCAGGTGAGGTTCAAGTAAGGGTCAGGTGAGGGTCAGGTGAGGGTCAGGTGAGGGTCAGGTAAGGGTCAGGTGAGGTTCAAGTAAGGGTCAGGTAAGGGTCAGGTGAGGGTCAGGTGAGGGTCAGGTGAGGGTCAGATAACGTTTAAGTGAAGGGTCAGGGTCAAGTAAAGGGTCAAGTGAAGGTCAGGTAAGGGTCAGGTAAAGGTTAGGGTTAGGGTTTGGTAAGGGTCAGGTAAGGGTCAAGTAAAGGGTCAGGTAAAGGGTCAAGTAAGGGTCAAGTGAAGGTCAGGTAAGGGTCAGATAAGGTTTAAGTGAAGGTCAGGTAAGGGTCAGGTGAGGGTCAGGTAAGGGTCCAGTGAAGATCAGGTAAGGGTCTAGTGAAGGTTTAGGTAAAGGTCATGTGAAGGTTAGATAAGGGTCCAGTGAAGGTTTAGGTAAAGGTCATGTGAAGGTCAGGTAAGGGTCCAGTGAAGGTTTAGGTAAAGGTCAGGTAAGGGTCCAGTGAAGGTTTAGGTAAAGGTCATGTGATCGTCAGGTAAGGGTCCAGTGAAAGTTTAGGTAAAGGTCAGGTAAGGGTCAAGTAAAGGGTTAGGTAAGGTTTAAGTGAAGGTCAGGTATGGGTCAAGTGAAGGTTTAGGTATAGGTCAAGTGAAGGTCAAGTGAAGGTCAGGTCAAGGTCAGGTCAATGTGGCCCAAAACATATATCACGATCAGTTTTTATCACATTGATCAATGTCTATAATGTAGCATTGGGCTAACTTCCAGTTATATAAATATACATTCATCATCGTTAATGTGGTAGATTTTATCCCTCACCTGGTCGTCTGGGTCAGGATAAGGCCGGCTGCAGGTACAGTACACTCCAGAGAAGTTCTGACTATATTTATTCAGACTGTTGACCTCCTCCTTCTCCTGAAAGTCACACAAACAGAGTAAAGCTGTGGCGTCCTCAGCGCTCCTCCCATGTGATGACCACGACGAGGGTTCAGGGTTACGACTGGGTGGGGGTCCACCACCGGCTCCTTAGAATCACTCCACGAGACCAAGAACGTCCATCTAAAGTTTCTTTGACCGATGACCAGCTACATCATCAATTACCTGTTCATCAATTACCTGATCATCAATTATCTGTTCATCAATTACCTGTTCATCAATTACCTGTTCATCTGATCTGATCTTCAATTACCGTATCTTCAATTATCTGTTCATCAATTACATGATCATCAATTATCTGTTCATCAATTACCTGATAATTAATTATCTGTTCATCAATTATCTGTTCATCAATTACCTGTTCAATTATCTGTTCATCAATTACCTGTTCATCAATAACCTGATCATCAATTACCTGTTCATCAATAACCTGATCATCAATTACCTGTTCATCAATTACCTGTTCATCAATTACCTGATCATCAATTATCTGTTCATCAATTACCTGTTCATCAATAACCTGATCATCAATTACCTGTTCATCAATTACCTGTTCATCAATTACCTGATCATCAATTATCTGTTCATCAATTACCTGTTCATCTGATCTTATCTTCAATTATCTGTTCATCAATTATCTGTTCATCAATTACCTTTCATCAATTATCTGTTCATCAATTATCTGTTCATCAATTATCTGTCCATCAATTATCTGTTATCTGTTCATCAATTATCTGTGATCTGTGCATCTGTTCATCAATTATCTGTTCATCTGTTATTGGTTCATCAATTATCTGTTCATCTGTTATCTGTTCATCAATTATCTGTTCATCTGTTATCTGTTCATCAATTATCTGTTCATCTGTTATCTGTTCATCACATTATCTGTTCATCAATTATCTGTTCATCAATTATCTGTTCATCAGTTATCTGTTCATCAATTATCTGTTCATCAGCTATCTGTTATCTGTTCATCAATTATCTATTCATCAATTATCTGTTCATCAGCTATCAGTTATCTGTTCATCAATTATCTGTTCATCAGTTATCTGTTCATCAATTATCTGTTCATCAGTTATCTGTGATCTGTTCATCAATTATCTGTGATCTGTTAATCAATTATCTGTTCATCTGTTATCTGTTCATCAATTATCTGTTCATCAATTATCAGTTATCTGTTCATCAGTTATCTGTTCATCAATTATCTGTTCATCAATTATCTGTTCATCAATTATCTGTTCATCAATTATCTGTTCATCTGTTATCTGTTCATCTGTTATCTGTTCATCAATTATCTGTTCATCTGTTATCTGTTCATCTGTTATCTGTTCATCAGTTATCTGTTCATCAGTTATCTGTTCATCAGTTATCTGTTCATCAATTATCTGTTCATCAATTATCTGTTCATCTGTTATCTGTTCATCTGTTCATCAATTATCTGTTCATCTGTTATCTGTTCATCAATTATCTGTTCATCTGTTCATCAATTATCTGTTCATCAATTATCTGTTCATCAATTATCTGTTCATCAGTTATCTGTTCATCAATTATCTGTTCATCAATTATCTGTTCATCAATTATCAGTTATCTGTTCATCTGTTCATCAGTTATCTGTTCATCAGTTATCTGTTCATCAATTATCTGTTCATCAATTATCTGTTCATCTGTTATCTGTTCATCAATTATCTGTTCATCTGTTATCTGTTCATCAATTATCTGTTCATCAGTTATCTGTTCATCAATTATCTGTTCATCAATTATCTGTTCATCAGTTATCTGTTCATCAATTATCTGTTCATCAATTATCTGTTCATCAGTTATCTGTTCATCAATTATCTGTTCATCAATTATCTGTTCATCAGCTATCTGTTCATCAATTATCTGTTCATCAGTTATCAGTTATCTGTTCATCAGTTATCAGTTATCTGTTCATCAGTTATCTGTTCATCAGTTATCTGTTCATCAGTTATCAATTATCTGTTCATCAATTACCTTTCATCAATTACCTGATCATCAATTATCTGTTCATCAATTACCTGTTCATCTGATCTGATCTTCAATTACCGTATCTTCAATTATCTGTCCATCAATTATCTGTTCATCAATTATCTGTTCATCAATTATCTGTTCATCAATTATCTGTAATCTGTTCATCAATTATCTGTGATCTGTTCATCAATTATCTGTTCATCAATTATCTGTGATCTGTTCATCAATTATCTGTGATCTGTTCATCAATTATCTGTTCATCTGTTATCTGTTCATCTGTTCATCAATTATCTGTGATCTGTTCATCAATTATCTGTTCATCTGTTATCTGTTCATCTGTTCATCAATTATCTGTTCATCTGTTATCTGTTCATCAATTATCTGTTCATCTGTTCATCAATTATCTGTTCATCAATTATCTGTTCATCAGTTATCTGTTCATCAGTTATCTGTTCATCAGTTATCTGTTCATCAGTTATCAGTTATCTGTTCATCAGTTATCTGTTCATCAGTTATCTGTTCATCTGTTATCTGTTCATCTGTTATCTGTTCATCAGTTATCTGTTCATCAGTTATCTGTTCATCAGTTATCTGTTCATCAATTATCTGTTCATCTGTTATCTGTTCATCAATTATCTGTTCATCTGTTATCTGTTCATCTGTTCATCAATTATCTGTTCATCAGTTATCTGTTCATTAATTATCTGTTCATCAATTATCTGTTCATCAGCTATCTGTTCATCAATTATCTGTTCATCAGTTATCTGTTCATCAGTTATCAGTTATCTGTTCATCAGTTATCTGTTCATCAGTTATCTGTTCATCAGTTATCTGTTCATCAGTTATCAGTTATCTGTTCATCAGTTATCAATTATCTGTTCATCAATTACCTGTTCATCAATTACCTGTTCAATTACCTGATCATCAATTATCTGTTCATCAATTACCTGTTCATCAATTACCTTTCATCAATTACCTGATCATCAATTATCTGTTAATCAATTACCTGTTCATCTGATCTTCAATTACCGTATCTTCAATTATCTGTGATCTGTTCATCAATTATCTGTTCATCTGTTATCTGTTCATCAATTATCTGTTCATCTGTTATATGTTCATCTGTTATCTGTTCATCAATTATCTGTTCATCAGTTATCTGTTCATCAGTTATCTGTTCATCAATTATCTGTTCATCAATTATCTGTTCATCTGTTCATCAATTATCTGTTCATCAGTTATCTGTTCATCAGTTATCTGTTCATCAGTTATCTGTTCATCAGTTATCTGTTCATCAGTTATCTGTTCATCAGTTATCAGTTATCTGTTCATCAGTTATCTGTTCATCAATTATCTGTTCATCAGTTATCTGTTCATCAATTATCTGTTCATCAATTATCTGTTCATCAATTATCTGTTCATCAGTTATCTGTTCATCAATTATCTGTTCATCAATTATCTGTTCATCAATTATCAGTTATCTGTTATCTGTTCATCTGTTCATCAGTTATCTGTTCATCGGTTATCTGTTCATCAGTTATCTGTTCATCAGTTATCTGTTCATCAATTATCTGTTCATCAATTATCTGTTCATCTGTTATCTGTTCATCAATTATCTGTTCATCTGTTATCTGTTCATCAATTATCTGTTCATCTGTTATATGTTCATCTGTTATCTGTTCATCAGTTATCTGTTCATCAGTTATCTGTTCATCAATTATCTGTTCATCAATTATCTGTTCATCTGTTCATCAATTATCTGTTCATCAGTTATCTGTTCATCAGTTATCTGTTCATCAGTTATCTGTTCATCAGTTATCTGTTCATCAGTTATCTGTTCATCAGTTATCAGTTATCTGTTCATCAGTTATCTGTTCATCAATTATCTGTTCATCAGTTATCTGTTCATCAATTATCTGTTCATCAATTATCTGTTCATCAATTATCTGTTCATCAGTTATCTGTTCATCAATTATCTGTTCATCAATTATCTGTTCATCAATTATCAGTTATCTGTTATCTGTTCATCTGTTCATCAGTTATCTGTTCATCGGTTATCTGTTCATCAGTTATCTGTTCATCAGTTATCTGTTCATCAATTATCTGTTCATCAATTATCTGTTCATCAGTTATCTGTTCATCAATTATCTGTTCATCTGTTATCTGTTCATCAATTATCTGTTCATCAGTTATCTGTTCATCAATTATCTGTTCATCAATTATCTGTTCATCAATTATCTGTTCATCAATTATCTGTTCATCAGCTATCTGTTCATCAATTATCTGTTCATCAGTTATCTGTTCATCAATTATCTGTTCATCAGTTATCTGTTCATCAATTATCTGTTCATCAATTATCTGTTCATCTGTTATCTGTTCATCATTATCTGTTCATCAGTTATCTGTTCATCAGTTATCTGTTCATCAGTTATCTGTTCATCAGTTATCTGTTCATCAATTATCTTTTTTTTGTTTTGTTTTTTTGTTGTTATCTGTTATCGTTCATCAATGTTCATCAATTATCTGTTCATCTGTTATCTGTTCATCAATTATCTGTTCATCTGTTATCTGTTCATCAATTATCTGTTCATCAGTTATCTGTTCATCAATTATCTGTTCATCAATTATCTGTTCATCAGTTATCTGTTCATCAATTATCTGTTCATCAATTATCTGTTCATCAGTTATCTGTTCATCAATTATCTGTTCATCAATTATCTGTTCATCGTTATCTGTTCATCAATTATCTGTTCATCAGTTATCTGTTCATCAATTATCTGTTCATCAGTTATCTGTTCATCAATTATCTGTTCATCAATTATCTGTTCATCTGTTCATCAATTATCTGTTCATCAGTTATCTGTTCATCAGTTATCTGTTCATCAGTTATCTGTTCATCAGTTATCTGTTCATCAGTTATCAGTTATCTGTTCATCAGTTATCTGTTCATCAATTATCTGTTCATCAGTTATCTGTTCATCAATTATCTGTTCATCAATTATCTGTTCATCAATTATCTGTTCATCAGTTATCTGTTCATCAATTATCTGTTCATCAATTATCTGTTCATCAGTTATCTGTTCATCAGTTATCTGTTATCTGTTCATCTGTTATCATTAATCAAATGGGTAATTTTCCATTCGAAAGAGATTTTATGTTCGGCGCCAAATAAAAGAATAATGATCCCTATCTATGGGGACACTCTACACACACCATCAGAGTTTCTGTCTTTATGGGGACAGTCTACACACACCATCAGAGTTTCTGTCTTTATGGGGACAGTCTACACACAGATTACAGTGAGTCATTGGAACCATGAAATGAAAAGTAATTAAATCTGAAGTAAACTCACAGGGTGGAGTTTACACTGCAGCTCTGTGAACTTCCTGTTTCCACAGTCACAGCGGAAGTTCCTACAGAAAACAGAGAGCAAGAGTTTGTTTACAGAAAACAGAGAGCAAGAGTTTGTTTACAGAAAACACAAGTGTTTGTTTGTCGAGGGGCTGGAACACTGTGCTCTCCGGGGAGAGGGACCTCCCTAACGGGGCTGCCGTCTCTGACCTCTTGACCCCCGGCAGACCCCACCACCCCCTCCGGTGAGAAGCTATGAGACTGTAGTGGGCCGACAGACACGAGGGGGTTGGAGTAAATTTGCCGACATCGCAAGACCAGAAGAGAAATGGCTTCAAATAGACCGTGATGGGTCCAAGGCCCCGGAGGTCTGTGGGCCGGGAGGTCCGAAGACCCGGAGGTCCGAAGACCCGGAGGTCCGAAGACCCTCACAAGCCTGCTTATAATCAATGGTGTCTAAATGTGACTGATCATATATTGAAAGGTGAGTGTTGACCTCTTGGTGTAGAGTTCAAAGAGGTCGTGACCTTCGTGACATTTGTACGAGCAGGCCAGACAGACTCCTGCTGCCTCTCCTCCCTTTGGGGTGCAGCTGCTGCAGGCATACAGGGCCTGGCGCTTCACGTAGCCCTGAAAAACACACACACACACACACACACACACACACACATATATATATATATATATAAACGTGATGTCATGAGAGGGCCCTGAAACAAAAACACACACACACCCTCTGATTGAAGGACCCCTGCTCTACCACTGAGCCACGGTCGCCCCGTACAGTACACACACACACAGTTGTATACAGACTAATAACTCTCTCTCTCATATATATATATATATATATATATATATATATATATATATATGAATAAATGCAGCACTGACCTGAGGGTATGAGCAGTGATCAGAGTCACTTCCTGCCAACACTGCTGAAGCTTCTTCCTCCAACTCTTCATCTTCCTCCAGAACATCAACCAGAGACACCGTGTGCTCCTCCGACATCCTTCTGTTACCATGGAGACCAACAACAACAAAGGATGATACCATGGAGACCAACAACAACAATATATACAGTATATTATATATATATATAACGTTATATATAAAACGTTATATAATACATGCATCGTGTTGATTGTGTGACATGTGAGCTGCTGTTGTGAAACCAAAGACCGTTAAACAGCTTTACTCATCGATCAGTTAGCTTAGCATCAGTTAGCTTCATCAGCACTCCCGCAGTGATGCTAGCTGTGTTAGCTGCGTGAATAAAACACAACCTTACCGAGTCAATGTGTTCACACCGTCTGATAAAGCCGGTAACCCTCCCGACACCGGACCAGTAGTTATTACCGATAATCAGCCGTCTGGCGGGTCTTTGTGCTCGAACGGCTGCTGCTTCCTGGTAGCGACTACTTCCGGTTCCTTAGAACGACTACTTCCGCTTCACTTCGTGATGTGCTGCGTTCACGTGTCACCTAGAAATGGAGGACAGACTTCTGCCTGTCCTCTCTGCGCGAGTTCTTTCCGGTTTCATTTACAGAGACTGTCTGTCAAACTAAACCCGGCTGAACACACACCAACACGGTGCCCTGTTCTTGTGAAACATCGAGCCTCTTCTACTTCTACACACACTTCCTGAGGAACTTCCTGTCGACGCCAATTTACGTGAGCCGCCTGAAAGCAGCACAGAGAACGTGGTGACGTAGTAAAGATGGCGGCCGGGGCCGTGGTAGCAGAGCTGAGGTTCAGAGACGGACTGAGAGAGAAAATCAGCGTTAAAGTCGAAAATAATCTTTCTTCTCTGATCAGTGGAGTTCACGAGCTCAACAAGAACGTTTCGCGGCTCCTCAGCGAGCTGGTGGAGCGGGAAAACACCTGCGGGGGAGGAGAGTCACGTGTCACAGGTAAACGAAGACTGTTACCTGTCAGAGGTAAACAAAGACTGTTACCTGTCAGAGGTAAACAAAGGGACTGTTACCTGTCAGAGGTAAACAAAGGGACTGTTACCTGTCAGAGGTAAACAAAGGGACTGTTACCTGTCAGAGGTAAACAAAGGGACTGTTACCTGTCAAAGGTAAACAAAGGGACTGTTACCTGTCAGAGGTAAACAAAGGGACTGTTACCTGTCAGAGGTAAACAAAGGGACTGTTACCTGTCAGAGGTAAACAAAGGGACTGTTACCTGTCAGAGGTAAACAAAGACTGTTACCTGTCGGAGATAAACAAGGACTGTTACCTGTCAGAGGTAAACAAAGACTGTTACCTGTCAGAGGTAAACAAGGACTGTTACCTGTCAGAGGTAAACAAAGGGACTGTTACCTGTCAGAGGTAAACAAAGGGATTGTTACCTGTCAGAGGTAAACAAAGGGACTGTTACCTGTCAGAGGTAAACAAAGACTGTTACCTGTCGGAGATAAACAAGGACTGTTACCTGTCAGAGGTAAACAAAGACTGTTACCTGTCAGAGGTAAACAAGGACTGTTACCTGTCAGAGGTAAACAAAGGGACTGTTACCTGTCAGAGGTAAACAAGGACTGTTACCTGTCAGAGGTAAACAAATGGACTGTTACCTGTCAGAGGTAAACAAAGGGATTGTTGCCTGTCAGAGGTAAACAAAGGGATTGTTGCCTGTCAGAGGTAAACAAAGACTGTTACCTGTCAGAGGTAAACAAAGAGACTGTTACCTGTCAGAGGTAAACAAAGAGACTGTTACCTGTTAGAGGTAAACAAAGACTGTTACCTGTCAGTTATTTGAGACCACACTAGCTTGTTTTTGATTCACCTGTGTTTTACCTGCTGTAGGTGAGGAAGAGGACAGTGATGAAGGAGATGAGCCTCAAAGCTCTGATATACATCCTCCAGCTAAAAGATCCAAAACCTGAAACACATAAGGACACTTCACCTGTCACCAGAAGACACCTGAGGACACCTGAAACACCTGAGGACACAACATGTGATGTTTTATGTTTAGATACATTTAGGGGGCAATATGTATAATAAATATAAATGTTTTATTTCATTCAGCCTCTTCATGAATTCTTCCAAACTGTCTTTAAATGTTTCTCAGAGTTCATACAGATCATGACAACCCTACTGTACATGGTCAGATACGTTGGGCCTGATACAGATACAGTAGGGTTGATACAGTAGTGTTGATAGAGACACAGTAGGGTTCATAGAGACAGTAGGGTTGATAGACAGTAGGGTTGATACAGTAGTGTTGATAGAGACACAGTAGGGTTGATACAGATACAGTAGGGTTGATACAGATACAGTAGGGTTGATAGAGACACAGTAGGGTTGATACAGATACAGTAGGGTTGATAGAGACAGTAGGGTTCATAGAGAGACAGTAGGGTTGATAGAGATACACTAGGGTTGATACAGACACAGTAGGGTTGATAGACAGTAGGTTTGATACAGACACAGTAGGGTTGATACAGACACAGTAGGGTTGATACAGACACAGTAGGGTTGATACAGACACAGTAGGGTTGATAGAGACACAGTAGGGTTGATAGAGACACAGTAGGGTTGATAGAGACACAGTAGGGTTGATAGAGACACAGTAGGGTTGATACAGAGACAGTAGGGTTGATACAGCTAAGTCTCACTTTTTTGGGAGATGTAGTCCAAATATACATATACTGTACAAGAGGAAAAACACATACGACCAAATAGCAATACAGCCTGTTTAGACTTCCTGTCTTCAGCTTCCCCTCCTGGGTCCATCTTTTCACTCCACTGCATTTATTTAATAGCTTCAGTTACGAGTTACTTATGGATTGAGATTATTAGCACAAAGTATAATTCAGTGAGTAAATGATGATGAATGTTCATGGGTTATGCTAGCCAGCAGTATAAAAAGTAAAAAGTATTTGAGGTGAGCCGTGTGGCGCTCTGACCCATAAATTACACAATGATGTTGGTCAGTTTGTTGTCGTAACATTTAGTCTGTGAGACAGCTCAGTGACCTTCAGGGCCGTTACCGTGGCCTGCTAGCTAGCTAGCTTAGCTAAGTTACAAAAGTAATCTATCAGCCGGGAATAGAAAGCTGGAGCGGGAGAACATCCTCACACCAGCATTGTGGCTTCAGAGAGACTCACGAGACTCCGGTGTGTCCTTTTACTTACATTTAAACAGTTTGAGGACAAAATGAGACTCGACTTCATTCCTGTACATAAATAAGGTTCCATGGTGGTCCACCGGAAAGGGCGGGACTTCGCCTCTATAATGCCGTCCTGCCCCAAGGCGTTGTTATGGACCCTCGGGTTCTCCCTCGGCTACACAGTTAGAGAACCTCTGAGTACAAGATGGAGACTGACTGGGAGAGGGTCAGTAACGGTGTGTCCTCCCTGCTTGTCCACTCCGGTGTGTCCTCCCTCCTTGTCCGCATGGCACACAACCTGCTGTTCTGTCTCCTAGAACCAATTAAACATCTTTAGAAAAACTTCACATTGTTGTCGTTTTTTCCCCATTTTATTAACTGCATAATAAAGTTGCCATGGTTACCACTGTGTGTCATGTGACTCATCTTATTAAATAGGACAAAGTGCTGTGATTGGTCTCTCTCTCTCTCTCTCTCTCTCTCTCTCTCTCTCTCTCTCTCTCTCTCTCTCTCTCTCTCTCTCTCTCTCTCTCTCTCTCTCTCTCTCTCTCAGCAGTCTTGGCGTCAGCTCCCGACTGAGGTTCAAAGGCACACAGGAAGTGACATCACAAACAGTTCAGTCTGTTGTCTGAGCAGCGGGCCTCTCCGATTGGCCGTCCTCTACGTGTCGATGAGCAGCGGGCCTCTCTGATTGGCCGGTTTCCGGGTGGCTTGGTGGCTGCAGAGCAGGGCGAGGCAGACAGGAAGGACGCAATAACCGACCGCTCGAGGGTCGGCTCTCGTGCAGGAGAACAGGAAGAGGAAGAGCTGCAGGTACGGCAGCAGGAAAACCGACGCCCATATCCAGACAGGAAGTGGAGGCAGGTGGGCACTGAGGCGCTGAGACCAGCTGATGGCGAGGGGTGGAGCCGACGGGCCGGCCCCGCCTCTCTGCACGTGCTCCAAACTGAAGCTGTGAACCTCAAAGACGTAGTACACCGCCATGACGCTGAGCAGCAAGTAGAGAGCCACGCCCACCCAACCCATCCGCTGGCGGAAGTTCATCATCCTCCATCCTGTGAGGGGACACAATGCATATGTTCATTACATCATCACTGTGAGGAGACACAATGCATATGTTCATTACATCATCACTGTGAGGAGACACAATGCATATGTTCATTACATCATCTGTGAGGAGACACAATGCATATGTTCATTACATCATCACTGTGAGGAGACACAATGCATATGTTCATTACATCATCACTGTGAGGAGACACAATGCATATGTTCATTACATCATCACTGAAAAGAAAGTCAATCAGTCATCATTATGATCAACAGTCAATACATCAACCTTATAGTAAGGAAAACAACAATCAACAGTCAAGACATAATCAACATATAGTCAATACTGAAAAGTAAGACATCAATAATCGATCAGAACACTCCATAAATTTGTCAATCTATGGCGATTTGTTACCATAAACATCACATTTAAAAGGATGTTACTGTCTGTTCCTGCCAGACTCCTATATACCCTCTGAGCCAGACTCCTATATACCCTCTGAGCCAGACTCCTATAGACCCTCTGAGCCAGACTCCCTCTGAGCCAGACTCCATTCATCTACATCAGACCTGATCCAGGTTCACTGTGGTAGAGTCCTTTAGACCCTCAGAGCCAGACTCCATTCGTTTTTCAGCATCAGACCTTTCCCTGCCGACCTCCATCTTGCTATGTTTATTTACACACAGTCCATTAACAGTCTGTTAGCAGCCCGTTAGCAGTCTGTTAGAAGTCTATTAACAGTCTGTTAGCAGCCCGTTAGCAGTCCGTTAGCAGCCCCTTAGCAGTCCGTTAGCAGCCCCTTAGCAGTCAGTTAGCAGCCCGTTAGCAGTCTGTTGGCAGTCCGTTAGCAGCCCGTTAGCAGTCTCTTAGCAGTCTGTTAGCAGCCCGTTAGCAGTCTGTTGGCAGTCCGTTAGCAGCCCCTTAGCAGTCTGTTAGCAGCCCCTTAGCAGTCTGTTAGCGGCCCCTTAGCAGTCTGTTAGCAGCCCGTTAGCAGTCTGTTGGCAGTCCGTTAGCAGTCTGTTGGCAGTCCGTTAGCAGCCCCTTAGCAGTCTCTTAGCAGTCTGTTAGCAGTATGTTGGCAGCCCGTTAGCCGTCTGTTAGCAGTCCGTTAGCAGCCCGTTAGCAGTCCGTTAGCAGCCTGTTAGCAGTGTGTCAGCTCTTACCTTCCTTCGCGCTGATTCTTTAAATTAAAATGCTGCTGTCGGGTTGTCAACGCGCTGCCGATCCCCGGAGGTCCAGGCTGCGGTCGAATAGTCCTTTTTGCTTAGGAAGGTTCTAATGCGTGAAATGACCCGGAAGTATCTTAGTGGCCGCCATGATACAGCTGTTAGAGTTCTCTAAATGCTAAGGAAAGGAGCGTCAATGCTTCCTTACTTAGCTCCTTTAGCATAGGAAACACTGGACTTTCCTTTATTAGCTTATTTAGCATAGGAAACACTGGACCTTCCTTTATTAACTTAGCTCATAGGATAGCATAGGAAACACGGGACTTTCCTTTATTAGCTCCTTTAGCATATGAAACACTGGACCTTCCTTTATTAACTTAGCTCATTTAGCATAGGAAACACTGGACTTTCCTTTATTAGCTCCTTTAGCATAGGAAACACTGGACCTTCCTTTATTAGCTCCTTTAGCATAGGAAACACTGGACCTTCCTTTATTAGCTCCTTTAGCATAGGAAACACTGGACCTTCCTTTATTAGCTCCTTTAGCATAGGAAACACTGGACCTTCCTTTATTAGCTCCTTTAGCATAGGAAACACTGGACCTTCCTTTATTAGCTCCTTTAGCATAGGAAACACTGGACCTGGTGCGAACCGGTTTCATCCTGTTTAGAGCATTAAGGAATCGTTTACCTGTTTAGGTCTCTGTTACCATGGAGACATGTTGAAGGTGACTTTAAGGCTTATCAGATAAAAGGAGATTATCAGAAGCTGTTAAAACTGGCCAATGCTTGAATAAACAACTTGTATCACATACCATCATTATAATAATTATTACTATTATTATTATTATTATGATCATTATAATTATCATTTATATTAGTATTCTTATTATTACTGTTGTTGTTTCTGTTGTGTTGTTATTGTAATTGTTATTCTTATCATTATTCTTATCATTATCATTGGTATTAGTATTCTTATCCTTATTATTGTTGTGTTGTTATTGTTATTGTTATCATTATCCTTATCATTATCACTATCAGTATTATTTTTATTATCATTGGTATTGGTGATATTATCATTATTATTGATATTATCATTATTATTATTATCCTTATTATAGTTGTGCATTTTTATTATTATTATTGTTACTATTATTATCATCATTAATATCATTGGTATTAATAATATTAATATTAACATTATTATTATCATTATCATTGGTATTAGTATTGTTATCCTTATTATTGTTGTGTTGTTATTGTTATCATTATCTTTATCACTATCATTGGTATTAGTGATATTATCATTATTATTATCCTTGTCATTATAGTTGTTAGGGTTAGTTGTTATTATTATTATTAGTTATTTTCATCATTAATATCATTGGTATCAATAATATTAACATTATTATTATCATTATTTAATAATGCAAAAAAGTCAGTTTATGGTCCCGCCCACTCTGTCTGTCCAACCAATCACATCAGAGAAGAACAAACACAGTCTCTATAAATAGAGTGAACTCTGCTGCAGAAACACATGAAAAACAGTGAAGTCAGGACGTTATTCTTTTTCTTCTTTGATCTCTGGAGGTTTGTTTTTGTGTTTTATTGTTTGTTTTTGCTTTTGTGGTTTCTCGGGTGGTCGCTGTGGTTCTTGTCCTGGTGGTTCTGGACCCAGTGGTTCTGCACCCGGTGGTTCTGGACCTGGTGGTTGTGCACCCAGTGATTCTGGACCCGGTGGTTCTGGACCCGGTGGTGCTGGTCCTAGTGTTGCTGAGGGTTCTAGTCCTAGTATTGGGGATCAGTGAGGACATGGAGCGTCGTCAGAGTCTGGAGGATCAGCTCAGGTGTCCCGTCTGTCTTGACGTCTTCACTGAACCACTGATGTTGCAGTGTGGACACTCCTACTGCAGGTATGTTGGACATATGGGACACACCTGTCCTATCCTGTCCCTACCTGACCTCACCTGTCCTCACCTCACCTGTCCTCACCCGTCCGGTCCTGACCTCACCATCCTGTCCCCACATGACCTCACCTGTCCACACTTCACCTGTACGGTTCTGACCTCACCTGACCTGTCCTCACCTGTACGGTCCTGACCTCACCTGACCTGTCCTCACCTGTACGGTCCTGACCTCACCTGACCTGTCCTCACCTGTACGGTCCTGACCTCACCTGACCTTTCCTCACCTGTACGGTCCTGACCTCACCTGACATGTCCTTACCTGACCTGTCCACACTTGTCCTCACCTGTCCTCACCTGTCTTGTCCTGTCCTCGCCTCCTGTCCTCACCTGTCCTCGCCTCCTGTCCTCACCTGTCCGGTCCTGACCTCACCTGTCCTGTCCTGTCCTCGCCTCCTGTCCTCACCTGTCCAGGTGTTGTGTGCGCTCCATGACGATGGACCTGCTGGGTCAGCTGCAGTGTCCTGTGTGTCGCTGTGCTGTCGATGGAGACAGTCCTCCTCCCAACGTCAGCTTGGCTCGAATCATAGAGGCTCTGCAGGTAAAAACACCTGTCATCAGTTTACCTGTGAAACATTTTCAAAAGGTTAAAAAGGTCTTGATCTCGTTCTTTAACAAGTGAAACATGTGATTCAGTAATTTGATATTTTCAGCTTTATATTGCTACGAAGTTTTGTTTATCCTGACAGGAAGTGAGCGTTTCAGGAGCTCAGCCGGAGTCGTGTCCTCAGCACCACAACCCGCTCAGCCTTTACTGCGAGGACGAGCAGACGGTAATCTGTGGCCTCTGTGGGAGCATCGGTGCTCACCGGGGACACAAGATCACACCTGTGAGCTCCGTCTATAGCCGCATGAAGGTACAACCATAAGGTCAAAGTCACACCTGTGAGCTCCGTCTATAGCCGCATGAAGGTACAACCATAAGGTCAAAGTCACACCTGTGAGCTCCGTCTATAGCCGCATGAAGGTACAACCATAAGGTCAAAGTCACACCTGTGAGCTCCGTCTATAGCCGCATGAAGGTACAACCATAAGGTCAAAGTCACACCTGTGAGCTCCGTCTATAGCCGCATGAAGGTACAACCATAAGGTCAAAGTCACACCTGTTTGCACTAAGTCCCACCTGTCAGTATAAAGTCACACCAGTTAGTATATGTATAAATAAAACATGTAATGGTAATCTGTTCATTTAGATACAAACACTGCTCTCATAATAATTCTTCACAAATTGAATAGCGTAAACGTTTGATCTCATTGGCTAACAGAAACAGTTTGGTGTTGTTGACCCAGTGCAGATAAGCAGCCATTAGCTCACATATCATCAAACAGTAAGATTAAATGAGTTTAATGTTCAACACAAACCAAATATCACCTTTGTGTTTCCAGTTTAACAACAATAAGGTTAATGTTAATGAACATTGTACTCATGGTGTGACCTTCAACAGCGCCTGGTACTCTGGTATCTAGTGTTTACTCGTGTTTGGCTTTGGCTGGTCACTATTTTGAGGCGTACCTGTAAACAGTTAGCTGAGCAAAATGACAGCTGAGAAGGAGGCTGTTTATTCAGACGTCTCGTTAGTTTAGCTACACAGCTGAGTGTGAAGCAGCCAGTTGACAGTCAGCACCTCCCAGTCTGAGGACCCGGTACTCTGCTGAAAAATCTGTGGTCCTGTTCTCTGGGAAGGACTGAAAGAATGAGATGGAGGTAGTTTCTCACCAGGGTGACTGGGCTCAGCCTTAGAGTGTTGGAGAGGAGCTCAGAGGAGAACCACACGAGGTGGTTCAACATCTGATCAGGAGGATTCAGGATCCTCCTGATCCTTCCTGGAGGATTTATACATCTCACCTGGCCTGGGAACCCCTCGGATCCTCAAAGAGGACTTGGAGGATGTTGCTGCACTATCTTGTTTAGCTTGTGGCCACCGCAGCATCTGAAGTTGTTGAAGCATAATGATCATTCTACTTTTAATAATGTGATTCTTCAATACTAATGGAAGTACTTTACATGTATGTCTCTCTCTCAGGAGGACATTTCCTGTCTGATAACAGAGTTCCAGCATCAGAAACGTAAACTGGAGGATCAGATCTGTAAAATGGCGTACAACAAATCCAGGATCACTGTGAGCCTACATTTACACTCATCATATTTCTGTCTAGCCTACAAACACAGTTTGATCCTCTGTCATGCTGAGAGCCTGGAGACCTCATGCTTTGGCATTATTGTACTGCATTGTACGTTCACGCGGATTAAGCATGCTGAATCAAATTGGATCTAACCTGCTGCTCTCTATCCAATCAGAACGAGTCTGACGTGCTGAAATGGGTGGTGAGGAAGGAGTTTGGTGAACTGCGGCGCTGCCTGGAGGTAGAGGAGAATGGGTTCATGCAGCAGGTGGAGACGTCAACTGCCGTCCTCATCTCGTCACTGCAGAACCAGACAGACCAGTTAAACCTGAACCTGAACCGGCTGCAGGAGGCCCAGAACACCCTGCAGGACCTGAGCAATGAGGGCCACCTGGGCTTCATCATGGTACTGTCTGTTACGGTTTGCGATCGGTCCGGTATGTAGTGATTGACACCTGGACTTCGTCGTGGTACTGTTGGTCTGTTACGGACTGGGATCGGTCCGGTATGTAGAGAGGGACACCTGGACTTCGTCGTGGTACTGTCGGTCCGGTATGTAGAGAGGGACACCTGGACTTCGTCGTGTTACTGTCGGTCTGTTGCGGTCTGGAATCGGTCTGGGATCGGTCCGGTATGTAGAGAGGGACACCTTGTCTTCGTCGTGTTACTGTCTGTCTGTTGCGGTCTGAAATCGGTCTGGGATTGGTCCGGTATGTAGAGAGGAACACCTGGACTTCGTCGTGGTACTGTCGGTCTGTTACGGACTGGGATCGGTCCGGTATGTAGAGAGGAACACCTGGACTTCGTCGTGGTACTGTCGGTCTGTTACGGACTGGGATCGGTCCGGTATGTAGAGAGGGACACCTGGACTTCGTCGTGGTACTGTCGGTCTGTTATGGACTGGGATCGGTCTGGTATGTAGAGAGGGACACCTGGACTTTGTCGTGGTACTGCCGGTCTGTTACGGTCTGGGATCGGTCTGGGATTGGTCCGGTATGAGGAGGACCCTGGACTTCGTCGTGGTACTGTTGGTCTGTTACGGACTGGGATCGGTCCGGTATGTAGAGAGGGACACCTGGACTTTGTTGTGGTACTGTCTGTTACGGACTGGGATCGGTCCGGTATGTAGAGAGGGACACCTGGACTTTGTTGTGGTACTGTCTGTTACGGACTGGGATCGGTCCGGTATGTAGAGAGGGACACCTGGACTTTGTTGTGGTACTGTCTGTTACGGACTGGGATCGGTCCGGTATGTAGAGAGGGACACCTGGACTTTGTTGTGGTACTGTCTGTTACGGACTGGGATCGGTCTGGTATGTAGAGAGGGACACCTGGACTTTGTTGTGGTACTGTCGGTCCGGTATGTAGAGAGGGACACCTGGACTTCGTCGTGGTACTGTCGGCCTGTTACGGTCTGGGATCGACTTCATCCTGGCAGGAGAGAACAGGGACAGTTGGGACTTCCTATGCCATTTACCAGTCTCCTACTCAGCCACACCCACTTCACCTTCAACCTCAATTTTTCTTCACAGCTTATTCACAGTTTTAAAAAGCCACAGTGGAAAAGCAAATGTTTTGCTCTTTTGTAGGCTTTCTTCTCCTATACAGTTTTTAGTTATGACACATACAAAAAAAGTCAGAAACTCTTTTTTCATTTCTCAGTATTTTATGAAGAAATAACAATTATACAACACTTTTTTTTCTCAAAGAAATCTGTTAAGTGACATTTTAAATACAAGGCGTTTAAATTTACTTGACTGCAGTCTTTTTCAATTTGAATTAAATTTTTTATCCGAACTGTCCCGGGGCGGCAGAATTTAGGGATAATACAGTCTTTGTACATTTAACAAAATTTACTTTCATGTGTGGGTTGATGTCTAAAGACACCTGTATCTGTTCAGGGATCAAATTATTTCCTTTACTGTTCAAGTATTCTGTGAGTAATGGAAGGTCATTTGGTGTTGATACAAAAGCGTCCCAACCGACCCTACTGTCCCCTACTGTCTGTAATTATTCAAGACAAAATTTAATGACAAGATGTTTGAATCCTGTCAATATCATAGACAATGCTCATCACGATGTTCAGCAGGAACATTGACATGTGAGGGTTAAAACTGGTGCTAAGAAATATCAACTGATCAATTATGTCTTTCTGATCAACAGTCCTGAGAGATTATTGATCAGATCTGAAATAAGGTCTTTCTCCATTTCTTTTTACAGAAGTACGGATCGATTGCTCCAAGGTAACAAAACAAACAAATACACATGTCATCAATTAACTGGTTTAGTGATTAAACATTCAGTGATAACTATTAAACTCTTCTCTTCTCCTCTTCCTCAGGTTCAGAGAGATTCAGGAGCTCCAGAAGAAGGAGGAGAGGATCTTCAGCTCTCTGAACTTTAAAACTGGTTTCAACCACAATGACATTAAACTCACTGTGTGGAAGAGACTGCAGAGAAAGGTCCTGCCAGGTACACCTGTACTTGCCTGTGTGTCCGTCTGACATGCCTCAGAAGCAAAAAAAGTCAGAATTTCCTGTATAAAATTCAAAAGATCTTCCTCAACACTAGTCCCATAGAGCATGCTCACCAGCGTTTCCTTTAGCCCCGCCTCCCAGCTCTTGGTCCAGCCATGACTAAAGCCCAGCGCTCTTCCTGGGGTCTTGGTTTTTGTCTTACTTATTCTACCACTTTTTCTTCCTCCAGCACCAGAGCTGATGAGGCTGGATCCTCAGACTGCTCACCCGATGTTGGAGCTCCATCATGGGGACACGGTGGTGAGCTGTGGGGCTCTGCTGCGGAGGCTCCCTGATAATCCAGAGAGGTTCAGTTACAGTTACTGTGTCCTGGCCAACCGAGGCTTTTCCTCTGGGAAACACTACTGGGAGGTAAACGCTGCTGCAGGGTCACATGATTTATTCATAGAGCTGTTTCTAAAGGGTTCTGCTTCTTGTCACGTCCAGGTGGAGGTTGCTAACAAACCTAAATGGCGTCTCGGTTTGATCAAAGGAACAACCAATCGTAAGGCCAAGCTGGGGAAGAATCCAGAGAGTGGAGTGTGGTTGATTGGACTGAAGGACGGAGTTTACGAAGCCTTCTCTTCCCCCAGGGTGGTCCTGCCGGTGCTGTCTCCCCCCCACCGGGTGGGTCTCTTCCTGGACTATGAGGGCAGAGGTCTGACCTTCTATAACAGCGACAGTTCTGACGAGCTCAGCTTCATCTATAGCTTCAGGCTGGAGGTCCAAGGGAAAGTCTACCCCCTGCTGGACGTCTGCTGGCATGACCGAGGACACAACAAGCAGACCCTGGTCCTCCCCCAGCCCCACAGGGAGCACCTCCTCCCCCAGCCTCACAGGGAGCACCTCCTCCCCGAGCCTCACAGGGAGCACCTCCTCCCCCAGCATCACAAGGAGCACCTCCTCCCCCAGCCCCAGAAACACACAGACAAGTCTACCAGCTCAGAAACACAACAAGCTTAAAGGAATCCTGCAGCTGTATTGGAAACCACCTACTACATACTACTGCGTTAATAAGAAGTATATAGTATACAGAACATAATATTTAAATCAGATACTGCTCGGTGGTGGACTACCTGGCAGTAGCTTATTCAAACCACATATTTACACGTAGAAGCTACTGTTTATAGTATGAAGTTGGTAAAAATGTGTTCGGTGTCTATTGAGAAAAACACCTTTCCCACTTTGAAATTACACCGATTTCATCGTGATGTGTGCATTTGTATAATTGTTTTACACGTGTTCATCATTGTGCACATTTGCAAATTTTGTGGATCATGTTGAAACTAATTGCACTCCATAGTCAAACAATTGTTAGGTTCAACAAAACCCCTTTGTAAAGATCAGAAAACAGATCATTGCTTGTGTTTGAATTATAAAGTACATTTTATAACTACACTGAACAGACTTTCTTACTTATTGTTATATAAAAAGTGTCAAGTCAACGTTGACTTTTGGTTTCACACAGGACATTAACAGTAGTGTCCTGGTAGAAAATTATATTTTCTTATTGGACGTTCAATATACTAAGTCACTTTCAAACATATCTTTCTGCCCGGCTGTGTCGAAAGAGTCCGCCATCGCTGGGAAACTTAGAATAAATGGTATTTTCAGGCACAGAAGCCCGTTAAATATGATAATATTAGTGGAATAATCATTTTCATTAGGAAGAGGAGCTTAGTCAGAATACTGGGCCTCATTCACAAATATGTGCGTAGAAATGAAACTCTAGCGGAAGTTCAGACAGGAAGATATAGTTGCATGCTTGGTCCTGTACTCCTCTCAGCCTCATCGCCTACTTGCCCTATTTGTTTGGGCTTTCGACACATCACCCATAGAGTAAGATACATACTAATGGTGTATTTCAAATGTTTTTTAAAGGAAAATCACGTAACTTTTCAAACTTGACTAAATCAGTCCCGTTTTAATTCACAACAGTTCAAATTAGTGTCCATGTCTCTCAGCACACCTACTGTATGTAGCTAAGAGATTGTCCACGTGTTTAACGGTCCATAAGCTATGTATAGTCCTGTAGGTAGTTTTTGTGATCATAGAGGCGTCACTGTAATCAATGTAAGCACAGTGTCACCTGGAGTGAGAGTGTGTGGTGTAGCATTACGATGAGAGTCTGCATGAGATTTCATTTTGTCTTTAGCCTTATTGTCCCTTGCTCTCACTTCAGAGTCTGAACCGTTACTGACAATGTGAGTGAATGAAGGAATCTTTGTGAACACCTTGCGTTGGAACAACAGTTTGGCTGGTGAGCTTTCTGTTGTGTTGTGAGGTGTGGATCGATACTCACGTAGAAAGATGTTTAGTTGTTGTTTCCAGGGAATTCCCTGTGTTTCGGCCACACGAATAGCTTTGAATCTTTCAGCTGTAGCATTGGCTTGAGGCCACAGCGGTGTGATCCTAGATGGTCTGCAAACTGGGAGAACTGGTCTTTGGTGAATGAGGGACCATTATCAGTTTTCACAACTCTGGGGATCACAAACATGGAGAAAACTTTGTCCATGACCGGAATGACTGTGTTCGCCGACGTTGACTTTACGCTCTCTACAACTGGGTAGCGTGTATACTCATCCACGATGACAAGCAAGTACTCTCCAGTTGGAAGTGGTCCATAGAAGTCTGCACTAACACTATAGGAGCTTCTGGCAGAATGGACATTTTTAGCGGCTTATTATGTGCAACTGGTGTGTTGGCCTGACATGCAAGACAACTGCGTACTGCTGCTTCTGCTTTGTGATCAATGTCTGGAAACCAAACCTTGGTTCTGAGTAGTGATTTCGTTTTGACAATGCCCTGGTGTCCTTCATGGGCTAGCTGTAACACTCTATCTTGTAGGGCCATGAATTACTATTCTGGTGCACCGCAGTACAATGTTGGATGCATGTGATGTTGTTAGTTCACTGCTAACTTGTCTGAACTGCTTTAGTATGTCAGCATGTCGTGACTTGTCAGTTTTGTGCCACGTGTTGTGTCTGACGTGAGCACTAATCTCTTGAAGGATTGGGTCTGCAAGTGTCTCTGCCTTGATCTCTGTGAGTTTCATGGCTTTAGGTGTTGCATGACGTCACGTACTCCTCTGCTACTTTTGCTGCACATGTGCTGTCACCTGTCTGAGACAACATGGGATGACGAGACATGTAGTCAGCTGGGTTGTCGGCTCCCTTTCTGGATTCCACCTTGAAGTTGTAAGGCTGAAGCCTCAGTCCCCATCTCTCGAACCTGGCAGGTGGTTTGGACCTGGGATTGTTCCATATGATTTCCAGTGCTTTATGATCCGTCACCAGAGTTAAAGGATGACCATAGATGTACAGGTGGAAATGCTCACAGCTCCACACAATGGCCAGCGCTTCCTTTTCTGTCTGGGAGTATCTCCTCTCCACATCGTTGAGAGACCCACTAGCATATGCTATCATGTACTTCCCCCCCATTTCATCTTTTTGGCAGAGGATAGCATCCAGTCCAACAGGGCTAGCATCCATAATCAGTTCTGTCTCTCTGCCTGGGTAGAGGTATGACATCGTAGTGTCACTGGTTAGACTGTCTTTCAGTGTCTGTAATGCAACTGGCTGTTCTGGGCCCCATACCCAGGGTGTGTCTTGTCTGGTCAGCTTGCGCAGCGATTCCGAGATGGCGGAGAAGTCTTTGATAAATCTGAAGCAATAATTGGCCATTCCCAGCAGACTCCTGATTTCACCTGGATTCTGGGGGTCTGCAGCGTGCTGAACAGCAGTGACTTTCTTGGGATCAGCTGAAACACCTTCTGCAGAGAAGATGAAACCAAAGAACTCGAGCCTTGACTTGTTGAACTCACATTTTCACGATTAGGTGTGAGACTGCTTTCCCTGAGTCTGTGGAACAGAGCTCGGAGGTTGTCGTCATGTTCAGTCTGAGAGGCACCGTAGACGATGATGTCATCACTGAGGTTTTTCACAACAGGGAGACCTTGCAGTGTTTGGCATATGGCATTTTGAAATACCTCAGCAGCAGAAGATATGCCAAAACTCAGTCTCTTGAAGCGCCTCAATTCAAGGTGTGTGGTGAAGGTAGTGATGTACCTGCTGTCTGGAAGAAGTTCTAGCTGGTGGTATCCAGCTCTCAAATCCAGTTCGGAAAACATTGCTCCATTTAACTCATGCATCACATCGTCCATGGTGGGAGTGATGTGGCGTTCCCTCTCTAGCTCATCCTCAACCTTCTGGCGGATGTGGAACGGCACATGTGGATGTGGTTGGCATGTAGGCTTCATGTCAGGATTTATGTGCTTTACCTGAAAGTCTTTCAGTTTTCCGATCCACCAGCTCATCTGAAACTGTGCAACACAGCATCCATCTGTCAGCCTCACACTCTTATGTTTGTATTTCTGAATTTTTAACTTGAATGAATTTATAACATCTTAACAGTTAAAATACACATTTCTAAAAAATTAAACATGTTAAACAAACTGATCAAAAATGAGTTTGTGATTCTTCGAACAAGTTAAAGTTTTCAGATCAGTGGAAGCATAAAACACATTTATTAAACTGGTATTTGTCATTTAAACAAATTAAATTAATAAAATATATTTGCATTACAGATACAGACTTTAGTTAATGAACTACTTATACGTCATGCAATATTTCAATTTAGATGTATTACATGAAATGGCAGACTGGAATATCAAATGTATGAAGTCATTATTATCTCATTTCTTATTAATAGATGAATGAACAATAAGAGGAGTAGTGATCAGGGCAAACAGTGTGTCTGCAGCTGATAGTAAAACTGTCAGACTCTTGTCATTAAGATGAAACAAAGACATGAAATCATAAAAACACTTAAATCACTATGTGAATATTGTTCCAAACTATCATTTAACTTATTGACCACTAGTATAATAGAGCAGAAACACTACAATAATAAACTACAAGATAGCAACAGTACAAATTATGTCAAAACTGAATTAAAGCTGGTTTGCTGAGTGTCAATAAAACATCAGATTAACCAACAAAAAGGTATTACATTTACTAGTTAATCTCAAAGTGGGCAAAATAATAACTAAGAAAGCTTTAATTTGTTTGTAGAAAACTATCCACTACTTTCACAGATTTTTCAAATTCTCACACCAAGAAATAAAAATTGCAGATATACAATGTGTTGGTGCCAGGTTACAATAAAAAACAAATATGTTTTAAGTTATATCCATTATAGAGGGAGCTGGAAACACCTGGAAACATCTGGTACATTCAGCGATTTAAAAGTAATTTCAATAATCAGCTTTTAGTTTTAATATGACTTCTATAGCAGAGAAACGTGAGAACAATGATACTGCAGAAACATCAGCTTCAAACAGCTTGTCATCCAGGAGAAACCGACACCTGGAACGTCTTGTAAAATCCTGGATTTACTTATGACAAAAAAACGACAGACTACTATCTGAAAGATAGAGTAAGAAACAAGGTGGATTCAGTCAATCTATTCATGTTATTCATTACACGTGAAATGTTGGCAGCACAAGTAATAAATACTAATCAATACTAGCAATACCCTCCCTTTAGTAAACCAGATGAATTGTAAATACATCAAATTTCCTTTCAGAAGTCCTCCACAGATCCTTCCTGGTGCTGCAGGAAGCGGATCAGACCACCAGGCAGCGGCAACTTCTTCAAACGGCGTCGTCCAACCAGTTGCACAACCTGCAGCCTGCAGAGCTGCACCAGTGGGCGTGGAGGGGCTGAAAAACCACAAGAACACTGGTAACATCCCTGGAAACTACAAGACAAACTGGTGACATCCCTGGAAACTACAAGACTAACTGGTGACATCAGTGGAAACTATGAGACAAACTGGTAACATTAATTGAAACTATAACTGGTAACATCACTTGAAACTATGAGAGAAACTGGTAACATCACTTGAAACTATGAGAGAAACTGGTAACATCACTTGAAACTATGAGAGAAACTGGTAACATCACTTGAAACTATGAGAGAAACTGGTGACATCACTGGAAACTATGAGAGAAACTGGTAACATCACTTGAAACTATGAGAGAAACTGGTGACATCACTGGAAACTATGAGACAAACTGGTGATATCACTGGAAACTATGAGACAAACTGGTGATATCACTGGAAACTATGAGACAAACTGGTGACATCACTGGAAACTATGAGACAAACTGGTGACATCACTGGAAACTATGAGACAAACTGGTAACATCACCCGTCCACGAGCGCATCCACTACCGTTAAAATAAGCAGAATGGAGGAGTTAACTCCATTGTTCCAGGTGGGACAAAAACACAGAATGAACATAAATCGTATCCGGCTGTGTATGACTAAATGGAACAAGAAGACCAAAGGTCAGAGGCAATTTTTTTAACTCTTGGATAAACACGGCAATGAGACAAAAGAAAACTCCCTAACTAACCCTATCAGCAGGTCAGAAATGGAGAAGCCTGAGATCCCGGAGGGGGGTGTCATGCCCCCTCCCTACAAACACGAGACCAAAAGCAGAAACATGTATCCCGTCATTCAGTCCTCCAAGGGGGAGTACTTCCAGCCTCCATCGAGCCCGCCCCCAAAGGAAAGCACCTCCCAACCATCTATGTCTCCACCTGGTGGACAATCAGAGGTAATACACCCACAACCTGCTTAAGCCCCACCAGCTGCAACTGCCCCTGCTGGCGAGAGTGATATGACAGCAATACCACCAGCAACATGGGACACAGTTTAACAGTTTATGTGCAACCACTGCCCACCGGGCCGATGCCATTCAAAATAATGACTATTCCTGCTGCTATTCCCGAAGGACACCCAGGGTCACTGAATAATATGTAGGGCCTCAACAGGACAAGTGCTCATCCAACTCAAACCAAATGCCAACCCTCCGAAAAAACAACAATAACCTCTGTCTTAAGAACAGACGTCAGGCATAAGAGAAACCATTTCCGGTCTGCTCAAAGCAGCAGGGTTAGAACCGACTAGTAGTCCGTGTAATACTCCTCTTTATCCAGTGTGAACCAAACTCCATGGCAGTCCTGGAGCATCTGGCCAAGGGGGAACACAAAGTCAGCAGAAGTAAACTTCAGTTCTGTCAAACAAGGGAAGTACCTTGGACGGGAACTACAGAGTCCTACTCGATCCATTGCAGCAGAACATCTCAAGGTGATTTCTAAATCGCCACGACCCACAACAATCAAACAGAGACGGTCCTTTTTAGGAATGGCGGGCTACAGCCGTCCGTGCATTTCAGATTATGCTCTCAAGTCGCAACCTTTTCGAAATTTGATTAAATCGGCCGTTCAGAACAAAACTACTCACCTGCAATGGTCAGACATAGCAGAGGACGCGTTTGTAGACTTGAAAACTGATCTCATCCGTGCACCTGCCTTGACGAACCCTGACTATGCAAAACCTTTTCAGCAGTTATGGCGTAACAGGGTGCCTCTAAGGATCTTGCATCTGGGTGTTCAGGTCTCATACTGGTTTGTTGGTCGCACCGGTTTCACTCCTTCCTCAGTTGTATTTGGTGGCTCATGGGGTTTCCATGCAGCCAGGGGGGGAGGTGATGAAGGTATTGTAGGCCACCTGGTGGTCCCCATACATGTTGCTCACAGTCAACAATTCTTTTGCAGTCATGTGCAATCTGCACAGAACATAACATCAGAAAGTCGCACATTGCTCCGATAGGCCATATTCAAGCTCCTGATGGCCAATTCAGGCATATTGTTATTGATTTCATTGATATGATCAGACCAGTGAACAGGAAACGATATGTGTTGGTGGTGATTGACAGATTCAGCAGGTGGTTTGAAGCCTGCCCAGCAGCCAAAGCTGATGCTAGGACTGTAGCTAAGTTTCTAACCAGAGAAGTCATTCCAAGGTTCGGGATCCCAGACGAGATAAGCTCTGACAATGGCACGCACTTTGACAACGCGATAGTGAAGATATGTCAGTCATTGAGGATCAAGCAGAGATAACTTGACAAAAGGGGAATAATAATAATATAAAACAATTTAATTTAATATATAGGTTCACTAAATTAGCTAAAGCAGAGATTAGGTTGTGTGTATCATCCCCAATCCCAGGGATTGGTAGAAAGAGCTAATGGTACGCTAAAAGCAAAACTAGCCCGAATCTGCAGGGAAACTAAAATGGACTGGCTGACTGCTTTGCCGCTTGCACTAATGAGCATGAGAATGCAAACTAACCCCACCACTTGTTTTTAATGTTTAAATGAATGTTCTTAATTGTTTTTAAATCTTTTCTTTTGCATTATGTTTTGATGCTTAATAGTTTTATGAGAAGTACTTTGAATTGCCTTGTTGTTGAAGATGTGATACGCAAATAAACTTGCCTTGCCTTGCATGCGATGCTAACAGGATGTAATAGCCATATTAGACCAAAAGGGAGGAGCTAAAGATAACATTGACCAAAAATAATGCCAAGTTTATCAGGGTGGTATTAAAGAACCCCCGTTCGCAATGTATACCATGTAACCTTATATAATCTCGCTTGCATTGATTATCAGGTCTAACGGCCAGGAGAAAAACAGCATATTCTGCCATTGACTAGTCAGTTACTCTCAGTGACAAAGTAGAAGGTAAACCTTATAACAGGGCACTTTTCTTATATACGTGTATGATGAAATGTTAGTTGGTAACTAGATATAAGTAGTAGCAACCCCCTGTCCGCATCCCCAAGAAGACCGACCCACAGCAGCTCATGCATCATCAAAAAGGTGCTGGTAACCTTATGCATGAGTGGTTTCCTGCTGTGGTTAGGGTTAGGGTTAGGGCTAACCCTAACTTCAGTCACTCAAGGGAGGAATGTGGAAGGAAAATATTTTATGTGTATGCTTAATAAATGTCTTACGCTTAGGAAAGCTATGAAGCAACATTAACACATATCCAGGTTATTAAGAACACAATATTCATAGTTTTATGTATCTGTTAATCACTGACATAGTATTATAAGTTACATACATGAACCAGATCTGTAAGCAGGCCCATAGAAATCTGGGGGGTAGACAGACTCAGGAGATAAGGGACAGAGAAGAGAGCCCAGTGAAGGCAGAAGACGACAAGGTCGCGATGAGCTGACGCCTTAGGCTCAGCTGTTGTAGATATTATGGCGGGTAGCACGGGAATATTATTGCGCGGGAAAGTAAACATGAGAGGCAGATGGCGAAATAATCAAATAATCTGTTTCTGTACTGAGACGGCGTCAACACGGGTAGCGTGGCGTGCGTGAGGTATGAGGTCACCCTATACGAAGGGAAAAAGATGGCCACAGGGGCGGGGTTAAGGGGTGGAACAGTGGGCCGTACCTACCCTGTGCATTGCATTATAAGTACTATGTCAATCTGAATGTTTGGGAGTTGTATTTCCGGACCCAACACGGCTTGTTTGTAATCTGTGCATTGCAAATAAATCTACGTGAATTGAACTTTGATCCAGTCTCTCTGGTATTCTGTGGGTGGTCAATTACTGAGGTCCGTAAGTGAGTTCCTGTGGCGCCTCACTAGCAGTCAGATAGGAAATAGTTGTGAAGTTTATACAGAATTAGGTTTTAAGGAAGTTAGCCATCATCGAGCAGAATACGCAATAAACGAAATAAATTCAGCCACCACAAAACTATGAGACAAATTGGTGACATCACTGGAAACTATGAGACAAATTGGTGACATCACTGGAAACTATGAGACAAACTGGTGACATCACTGGAAACTATGAGACAAACTGGTGACATCACTGGAAACTATGAGACAAACTGGTGACATCACTGGAAACTATGAGACAAACTGGTGATATCACTGGAAACTATGAGACAAACTGGCGACATCACTGGAAACTATGAGACAAACTGGTGACATCACTGGAAACTATGAGACAAACTGGTGATATCACTGGAAACTATGAGACAAACTGGTGATATCACTGGAAACTATGAGACAAACTGGTGACATCACTGGAAACTATGAGACAAACTGGTGATATCACTGGAAACTATGAGACAAACTGGCAACATCACTGGAAACTATGAGAGAAACTGGTGACATCACTGGAAACTATAACTGGTAACATCAGTGAAAACTTGAAACATCATAACACTTTTTTACTGACATGTTTATGGGGGACCATCTAATAGGTTGTCAGTTGTTTATCAGTTATTGATTCACCTGCTTTGTCCTTGATAATGCTCCAGCCAGAGTAACTGTCCAGGTGTTCCATCATTCTGGAGCAGAGAGTCACATGACCAACGTAGTCCAACAGGACGTCAATGATCGGCCCCGCCCACCGACAGATACTAGGGGCCGAAATCATCTCACAGAACTGTCAATCAATCACAGAACTATCAGTCAATCACAGGACTGTCAATCAATTACAGAGCTGTCAATCAATTACAGAGCTGTCAATCAATTACAGAACTGTCAATCAATCACAGAACTATCAGTCAATCACAGAACTATCAGTCAATCACAGAACTATCAGTCAATCACAGGACTGTCAATCAATTACAGAGCTGTCAGTCAATCACTGAAATCCCATATCTTTTCACATTGAAACTTTTTGAATCTCTGTAGTTAATACAATTCAAACGTCATTGACTTTTCCATTAACTCCATTGTGTAGTTCTATATTTAAATGTTTTAAACAGATTCGGGTCACCTGAACGCCGCCCCTTTGCTGGGGGATTCGGTCAGTTTCGTGGAGGTCCCTCTCTGTTCGCTTGGTTTTGATTGATGGATGCGGTCGGTTACCATAGACACAGTTGAAGCATGACAGAGCGTGACCTCCGTGGTCCAGCAGGTACTTGAACATAGGCAGGTACTTCATGGAGAACAGGTAGACAGCGGGGAAAGTGGTGGGGTGTGTGGGGATGGAGGCGTTGATGTCGGCTCCATGCTCCACCAGCAGGGTGACGGTCTGGATGCAGCCCTGTCTCGCCGCTACCAACAGCGGCCTGAACAGGTCGAGGTTTGGGTCGGCACCGGCCTCCAGCAGCATGTGCACTGCGTCTATGTTGTTGCTGATGACGGAGAAGTAGAGTGCCGTGCTGCGGCGGTCCTGGTACAGCCTTGATCGTTCCTCAGACAGCTGAGCATTGACGTCGAAGCCCGCCTTGATCAGAACCTCCAGGACGTCATCACAGTTACGCTCAGCGGCCAGGTGGAGCGGGCTGATGCCAGTCCGACGGACTCTGGTCTTGCTGGTTGCCGAGCTTAACATGGAGACGATGCTGGAAACAGGAGACATTCCAGGAATTAGATTAGACCGACCCTGAGCTGTCAGAAACATTTTCATTGACGTGTTTGAATGAAGAAACCCGCAGTGTTCTGAAATTGCTGAGACTAATCAACATATTAGATTGTTTATCTTCACTGTTTTATATTTCCCGTTTATAAGGGACCATATAATTTATATTTTTAGTATGATTAAATTGCATTCTGTTGACAGGTTGGTTCAGGAGGCTCACTAAACCCCCTAGTGGCCGTAGCCCAAATGCATGCTAATAACAAAGAACTAATCATTTATTGTAATGCCTTGCTCTTTAATAATAAATACAAAGGGCAAACTAATTGTGTGATTGTGAATATTTTTCTGAATTATTTGGGGTTCTGGGTTAATTCTGTGGTATGGTAGACTCCATGGGCACCCATGACAAGAAGGAGAGGTTACATGCCTCTTTGGCTCAGCACCACTGCCTTGAAAGAAGATTTTTTGACATGATAAAAAATACTGTATAAACAAAAACATAACATAGGTAACATATACAACAAAAATATATACACAAGCATACACCCGCCCACACAGCAATAAAAAACAAAACATCAACACAATCAAAAATAACTCTAGACCGCAGAACAGGATAGTGCGGGTCTAGATAGACCACAGTAAATTATGGTAGGATCTTTAACAGATCATGGAAATGGTAGCGGGGGTCTCGATAGGCCGCAGAAAAGGATAGGTTAGGGTCACGTTAGCCCGCAGACCAGAATAGTCGGGTTTCACGTTAGACCGCAGCACAGGATAGTTGGGGTGAAGCTATACCACAGAACAGGATAGTTGGGGTGAAGTTAGAACACAGCACAGGATAATTGGGGTGAAGTTAGACCACAGCACAGGATAGTTGGGGTGAAGTTAGACCACAGCACAGGATAGTTGGGGTGAAGTTAGACCACAGCACAGGATAGTTTGGGTGAAGTTAGACCGCAGCACAGGATAGTTGGGGTGAAGTTAAACCGCAGCACAGGATAGTTGGGGTGAAGTTAGACCACAGCACAGGATAGTTGGGGTGAAGTTAGATGGCAGAACAGGATAGTTCCACAATGACGAGGAGGGATTGCAATTATCTGTAAACTCATATCTCATATTCATGGTCTACTTTATTACCTTTGGCGAGCCCTGTAAAGAAAGAGTCAAGTATTATAAAGAAACAAAGGTTGAATATCCCGTAAACTATTTGATTTGGCTGCAAAATATTTACTAAAATGAACAATTAACACCTCCTGTTTTATCAGTGAACTATTTGTGATAGTCATTTGATCACTTTGATCATTTGAGTAGTGTCATCTACATTGTATTCTTGTAAGGGGTGTCATATCATATCTGGTAAGTGGTGTCATATCTTCATATCTGGTAAGCAGGGTCATATGTCATTTTTATGTACAATTTTATAATAATAAAAAGTTCAAGTTTTACACTGATCATCACCCATAACGTGACACCCAGCTTTATATAGCTGTTTATTCTGATGAGCCTCTTCACTGTCTACAACACTGGCTGTGGTTTGGGGAACTTGATTTCCCCTAAATCTACATACTCTATTTGATCGGTTCTGTTACAATACTCAGTGTGCCTACATGTCACTTCCTCTCTGAGCGGCGACATGAAGCGGTAATAACCCAGTCTTTCCAGATTTGTTGGCGTCAGCGTTCTGAGAGAGGAGGAACTCCACAATTTCTTCATGTCCATTTTTAGCAGCTTCATACAGAGCTGTTGCTCCATCAGCAGCCTGAGCATTAATGTCTGCACCTGTAGGGAGACAGGGAAGGGTTCAGGGTTCGGAGTTCAGGGGTCAGAGTGGGGTCTTCAGGGTTCAGGGCTCAGGATTCCCAGTTGGAACAATGGTTATCAAAGTGGACGGCTAATGTCATGGGAAGCAAATATTGTAATATTATATTATTGTGTTAATTTTGTACACATGACATCTATTGAACTTCTGTCCATCCTGGAAGAGGGATCCCTCCCCTGAGTTTTTTTCCCTTTCAAAGGTTTGTTTTTAAGGGGGAGTTTTTCCTTTTCCGATTCGAGGGTCCAAGGACAGAGGATGTTGTTTGCTGTACAGATTTTAAAGTTTGTTTTTTGTGATTTGTTACAGTGGGCTATACAAAAAAATTAATTTAATTGTTGCTGACTTGTCAACATACTGTTTCCATCACAGGAACAAGTATCTTCTGAGGAACTCAGGAACTTTACCTGTGTTTCAACCAGTGGAACCAGGCACTACATTTAGTTCCTGAAAGACAGTGTCAGATGTAAAAGTAGTTCCTGTTCCCTTGATTCCAATGAGCTCTCTCTGCAGAAGTGATGAGCACAACTTTGCCCCAAAATACTTACAAAACATGTCCACAGGATTCAGGGATTTAATAGAGAAGGAAGTATCTCTCTCTAATCAGAAAATATCAGATGAGTACACTCTTGTGGTTGTTTACATTCAGATGTAGTTTAAAGTATCCTGGTTAGACCTGCTCTATGATCATGTTGTGTTCTTTATTCTACACACTACTACAGTAGAACAACAAGAGAAACCAGCCTCAACACGTACCGTGTTTGAGGAGGAGGCGCAGGTTGGCAAGCTGCCCGCTCTGAGATGCGGTGAACAGCGGGGAGATGCCGTGCATGTTGGAGAGGTTGTGTTTGGCTCCAGCCTTCAGCAGCATCTCACAGATCTCCACGTTGTTTTGACAGGTGGCTTCATGTAGGGCGGTGCAACCCCAAATACAGGGAGTGTTCACCGCCACGCCGTAGTTCAACAAAACCGCCACCATCGCAGGGATGCTCCTCTCACAGGCTGCAGAGAAAACAAGTTTATTAAAGGGAAACATCCTCACTACTTTCTCCAGCTTCTCTCTACACCAGCAGAGTCCTGATCACAAATTATAAGAAACATATTTTCTTCTGGGGTTCATATTACCTCTTTAAGACCTTCAGACATATACTAAGAACACGGAGAACAAGCTCTCTGATTAGCTAAACTAATACATGTGGACTCCTCAAACATAGTTAATACGGTCACTGTTGTGAAACTGAGCTCAACAGATTTGGTATCAAGAGATACTCACAGTTCAGGTGTTGGGCTTAGGGATCAGTTGGTACTCTGTTTTACCAATAAAGGCAAAGCACTACTAAAAACATATAAAATAAAGAGGACCAAAATCAAATAATTTTGTATCTTACTGCAACAGAATTGCACAGAGGACCCAGGTATAAGCAGGTTTTTAACGATATTTAATAAAACAACTTCAACAAACAAAAAAACAGAAAATCAAGCTCCTTCCCAGAGCGCTTCCATCAAACCAGAACGAAGCTCTCTTAATCTAGACGGGCCGCTTCCTCCACCCTGGAGACCTGAGGGAGCTCCACACGGCGCCTCCTGCAGCATGAGGAGGAGATCAGGTGATCTCACTCTCCTGGGGGAGTGGGTGGAGCCTTCTGGCTGGAATGCAACTACCCTGCCCCTCAGGCCCCTCAGACTCCTCAGGCTCCTCAGGCCCCTCAGGCTCCTCAGAACCCTCAGGCCCCCCAGCCCCTCAGGTCCTCAGCCCCTCAGGTCCTCAGGTCCTCAGGTCCTCAGCCCCTCAGAACCCCCAGCCCCTCAGGTCCTCAGCCCCTCAGGTCCTCAGCCCCTCAGCCCCTCAGCCCCTCAGGTCTTCAGGTCCTCAGCCCCTCAGCCCTTCAGCCCCTCAGCCCCTCAGGTCTTCAGCCCCTCAGCCCCTCTGCCCCTCAGGCAGTCAGTGTATGACGCCGGGTGAACTGTGATGTGTTCATGTAAATCTTTTGTCGGGACTCTGACTTCATTTCCTGTAAGACTCACCTTTGTAAAGAGGAGTCTCTTTGTCATAGTTTGGGATGTTGGGGTCTGCTCCAGTTTCCAGCAGCACCTGAACGCATCGCAGCTGGTCTTTGCTGACGGCGACCAGCAGCGCCGACTCCCCGCGCTCCGTCCTCTTGTTGATCATCCCCGGCTGAGCTGGGCCCCACAGAGAGAAGGAGTATGTGTGTGTGTGTGTGTGTGTGTGTGTGTGTGTGTGTGTGTGTGTGTGTGTGTGTGTGTGTGTGTGTGTGTGTGTGTGTGTGTGTGTGTGTACATATCTACCTGACAGCAGCACTCTCAGACATGTGTCCTGACCGCACCAGGCCGCCTGGTGGATTGCGAGCCAGCCCGGTTTCTGAGGCAACATCAGGTTTGTTCCCAGACACATCAACAACGCTTTCACTCGGCTCGCATCACCAACACGGATCGCTTTGAACAGAGGCTCCTCCTCCCTGCAGGGAAATGTACATGAGCCACCTGTCTCACCTGACCTCTACACCTCACCTGTCTCACCTGACCTCTCCACCCTCACCTGTCTCACCTGACCTCTACACCTCACCTGTCTCACCTGACCTCTCCACCCTCACCTGTCTCACCTGACCTCTTCACCTCACCTGTCTCACCTGACGTCTCCACCCTCACCTGTCTCACCTGACCTCTCCACCCTCACCTGTCTCACCTGACCTCTTCACCTCACCTGTCTCACCTGACCTCTTCACCTCACCTGTCTCACCTGACCTCTCCACCCTCACCTGTCTCACCTGACCTCTTCACCTCACCTGTCTCACCTGACCTCTTCACCTCACCTGTCTCACCTGACCTCTCCACCCTCACCTGTCTCACCTGACCTCTTCACCTCACCTGTCTCACCTGACCTCTACACCTCACCTGTCTCACCTGACCTCTACGCCTCACCTGTCTCACCTGACCTCTACACCTCACCTGTCTCACCTGACCTCTTCACCTCACCTGTCTCACCTGACCTCTCCACTCTCACCTGTCTCACCTGTCTCACCTGACCTCCACACCTCACCTGTCTCACCTGACCTCTCCACCCTCACCTGTCTCACCTGACCTCTCCACTCTCACCTGTCTCACCTGTCTCACCTGACCTCTCCACCTCACCTGTCTCACCTGACCTCTCCACTCTCACCTGTCTCACCTGTCTCACCTAACCTCTCCACCTCACCTGTCTCACCTGACCTCTCCACCCTCACCTGTCTCACCTGACCTCTCCACCCTCACCTGTCTCACCTGACCTCTACACCTCACCTGTCTCACCTGACCGCTACACCTCACCTGTCTCACCTGACCTCTCCACCTCACCTGTCTCACCTGACCTCTCCACTCTCACCTGTCTCACCTGTCTCACCTGACCTCTCCACCTCACCTGTCTCACCTGACCTCCACACCTCACCTGTCTCACCTGACCTCTACACCTCACCTGTCTCACCTGACCTCTACACCTCACCTGTCTCACCTGACCTCTCCACCCTCACCTGTCTCACCTGACCTCACACCTCACCTGTCTCACCTGACCTCTCCACCCTCACCTGTCTCACCTGACCTCTCCACCCTCACCTGTCTCACCTGACCTCTCCACTCTCACCTGTCTCACCTGTCTCACCTGACCTCCACACCTCACCTGTCTCACCTGACCTCAACACCTCACCTGTCTCACCTGACCTCTACACCTCACCTGTCTCACCTGACCTCTCCACCCTCACCTGTCTCACCTGACCTCTACACCTCACCTGTCTCACCTGATCTCTACACCTCACCTGTCTCACCTGACCTCTCCACCCTCACCTGTCTCACCTGACCTCTACACCTCACCTGTCTCACCTGAACTCTCCACCCTCACCTGTCTCACCTGACCTCTCCACCCTCACCTGTCTCACCTGACCTCTCCACCCTCACCTGTCTCACCTGACCTCTACACCTCACCTGTCTCACCTGACCTCTCCACCCTCACCTGTCTCACCTGACCTCTTCACCTCACCTGTCTCACCTGACGTCTCCACCCTCACCTGTCTCACCTGACCTCTCCACCCTCACCTGTCTCACCTGACCTCTTCACCTCACCTGTCTCACCTGACCTCTTCACCTCACCTGTCTCACCTGACCTCTCCACCCTCACCTGTCTCACCTGACCTCTTCACCTCACCTGTCTCACCTGACCTCTTCACCTCACCTGTCTCACCTGACCTCTCCACCCTCACCTGTCTCACCTGACCTCTTCACCTCACCTGTCTCACCTGACCTCTACACCTCACCTGTCTCACCTGACCTCTACGCCTCACCTGTCTCACCTGACCTCTACACCTCACCTGTCTCACCTGACCTCTTCACCTCACCTGTCTCACCTGACCTCTCCACTCTCACCTGTCTCACCTGTCTCACCTGACCTCCACACCTCACCTGTCTCACCTGACCTCTCCACCCTCACCTGTCTCACCTGACCTCTCCACTCTCACCTGTCTCACCTGTCTCACCTGACCTCTCCACCTCACCTGTCTCACCTGACCTCTCCACTCTCACCTGTCTCACCTGTCTCACCTAACCTCTCCACCTCACCTGTCTCACCTGACCTCTCCACCCTCACCTGTCTCACCTGACCTCTCCACCCTCACCTGTCTCACCTGACCTCTACACCTCACCTGTCTCACCTGACCGCTACACCTCACCTGTCTCACCTGACCTCTCCACCTCACCTGTCTCACCTGACCTCTCCACTCTCACCTGTCTCACCTGTCTCACCTGACCTCTCCACCTCACCTGTCTCACCTGACCTCTACACCTCACCTGTCTCACCTGACCTCTACACCTCACCTGTCTCACCTGACCTCTACACCTCACCTGTCTCACCTGACCTCTCCACCTCACCTGTCTCACCTGACCTCTACACCTCACCTGTCTCACCTGACTCTACACCTCACCTGTCTCACCTGACCTCTCCACCCTCACCTGTCTCACCTGACCTCTACACCTCACCTGTCTCACCTGACCTCTCCACCCTCACCTGTCTCACCTGACCTCTCCACCCTCACCTGTCTCACCTGACCTCTCCACCCTCACCTGTCTCACCTGACCTCTACACCTCACCTGTCTCACCTGACCGCTACACCTCACCTGTCTCACCTGACCTCTCCACCTCACCTGTCTCACCTGACCTCTCCACTCTCACCTGTCTCACCTGTCTCACCTGACCTCTCCACCTCACCTGTCTCACCTGACCTCCACCCTCACCTGTCTCACCTGACCTCCCACCTCACCTGTCTCACCTGACCTCTCCACCCTCACCTCTCACCTGACCTCTACACCTCACCTGTCTCACCTGACCTCTCACCTCACCTGTCTCACCTGACCTCTTCACCTCACCTGTCTCACCTGACGTCTCCACCCTCACCTGTCTCACCTGACCTCTCCACCCTCACCTGTCTCACCTGACTCTTCACCTCACCTGTCTCACCTGACCTCTTCACCTACCTGTCTCACCTGACCTCTACCCTCACCTGTCTCACCTGACCTCTTCACCTCACCTGTCTCACCTGACCTCTTCACCTCACCTGTCTCACCTGACCTCTCCACCCTCACCTGTCACCTGACCTCTTCACCTCACCTGTCTCACCTGACCTCTACACCTCACCTGTCTCACCTGACCTCTACGCCTCACCTGTCTCACCTGACCTCTACACCTCACCTGTCTCACCTGACCTCTTCACCTCACCTGTCTCACCTGACCTCTCCCTCTCACCTGTCTCACCTGTCTCACCTGACCTCCACACCTCACCTGTCTCACCTGACCTCTCCACCCTCACCTGTCTCACCTGACCTCTCCACTCTCACCTGTCTCACCTGTCTCACTGACCTCTCCACCTCACCTGTCTCACCTGACCTCTCCACTCTCACCTGTCTCACCTGTCTCACCTAACCTCTCCACCTCACCTGTCTCACCTGACCTCTACACCTCACCTGTCTCACCTGACCTCTTCACCTCACCTGTCTCACCACACCTCACCTGTCTCACCTGACCGCTACACCTCACCTGTCTCACCTGACCTCTCCACCTCACCTGTCTCACCTGACCTCTCCACTCTCACCTGTCTCACCTGTCTCACCTGACCTCTCCACCTGTCTCCCTGACCTCCACACCTCACCTGTCTCCCTGACCTCTACACCTCACCTGTCTCACCTGACCTCTACACCTCACCTTTCTCACCTGACCTCTCCACCCTCACCTGTCTCACCTGACCTCTACACCTCACCTGTCTCACCTGACCTCTCCACCCTCACCTGTCTCACCTGACCTCTCCACCCTCACCTGTCTCACCTGACCTCTCCACCCTCACCTGTCTCACCTGACCTCTCCACTCTCACCTGTCTCACCTGTCTCACCTGACCTCCACACCTCACCTGTCTCACCTGACCTCTACACCTCACCTGTCTCACCTGACCTCTACACCTCACCTGTCTCACCTGACCTCTCCACCCTCACCTGTCTCACCTGACCTCTCCACCCTCACCTGTCTCACCTGAACTCTCCACCCTCACCTGTCTCACCTGACCTCTACACCTCACCTGTCTCACCTGACCTCTCCACCCTCACCTGTCTCACCTGACCTCTACACCTCACCCGTCTCACCTGACCTCTACACCTCACCTGTCTCACCTGACCTCTCCACTCTCACCTGTCTCACCTGACCTCTACACCCTCACCTGTCTCACCTGACCTCTTCACCTCACCTGTCTCACCTGACCTCTACACCTCACCTGTCTCACCTGAACTCTCCACCCTCACCTGTCTCACCTGACCTCTCCACCCTCACCTGTCTCACCTGACCTCTACACCTCACCCGTCTCACCTGACCTCTACACCTCACCTGTCTCACCTGACCTCTCCACTCTCACCTGTCTCACCTGTCTCACCTGACCTCTACACCTCACCTGTCTCACCTGACCTCTACACCCTCACCTGTCTCACCTGACCTCTCCACCCTCACCTGTCTCACCTGACCTCTACACCTCACCTGTCTCACCTGACCTCTCCACCCTCACCTGTCTCACCTGACCTCTCCACCCTCACCTGTCTCACCTGACCTCTCCACTCTCACCTGTCTCACCTGTCTCACCTGACCTCTACACCTCACCTGTCTCACCTGACCTCTACACCTCACCTGTCTCACCTGACCTCTCCATCCGTTCACTCTGACATTTCCTAACCCTAACCCTAACCCTCCAACCCCTTTCCTACCGCTAGCGTCACCTGAACTTCCCCAACCACTTATTCACCTCTTTCCTCTTTCCCTCCTCAGCGTCGCAGTACACACATCAAGTCCATTTCCTTACCTGTGTTTACGTACGGATGTTGACAACGTAAACCTAACTACTGGCCTGACTAAGCGTCCATGTGTGATAAGTTGGGAAATAGATTGGGATGATACAGCGTCCCACACTCATCCCCTGCTTATCTAGATAGCATTTGCTTCCTGTTCTTGCCTGAGCCCCATCTGGATCAGCTGGACTGTCTTCTTGTTTTGGACCCTCGCCTGATTCTGACCTCAGTATACATGGATTTGCATCTTACTCTGACTGTCTTTGTTTCATGCTTTTGGGTTTGAGGTGTAACACTGGAGGTTAGTTCTGAGGTAAGACAACTAATCGGCACTGACCATGAAAATGTAACAGTGTCTATTCTTTCTATAACTGCACAACTCCTCAGGGTTTAAACCAATGAATTATGATGGTTTCACTTGCAGAGATGCAACAGGTGATACGAGTGGTTCCTTGTCCAGAGATGGTTCATGAATAGAACTTGACTCACTCTTCAGGTTCTGGAGCGATAAGGACCAGACTGCCGTCAGCTCTGCGATACTCCACCATGCGCTTCCCAGAACCCGTCATGAAGTGACTGACTGTGCCATCAAATGTCTTCCTGAGTCAGCAGCACAAAGACAACAGCCAATCAGAGTACAGAAACACAACATCAAGGCACCATTTTATCATTTTGTCATCAAGAGCATGGTTGACATTAACTTGACTAACAACTTGAACACTTACTCTCGAGACTAAAGACTATATTTGGGTATTGGCACTGATTTCCCAAATTGATTTGATTTTGATTCAAAAGGTCCCAATTCAATATTATTTCTAATTCAATTAGATATATTTCAGTTTGTGCTGGGTGGTACACCTATTCTTTTGGTATACCAATTTAAATTTCTCATACGATAAACATTTTTCATAAACAACCACACCAGAGTGTAGCCGTGAAGAGCCCTTCGGCTGGGAAAGTTCCATTTGCTATAAACTATGAAGATGGCTGAATCAATAATGGCCAGCGGGATGTCTGGGTTTGCACAACTGGATCCATGCAGGACTCTGATCAACCAGAATGACAATCGAAAGGCAGAAAGATAAAAAGATACCTCAGATGTGAAAGAGAATCGAATGAATCACCAGCAATGGCTAAAAGAAACTGAACTTCTTGGATCTAACCACTGAGTAGAATGCAGGGGCCCCAAATAAAAAGGGCCGAACTCAATATTTAAAGTCCAGGTGCACTGACGCTTTTCTGCACTGAAAAACAAATTCAACATCCAGGTTCGAAGAGTATTCTCCCTGTCATGTAACGATGAGGGGACGTCTACTAAACAGAGGTCTGAATCTTTTAATTATTCTTCTTTTGGTAAAAAAATCTATTACATAGGTAACTAAAGCTGCAAGCATCGATGTACGGGTCCTCGCATCTTTGCGCGCGTCGGGATGCTGGCAGGATGCCGGCTCACGCGGCCGAGAATGTTTGCGACCGTCGGACAATGCGCCCACGAGTCAGACGTTTTTGTCCTGCATGGAGTGACGCTGGAAATTATGCTTCGCAAACAGTCAACCACTTCCTGTATCCACTGTGTGGTGGACATGCATTATACTGCTGTTTGTCACATAACACTGACTTCGTGTTGCATGTAGGTGGCGCTATGATTGAGTGAAAATTGGCTTGTCGACAAACTCAGGCCGTGACTTTTACCAAGCATGGCCAGTTTGGGACAGAATCAAGCAAGTCCAGTGGAGTTACATGAGCTTGTTTAATGGAAAATTCATGTAAAATGGCCGCCACACCACTCCACGCCACGGCTACGCCGTTCCGTCAAACGTTAAGTTTTTGATTTTTTTTTTTTGCTTTTAATTACAAAGTTCTTTAGATCATACTGACCAAATTTCAAGTGGATCTGACGAATTCCATGGGAGGAGTATGTTAAAGTATAGGACCTAGAAATGTTTAAAAAAATAATGGAAATATCAAAATGGCAGACTTCCAGTACGGTTTAGAGCATGGTTCCGAGAGACTTTTTTCAAGTCTTCTTGATCATTTTCTTCTATGATATGTCTATCTATATGATGAAGCCCCCAAAAAGGCAATTCAATTGGCAGAAGGAGAATAAATAAATTTCAATAGGGCCTTTGTTGACCCGACGGTGCTCGGGCCCTCATTATGCATTTGGGGTCTGAATTATAATGATAAATGGTTATTATTGAATAAAAGAAGAACAACATCATTATGACGGGTCACTTCTAACATTTTACAGTCGTATCTATGTCTTCTTTGTTTTAACATTTTTTAATGATGTGCTGTACGATGAGCACCAACATGAAGCCCTTCTCCTCTCGTCTCACGTCTGCATCGCTCACTTCAACAAGTTAAATACTCAAGTACGATGTACTGTTATTGTTCTTATACTCACAATATGGAGAATAATACAAACTTTGTGAGATTACATACGGATCAGGAGGATCTTCCCTCGGAGGATTTGGAGAACTGTAGTGAGCGCGTGCAGTGGTTTGGGCTGGAGGTGGATTCTGGGAGCTATAGTTTGATTGATGAGTGTTTCTGGCTGCAGAGTTCAGGCTGCTGCTATCAGGGTGGGAAGGAGGTGTGCAGGCAGCAGCGGCGGTGATGGCATTGAAGGAGTCGCATGGAGTGTCGGTCAGACTGCGCTGGATGGCGAGCTGCAGCAGCTCCTCATCACTCAGGTTACTGTAGAGAGAATAATCCTCCAGCGCTTCAGAGCCAGGCCTGCTGGCTGCTGCCATGACGGAGCTGTGGAGTCACAGAGAAGAAACAGTCAGCAAGAAAACACACAAGCATTTAAAGCAGTCAGCGGCAAATACTGCAGTACTGACTTTATACAAGTCTATAGAGATAAAACATCAAACATCAGAACTGACTTTATACAAGTCTATAGAGATAAAACATCAAACATCAGAACTGACTTTATACAAGTCTATAGAGATAAAACATCAAACATCAGAACTGACTTTATACAAGTCTATAGAGATAAAACATCAAACATCAGAACTGACTTTATACAAGTCTATAGAGATAAAACATCAGACATCAGTACTGACTTTATACAAGTCTATAGAGATAAAACATCAAACATCAGTACTGACTTTATACAAGTCTATAGAGATAAAACATCAGACATCAGACATCAGAACTGACTTTATACAAGTCTATAGAGATAAAACATCAAACATCAGTACTGACTTTATACAAGTCTATAGAGATAAAACATCAGACATCAGACATCAGAACTGACTTTATACAAGTCTATAGAGATAAAACATCAGACATCAGACATCAGAACTGACTTTATACAAGTCTATAGAGATAAAACATCAGACATCAGAACTGACTTTATACAAGTCTATAGAGATAAAACATCAAACATCAGAACTGACTTTATACAAGTTTATAGAGATAAAACATCAGAACTGACTTTATACAAGTTTATAGAGATAAAACATCAGAACTGACTTTATACAAGTCTATAGCGATAAAACATCAGACATCAGAACTGACTTTATACAAGTTTATAGAGATAAAACATCAGAACTGACTTTATACAAGTTTATAGAGATAAAACATCAAACATCAGAACTGACTTTATACAAGTTTATAGAGATAAAACATCAGAACTGACTTTATACAAGTCTATAGAGATAAAACATCAAACATCAGAACTGACTTTATACAAGTTTATAGAGATAAAACATCAGAACTGACTTTATACAAGTTTATAGAGATAAAACATCAGAACTGACTTTATACAAGTCTATAGCGATAAAACATCAGACATCAGAACTGACTTTATACAAGTTTATAGAGATAAAACATCAGAACTGACTTTATACAAGTTTATAGAGATAAAACATCAAACATCAGAACTGACTTTATACAAGTTTATAGAGATAAAACATCAGAACTGACTTTATACAAGTCTATAGAGATAAAACATCAAACATCAGAACTGACTTTATACAAGTTTATAGAGATAAAACATCAGAACTGACTTTATACAAGTTTATAGAGATAAAACATCAGAACTGACTTTATACAAGTCTATAGAGATAAAACATCAGACAGACAGCAGAACTGACTTTATACAAGTCTATAGAGATAAAACATCAGACAGACAGCAGAACTGACTTTATACAAGTCTATAGAGATAAAACATCAGACAGACAACAGTACTGACTTTATACAAGTCTATAGAGATAAAACATCAGACAGACAACAGTACTGACTTTATACAAGTCTATAGAGATAAAACATCAGACAACAGACAGCAGTACGGACAGTAAAACTTCATATAATCAGCACTTAAAAAGCAGTAAAACACAAATATTACTGAAAAAGAAAAGTACTCACGTATTCTTTTAAGTGCTTTCTTTTTTTTAATCCAGTTATTCCTCTGATTTAATACATGTCCATGTGTTACATGAATCCGTTCTGCTTTCTGTAACGGAGACTGTGTGGAGGGAGGGGGGGGGGGGGGTACTTAAGGTCTATTTTGAGGACCTGAAGTCTGAGCTTGTTGATCAGCTGACTTCTTATGTTACAGATATTTCTGAACCTGCAACAGGTCATCTGAACAGAATAACATGTTTAATGTAAAATAATGAAAAAGTGTTTAATAAACTAAATCAATACCAGATGTGTCCAGGAATAATCATAGACGAGAATCAAATTAATCCAATTATTAATTTTCTCTCCTGGGATGATCTCTGAGGTTATCTGAGATCTTTAAAAAATGTCCACAATCTTACAATCCCAGATTTATCCTGGTTTAGTACAGGTCTGTTCTAGGTTAATCCCTGAATTTTACAGTCTTAATCCCATATTTATCCTGGTTTAGTACAGGTCTGTTCTAGGTTAATCCCTGATCTTTACAGTCTTAATCCCAGATTTATCCTAGGTTGATACAGGTCGGTTCTAGGTTAATCCCTGATCTTTACAGTATTAATCCCAGATCTATTCTGGGTTGTCTATAGCTTTGTCTAGAGTTAAACAGAATCTTGCAAGGATGAATCCTTGATCTATTGCCAATTACTCCAAATGTTTTGTTTATTTGAGATCTGTCCAAGAGTTATCCATCCTGGGTGAATACCAGTTTTGTCTAGGGATAATTCAAGATCGGTATCAGGCTAATCCCCAATCTGTCCCATAGAAATCCTAGGTTTTTGACATCTTAATCTGTCCAGGTCTAATCCCAGATTTAGCACAGATGTTAAGATTTCTTTCTGATCCAATCCTGGTTAATCCCTAGTCTTTCCAAAATTAAACATAAATCTGTTTTAATCAAAGATTACATCTTAGATCCATCCTGGGTTTATCCAAGGCCTTTCTAGACTGAACCCTAGACCTCTCTCAAATTAAGGTCTGCTTCGTCAGATTTGATTAGAGCTCTGTCCAAAATTAATCTGTAATCTGATTAATCCCCGATCTGTCTCTAAAACTAATTCCAGATGAATTAATCCCAAATCTGTCCTGGGTTAGCATCCGATCATTTAGGGAACAATTTCAGATCCAAGGTTACTTCCAGATCAGTTTAAGAATAATTCCGAATCTTTCCCACGTATATTCTAGATCTGCCCTGGGTTTGTAATCAGATCTGTCCTGATTTAAATGTCCCAAATTCATTCCAAAACCATTGAGGGTTAATCCCAGACTTTTGTAAGGTTAATCCGTTATGTGTTCACTGTAGATATGTGGCCTGGCCTTGGCTGTAGCTTTTTTTCAACATACTGACTATGCACCTTAAAAGACGAGTGGTTATCAATTAAAAATCCAAAGTATTTCAAAGTAGATAGCAAGTTAGTTTGTTGACCATTTTTACGAATAATTATATAATAAGAAAAAGCTGATCTTACTGTTCCTGAAGAGCTGACTAGTTTGGACTTTAGTACCACTGGTGCGATGCTTAAGGCTTCTGTTGGACTCCTTTCTTTTTCGCCATCTGACACCGTGTTGACAGAGACTAGTAGTTGTCTGACATTAAAGATATGGAATAAATCAATATGACTGAATCTTTGTGCTGTTACATGAAATAATTGGTTTCCTGTCAGAATGTCTCCATATTTTGTCTGTGATGTTCTACTGAACATAATCTGAAGATGCTCTTAAGTAAACACATTGTAAATTATGTTACATGTTAAATTGATTTTTATTCTACACCTCCAGTTATATAACAGACAGTGACCTGGGTCAAAGGTCACTGACACCACATCTGCCCTGACAAACATTTAGATAAATATTAAAACATGACATCTTCAAAAAAGGAGCTGTTGGGAAATGTGAGGTTTTTATAATCAGGTCAATGTGGTCTAAAACCAGAATGATCACTTCAACAGTGAAGAGACCACCGCACACAGAAAGCCTTCGGAAATAAAATCCATGAACGTCTTAAATTTAGGAGTTAACAGGTGTGTTGTTTCAGGCGTAACGGCCGAAGCTAAGCTAACAAGCTAAGAAGCTTGCTCGCTGGAGAGCTTTATTTGTCCCTCTGCTTTTCCTTGTTATGGAACAAAGTGGTACCGATGAGCTCATTGGCTACAGCTGTGCAAGCCATTCCACGATATCACACGTCACTTTGTGTCGCAACCACCTCATAACAGGCCTTCAGTGGTGGAGCAGTGATGTCATAGTGCAGGAAGCGGAGGAGTCTCATCGGTAGTGGCAGAGTGCAGATCAGCTTGAGTCTCTGGACGCCGACCAGACGTCTGATCTCCAACCTGCAGAGCTGCATCAGAGGGTGAGGAGGCCCTGAACAGAAGACAGAGGACCGGTTAGAGGGTCTGAACAGAGGACAGAGGACCGGTTAGAGGGTCTGAACAGAAGACAGAGGACCGGTTAGAGGGTCTGAACAGAGGACAGAGGACCGGTTAGAGGGTCTGAACAGAAGACAGACAGAGGACCGGTTAGAGGGTCTGAACAGAAGACAGAGGACCGGTTAGAGGGTCTGAACAGAGGACAGAGGACCGGTTAGAGGGTCTGAACAGAGGACAGAGGACCGGTTAGAGGGTCTGAACAGAGGACAGAGGACCGGTTAGAGGGTCTGAACAGAAGACAGACAGAGGACCGGTTAGAGGGTCTGAACAGAAGACAGACAGAGGAACGGTTAGAGGGTCTGAACAGAAGACAGACAGAGGACCAGTTAGAAGGTCTGAACAGAGGACAGAGGACCGGTTAGAGGGTCTGAACAGAGGACAGAGGACCGGTTAGAGGGTCTGAACAGAAGACAGAGGACCGGTTAGAGGGTCTGAACAGAGGACAGAGGACCGGTTAGAGGGTCTGAACAGAGGACAGAGGACCGGTTAGAGGGTCTGAACAGAAGACCTGGGCTCTCCTTCAGGAAACAGAGCCGAGTGTGCAGCTGGTTCAGCTTCACATCTCTGTACACACATCCAACCATAAATGATCAAAGCAAAGCACTTTATGAATGTTGATGCGTAGAAATGAGCTGCTGGGTCTTTAAGGTGAATCAGAGACAACGTTAGTTTGACAGGGAACATAATTCATTTACTTATGGCTTTATGATTATTACTTATAATGAGGATATGGAGCGCTGCCACTGGCTTTATTTACACACTTTGCTAAATTACACAATCCTGAAGTGCAGGTGATGAAGAGGAAGGTGAGTGAAGGTGAGTCAGTCACCATGGTGACTCCAGTGAGCTTTGATACAGACCGTCACTATGGAATAAACCATTCATGAATAATTAAGTTGTGTTCACTGCAGTGATTTTACTCGCATACACTTTATGAAAACTCATCGTACTTGGTGATTTATGCACAGTATTAGAAGATTATTGAAAACTAATGATGATCTGTTCTGCAGTTCTTTAACGCTGGTGATGATGAGTGTCGGTCGGCCGGTCTCTTTTCTGCTCTGAGGAAATACATATCTGTTATAATTGAACTGTGCTTATAGTTATCTACACGAACACTGCTGCTTTGTCTGTTCATAAAGAGAATATATAAGTGCAAAGTAACGTGATATGAAGTGAAATTAAATGAGGCATCATTATACCTGTAATTTTGGTCCCCATGGGTCAGAGTTTCCATACAGGTGATCAAATTTAGTTTTTATAGATCACAACGTTTGCGTGGGAAGTGGCGTTCGCTTGTGCGTACCCGTATAAATGAGACTCCCTACTTAAACCAATCAGACTGAGGCACCACGCAGTACAATCTTCTAGAACTCACAAACTTTTATAGGAACCATATCTAGAACTCTTCTAGAATACTTTTTCCGAGCTCAGACACCTTTTTAAGTGCTCATGAACCGTTTTAAGATCACATAAACCTTTTTTTAAGAGCTCAAGAACATTTTAGGCGTGCAAAAAAACGGCTTTTATGGAGTGACCACAGCCCTGCCCGCCATAGTTACTGTTGCTATGACCATTTCCTGTCACTTGTCAGTGGTGTTTTTGTTTCTTACGGGCTTTCAGTTTGATCGGCGCCCAGTCGCTGCGTCTCTCCAGGACCTCCAGCAGCCGAGAGCACAGACGGACATGACCGACGTAACCCAACAGCAGTGAGATGATGGGACCCGCTGCCAGGCAGAAAGACGGGCGGGAGATGGCCTCACAGAACTGAAACAACAAAGAGGAGACCCTTTGTCGAACAGATTCACATGCTCGGATTTGTGCAATTGGACAGACGTGGACATGTCTGACCTGAATGCAGCGCTGCGGCGGGGCTTCCATGCTGTTCCGCATTTCTTCGATGGGACGGCGTGATGGCCTGGCGGCCGGGTGTCTTTTTTGGCCATATGGACAGTCGAAGCAGGGCTGGGCGTCGCAGCCGTTGTCCAGCAGCAGTTTGAGCATGGGCAGAGACTCCATTCTCAGCAGGATGGCCACCGGGAACCGGGACGGCTGGGGGGAGATCTGAGCGTTCACATCGGCGCCGTAACTCAGCAGCAACGTTGCCATGTCCATCCGGCAAAGCGAGACGGCAATGAGCAGTGGGTTGAAGACGTCCAGGTTGGGGTCAGCTCCGGCCTCAAGCAGCATCTTGGTGGCCTGCAGGTTCCCGTTGTCGACGGAGAAGTAGACTGCCGTACTCCGGCGGTCCTTGTACATCTTGGAGCGGTCCTCCGTCAGCTTGGTGTTGACATCGAAGCCGGACTCAATCAGCAGCTCCATGATGTCGTCGCTGTTATTCTCTGCGGCAATGTGCAGAGGACTGATGCCGCTGTGCTGGATTCTGACCCTGCTGGTCATCGGGATCAGCATCGACACAATTCTGGAAAAATAAAAAGTACCTGTGAGGGAGATTACCAATGTGGGTTGGCCTGACCCTGTGACACCAGAACACCACTGTTGTTACTGGAGAAAGATTCAAGTTTGATTATAGGCATAGACAATAGGCATACAAATATGGTGGAGGAACTTCACAGAGTTCCAGTTGATTTAAACGTATCAAAGAAACACAGTTAAGGTAATTAAACGGACAGGAAGTATCTCAGACCGTGGATGTTTGTTCTGAACAGCCACATGGAGAGGCAGTAGGCCAGACTTCATGGATCGGTTAGCGTCAGCTTTCAGAAGCAGCAGCTCTTCCACAGCAGAAACATGGCCGTTCTTACAGGCTTCAAAGAGAGGCGAGGCTCCATCTCCTGCCTGTTCATTAATATCTGCACCTGAGGGACAGAAACACCTTTAGAAATACCTTAACATTAATGTGTCCATTAATATCTGTATCTGAGGGACAGAAACACCTTAACATCAATGTGTCCATTAATATCTGCACCTGGGGGACAAAAAAACTTTTTGAAACACCTTAACATTCAGCTAAACACTGAAGACACTAAACATAAGTCATTAACCGGTTTAGAGGGCGGACCTTCCTCAGCAAGCAGGTGGATGATGTTGGTGTATCCGTGCTGTGCAGCAATGAAGAACGGTTGGATGCCGTAGATGTTTTTGGTGTGAAGATCAGCTCTGGCCTCCAGTAACATCCTGCAGAGCTTCAGATGTCCATGTCTGCAGGCTTCATGAAGAGCACTTCCTCCCTGAATGCTGAAGCGATTCACCTGACCTCCAGACCTCAGCAGCAACTCTACAATGTCTTCACTGGGTTGCTCACAGGCTGAAAACAAGAAAACCATCCACTTTTTTCAGTGATAGCATCCAATGACTCATGATTCTGTCCCTATAAACCATTTATCGGGTTTCCCTTTTACAGTGACATCACAGCATCTTTCAGCAGGCTCTGTGATGTCACTGTGACGTCAGCTCACCTGTGAACAGCGGCGTCTCTCGGTCCTTGTTGGCAATGTTTGGGTCGGAGCCGCTCTTCAGGAGAAAATCCACACAAGAAAGGTTTCCTCGGCCAGCAGCCAGCAGCAGAGCAGTCTGATTCTTCAAAGTGCATCTGTTCACCGAGTCGGGATGAGCTAAGGGCCGACAGAGGTCAAACTTATTGTGTTTGACTTCATGGTTTAGTACAACCCCTTAATAATTTTTAGATGGAAAATGGAAAACATAATTATTAACTATGAGAAAACACAAAATAAAAGGATCAACCACACATATCATCCGTATGTCCATATTTAACCTTTCACATAAACACATACTATGCATGTATTAACGCATACATACCCGCATTTACATACCCATATGCTGCCGTCTTTTATATTAACTGAAGAAAAAAAACACATTCTCTCCTTGTTTTTTTTTTTATCTGTTAGATTCTAAAAATATTTCCAGTCTAACAAGTAAAAGAACTTCACAGCATGTGAATGGATGAACCAACGGATTCTCAGACAGAAACGCTGTAGGAACCATGAATGTCACGATTGTGTAGAGCTGGACCCAAGGGCAAAATACAAACAGAGCAGTTCAGTTTATTTGTACAGAACCAGGGGCAGAAATGATGGGGTGAGAGTTTGGCGTCGTATGCGGGCTGGACAGGCCGGGGCGGGGCTAGAGTAGGCCAGGAAGAATCCGGAGGCAGGCTGGTGGCAGACCCAAGGGAATCCCGAGAGGGGCAGTGAGCCCCAAGGAAGCACAGGTTAGACAGAGTCGCAAGCAAACAATTGCCGGGAATCAAGGGAGGCCGTAGCAGTAGTTTCATGTGTGAGAACTGACGATCAGGCGAGGACTGCAGTGAAGAGCAGGGATATATCTACTGTGGGGCTTGATGAGTGGATGGGTTGCATGTGTGTAGGTTAATTGGCAGCAGGAGGGAAAGGAGAGCCACACACACACACACACACGGAAAAACAGTCAGGACACGAGGGGAGAGAGGCACAGCAGGGACCATGACGGTACCCCCCCCCTTAACGGGAGCCTGCGGGCGACCCGCCAGGCTTGTCCGAATGAGTCCGGTGAAACTCCCTGATGATCTCGGGATCCAAGATTAAGGACCGAGGCACCCAAGACCTCTCTTCTGGGCCGTAACCCTCCCAGTCCACCAAGTACTGGTAACCTCTGCCACGGCGAAGTATGTCCAAGAGGCAGGGTAGTTGTTGACCACCCGGGCGGGAGGCGGGAGACACTGGTTTCAACTGTGAGACATGGAATGTGGGGTGGATCCTCAGTGCGAGGTAGTTTTAGCCTGAGAGCAGTTGGGTTGATTATACGCTCCACAACAAACGGGCCAATGTAACGGGGTGACAATTTTTTGATTCGGTCCTCAAAGGGATATTTTTGGAAGAAAGTCATACTCTGACCTGGTTTGTATGCGGGAGCTGGGGCCCGGTGGCGGTTAGTGATGCGCCATTTGTTGTCAGCTGAGCGGAGTAGGGCAGAGCGGGTGTTTCTCCACACCTTACGGCAGCAGCGGAGGTGCATTTGCACTGACGGGACAGCTAACTCACTCTCCTGGGAGGGGAACAGAGGTGGGCCACAGAAGACTCAAAAGGAGACAAACCTGTGGCAGCGCTGGTCAGAGAATTGTGGGCGTATTCAATCCATGCGAGTTGTGAGCTCCAGGTGGTGGTATTGGTGGTGGTTACACACCATAGGGCAGCCTCAAGGTCCTGGTTAGCGCTCTCCGACTGGCCATTGGTCTGTGGGTGAAAACTGGAGGAGAGACTGACAGTGGCACCAAGAGCTTGGCAGAATGACCTCAATATCTGTGAGATGAACTGGGGTCCTCGATCTGAGACGATGTCCAGAGGTATGCCATGGAGGTGGAAGACATGGTGCATCAAGATGTCTGAAGTCTCAAGGGTGGTGGGCAACTTGGGGATAGCCACAAAATTAACAGCCTTAGAGAAACGTTTTACGATGGCGAGTATGTCTGTTACCTTGTGATGGGGGTAAACCAGTGACGAAGTCGAGAGCAATGTGGGACCAGGGGCGACTAGGAACAGGAAGTAGACGACGCAAACCAGCTGGTGGACGATGAGAGGTCTTTCTTTGGGCACAAACAGTGCATACTGAAACATAGGCCCGGGTATCCGTCTCCATGGATGGCCACCAGAAATGTCATTTCAGGAGAGACAGGGTCAGGTCATTCCCGGATGGCAGGCGAAACGGGAAGTGTGCACCCACTGGAGGACCTGGGACCGGACAGAGTCAGGAACAAATAAACAGTTTGGGGGACTGTTACTTGGGTCGGCCTGTGTCCATTAAGCCTCCCTGACCTTGGACTCAATCTCTCAGGTAACCGTTACCACACAGGTTGGATGAAGGATGGTGCCTTGGCTGGGCGGAGATTCCTCCGAGACACAGGCGAGAGAGGGCATCAGGTTTAATATATCTAGAACCGGGCCAATAGGTGAGAGTAAAATTAAAGTGGCCAAAAAACAATGCCCAGCAGGCTTGATGGGAGTCGAGGTGTTTGGCTGACTGGATATAAGCCAAGTTTTTGTGGTCGGTCTAAACAACAAATGGTTGCTCTACTCCCTCCAGTCAGTGCCTCCACTCCTCCAATGCGAGCAGTTACTCCCTGTTACCAGGGAGAATCCGGAGGCGGGCTGGTGGCTGACCCGGTCGACAAGCAGACCCCAGGGAATCCCGAGAGGGGCAGTGAGCCCCAGGGAAGCACAGGTTAGACAGAGTCGCAAACAAACAATTGCTGGGAATCAAGGGAGGCCGTAGCAGAAGTTTCATGTGTGAGAACTGACGATCAGGCGAGGACTGCAGTGAAGAACACACACACACACACACACACACACACACACACACACACACACACACACACACACACTTTGTTATTGTCTATATGTCGGTCTTCCATGTTTATGTCAATATATGTGTTTTTTTGTCACATTGCTTCACCAATAAAAAATCATTAATTAAATTAAAAAAATAACTAGAGCCACCATGCTAGTGTGGCTGGCCGCTGTCAGGAGCAATCAAACAACAATATTGTTGGAATGTTACACTTCACAAATGGACTGTACTTCTGTCTCTTTTCTAGTCTTCCGACCACTCAAAGCTCTTTAACATGACTTGTCATCGTTCACCCATTCACACCCATTCATATACTGATGGGAGGGGCTACCATGATGGGAGGAGCTACCATGATGGGAGGAGCTACCATGCAAGGTGGTCCATCAGGACTATCTAACATTCAAACCCATTAAAACACATCTTCACACACACCGCAGGAACAGCCTGTGGGGGCAATTTGGGGTTAAGTGTCTTGCCCAAGGACACATGGACATGGGCTAGCAGAGCCGGGGATCGAACCGCCGATCGTCTGAATGAAGGACGACCCGCTCTGCGACTGAGCCGCAGAGGGAAGGTATGGCAGCAACTCATGGTGAATACGATGGTTGGACCTATTGTCTTGTGATGGTAAAGATATTACATTTGTGGACACATTCTCAAAATGTGTCAATCATCATAAGTGACATTTATGGGACCAAAAAACACCATGAATTTGATTCTATCAGGAGTTTAGGATTTATATGTGATTTCTGAAATAAATTAAAAAAAACATGTGATATTGACAAACCTTTCTACCACGTGTATATACTGTAGATAGAACAAATGTAAAGCTTCAATTCTGATCAAAATCTGATGCAAATCTGCATGTGCTGAAACATTTGAAATAGTTACTCATGAAATAAATTGAAGTTTAAATATGGTTACTGAGTGAAGATCAAATTTGACTTTAAGTGAGTTGTAATGTATTAATGACAAATTGACCCGTAAAGTTCAGATGAATTTGAAGTATTGAAAGACAATATCAGTTGAAGTATCTGCTGAAGTTGACACCAAAGCACTTGTATTGTCATTTGAACAGAACTGAAGGAGTAGAGAACAGTGTCATCAGCATATTGGTGCATCTTCTTTTAACATCACAATGTCACTAATATCAATCATAACGCTAGCAAAATAAAACATGACACCTTTGGGATGTTGAAGGAATTAAGAAGACGTATTCTCCTTTACTGAACTCAAGGGATGGAATGGGTTTATGGGGTTGACAATGATGATGACATGAAGAACAAAGTATAAACTAAATAAATTCCTCTCCTTCATCAGACAACCAGAAACCAGCTCCTCACCTCTGATGAGGATTGCGACACATTGCAGTTGTCCGTAAAAAGAAGCTTCATGAAGAGCAATCCAGCCTTCATGATCCGGCTCCATCAGACTGCTGGACCTCTGTCCGACCAAAGCCATCAGAGCCTCTGCATCTCCATTTATGATCAGGGACTGCAGAGGACTGAACTGTCTGAAACCAAAACAGAAGAAATATGCATTATGAAGAACAGGAACTGGGACGGAAAACAGTTAGATACTGTAAACAACTAATTAACATGCACACAAAAAACAGGAGGCAAACATCAAACGTTTTTTTTTTTTTTTTTAAGGACTCAGGTCAGCAAGTAGTGATTGGGTAACCAACAGATAACAAATCCTTAATTCAGCAGACTGAAGAGTGTGGGGGACCAGGACCAAGTGTCTGATGAAACATCTCACTCTGTTGGGAGGAATACAAGAGTCCAGCTGGCTGGTCGTCAAAATGAAGCAGACACAACCAAGAGGACTATGAGTGATGTGCTTTAAACAAAGATCTGTATGAAGGAGGTATGTCTCCGCCTCAATCCGCTAATGTACCAACAGAAGGTGTACCAAGGTCCATCAATCATCATCCACCCAGAGAGAGGGCAACCGTGAGCTCAATGTCCACCCAGAGAGAGGGCAACCGTGAGCTCAATGTCCACCCAGAAAGAGGGCAACCGTGAGCTCATCGTCCACCCAGAGACAGGGCAACAATGAGCTCATCGTCCACACAGAGAGAGGGCAACAGTGAGCTCATCGTCCACTCAGAGACAGGGCAACAATGAGCTCATCGTCCACTCAGAGAGAGGGCAACCGTGAGCTCATCGTCCACTCAGAGAGAGGGCAACAGTGAGCTCATCGTCCACTCAGAGAGAGGGCAACAGTGAGCTCATCGTCCACCCAGAGAGAGGGCAACAGTGAGCTCATCGTCCACCCAGAGACAGGGCAACAATGAGCTCATTGTCCACCCAGAGAGAGGGCAACCGTGAGCTCATCGTCCACAGAGAGAGGGCAACAGTGAGCTCATCGTCCACAGAGAGAGGGCAACAGTGAGCTCATCGTCCACCCAGAGAGAGGGCAACAATGAGCTCATTGTCCACCCAGAGAGAGGGCAACCGTGAGCTCATCGTCCACCCAGAGACGGGGCAACAATGAGCTCATTGTCCACCCAGAGAGAGGGCAACCGTGAGCTCATCGTCCACCCAGAGACGGGGCAACAATGAGCTCATCGTCCACACAGAGAGAGGGCAACCGTGAGCTCATCGTCCACCCAGAGAGAGGGCAACAGTGAGCTCATCGTCCACTCAGAGAGAGGGCAACAGTGAGCTCATCGTCCACCCAGAGAGAGGGCAACAGTGAGCTCATCGTCCACAGAGAGAGGGCAACAGTGAGCTCATCGTCCACAGAGAGGGGGCAACAGTGAGCTCATCGTCCACCCAGAGAGAGGGCAACAATGAGCTCATCGTCCACTCAGAGAGAGGGTAACAGTGAGCTCATTGTTCACCCAGAGAGGGCAACAGGGAGCTCATCGTCCACCCAGAGACAGGGCAACAGTGAGCTCATTAAAACATGTTTGTTACCTGGTTGTCGACTGTTTGCAGATGTTGTTGATTGTTTGTAGATGTTGACTGTTTGCAGATGTGTTGACTATTTGCAGATGTTGCTAACTATTTGCAGATGTGTTGACTGTTTGCAGATGTTGACGGTTTGCAGATGTTGACGGTTTGCAGATGTTGACGGTTTGCAGATGTTGTTGACTATTTGCAGACGTTGCTGACTATTTGCAGATGTGTTGCCCTCCCCTCTGGTCGGGGCTGTGTGGACTGACTCACCTCCTGGGGGCTTTATAGAGGAACTGGGACAGATCTGTTGGGGGGTTTGCACAGTGAGGGACATCGGGGGGGTTTGGAGGTGGAGGGCCATGGTTCAGGTGTCTGGGGGGGTCTGGAGGTGGAGGGCCATGGTTCAGGTGTCTGGGGGGGTCTGGATGTCTCTGTCTGGGCTCTGGATTTGATCCAATGGGCACAGCAGGGGAAGGAGGAGCTGATGATGAGGATGAGGGTGAGGATGATGAAGGAGGGTGTTGGTCAGAAAGACTTCTCTCCACAGCGATCTGCAGCAGCTCCTCATCAGACAGGTGGCCGTAAACACTGTAGTCGTCCACATTCTCCTCCGACGCTGCCATGTTGGATCTATCAGTTGAAAAAAGAAACAATTGTTCAGAAAAGGTCCAGTGAGCTTCAGACTGAAGTCAGATGAGAGTCTCTGATCCCAGCTGGTGCTCTGCATGTAAACATGGAAGGTTATTTGAGGCTCAACCTGCTGCTGAATGTGAGATCAGAGAATGGAAGTTATGGAGGTCAGCGGTGTTTCTTTCTCGGTCCTCAAGCCAAAGTATTCAACCTCACTGAGAGCTGAACGTCAGCAGAACAGAACTATGAATCACAGAAGCACTTGTGATGAGTCTCAGACAAACATATTGACATCAATGACATTTATGATCATAGTCTCTACTTTAAACTATAAATACATACATTTTACTTTGACCCTTTAATTCTTTGACCTGTGACTTCATGAGCTCCTTCACCATAAATCCACCTAAAACCTAACTTCATAACATTATTTAAGATAATAGAATAAACACAAAAGTATAAACACATCAAATAATGACTTTCATAATAAAAAACACAATGTAATGCACAAAAAATCCTAACATTGGAATACCCTCAACAAAGACACAATGACATTACATAATAAAGTATTACATACAATTACAACACAACATAAGTCATAAGTAACAACAATACAACATTGCAGAAGTAAACAACAAAAGAATAAAAGTGTATTACGTTCCCCAATGGTCAATCACTCCTTTCACTTGTGAGGAAGCAGGTTTATTTCTGGGTCCGAAGCAGGACAACACTTGAACAGGTGAAGCACAGAGTCGGTCTTACCTGTGAGATGTTCCTCCTCTCTGGACTTAAGGGGTCTGCTGGTTTCAGGTCTTCACAAGCTGCAGATCTGTGTCTGGACTTAAGGGGTCTGCTGGTTTCAGGTCTTCACAAGCTGCAGATCTGTGTCTGGACTTAAGGGGTCTACTGGTTTCACGACTTCACAAGCTGCCAGCAGAGAGCTGCCAAACCTGTGATAGTGATGCTCTGCTGGCCGAGAGTCAGAGGCTCAGAGTCTCATCGTGTCTGGACCTGATGAATACAGTTATACTCACATACAACTGTTGGTCAGCTGACCATCATCAAAATGTTGACCTGGCACAACATTGATTTTTACTGAAAGAGAGTTGAATACATAAAACAGTTAAGAATTTTAATTATCTAAAAATTACAAAAAAATCATAATTTATTCATCCATCCATCCGATTTCATCCTCTTATCCAGGTCGGGTCTCCGTGGCAGCAGGCTGACCCAGACTTCCCTCTCACCCCAACATGTTCAGCTCATTCTGGGGGATCCGAGGTGTTCCCAGGCCAGCTGGAGATATAATCCCTACAGAGGGTTCTGGATCTTCCCTGGGGTCTCCTACCAGTTGGGCCGGAAAACCTCCAGTGAGAGGAAACCAGGAGGAACCTCAGCTCCTTACCCTATCTCTAAGGCTGAGCCCTTCAACCTACAGAGGAAACTCATCTCCTTACCCTATCTCTAAGGCTGAGCCCAGCCACCCTACAGAGGAAACTCATCTCCTTACCCTATCTCTAAGGCTGAGCCCGGTCACCCTACAGAGGAAACTCATCTCCTTACCCTATCTCTAAGGCTGAGCCCGGTCACCCTACAGAGGAAACTCATTTCCCTGGCTGCTGCTCTCATCTGGCCCTCATCATCTCCTACAGGGGCTGGATTCTTCTTCGTGGGGAAGAAGGACAAGACCCTCAGACCCTGCATCGACTATCGGGGCTTGAATGAGATCACAGTGAAAAACCGGTACCCTCTGCCACTCATCACGACGGCCTTTGAGCTACTTCAAGTAGCCACCATCTTTTCCAAGCTTGACCTCCGCAACGCCGATCACCTGGTCCGGATTAGAGAGGGGGATGAGTGGAAGACGGCATTCAACACACCTAAGGGGCATGACGAGTACCTCGTGATGCCCTTCAGCTTAACCAACGCCCCTACCATCTTCCAGACCCTGGTGAATGACGTGCTCCGGGACATGTTGGATCGGCACGTATTTGTCTACCTCGATGACATCCTGATATTCTCCAAGACTCAAGAGGAACACGTTCACCATGTCCAAGCCGTACTCCAACGGCTAATGGAGAACTCTCTTTTTGTGAAGGCAGAGAAGTGCGACTTTCACGTCTCCACCGTTTCATTCCTGGGATATATTGTTTCCCATGGCAGCATCAAGATGGATACCGCAAAGGTTGCTGCCATCGCAACCTGGCCTGTCCCGAACTCTCGCAAGCAGCTTCAGTGGTTCGCCAACTTCTATAGAAGGTTCATCCGAAATTACAGCTCGGTCGCGTCCCCACTCACTGCCCTCACCTCCTCCAAGATTCCTTTCCTTTGGACTTCTGCAGCAGAGGAGGCCTTTCAGAACCTTAAGTCCAGGTTCACCTCAGCACCCATCCTCCAAGTTCCAGAACCTGACAGACAATTTGTAGTGGAGGTGGATGCCTCCAACATAGGTGTTGGGGCCGTCCTGTCCCAACGCTCCGCTGCTGACCAGAATCTCCATCCCTGCGCCTTTTTCTCTCGTCGGCTTTCCCCCGCCGAGAGAAACTATGACATTGGCAACCGGGAACTACTAGCTGTGAAGCTCCAGCTGGCCCTGGAGGAGTGGCGTCACTGGCTAGAGGGGACCAAACTCCCATTCCTGGTTTGGACGGACCACAAGAATCTGGAGTACATCCGCACAGCCAAGAGACTCAATTCACAACAGGCCAGGTGGTCTCTGTTCTTCACACGGTTCCACTTCACCCTGTCCTATCGCCCCAGGTCCCGCAATGGTAAGCCTAATGCTCTTTCCCGTCAGTTCCAGGGGAAGGAAGAACCTACATCTTGCACCTCTTCCATCCTTCCTGACTCCTGCCGAGTCGCTGTCCTCACCTGGGAGATTGAAGAATCAGTGAGGGCTGCGACTGAGGGTCAGCGCGTGTCCCCCTAACCGACTGTTCATCCCTCAGGCCCTTCGGTCTGACGTCCTCCAGTGGGCCCACTCCTCTAAACTTACCTGCCACCCAGGCATCCAAAGGACCCAGGATGCTCTGCGGCAGCGCTTCTGGTGGCCCTCACTCAATGAGGACACCAGGGAATTCATCAACGTCTGCCCAGTCTGCAATCAACACAAGCCTTCTCACCAGGCCCCGGATGGTGTCCTACAGACTCTTCCAGTGCCTCATCGTCCGTGGTCCCACATCTCCTTGGACTTTGTCCCTGGGCTACCACCATCTGAGGGGCACACCGCCATCCTGACCGTGGTCGACAGGTTTACCAAGCTGGCTCATTTTATTCCTCTGCCTGAACTCCCGTCTGCTAAAGAGACGGCAGAACTCATCTCCCTGCATGTTTTCCCACTACATGGGATCCCGGTCAACGTAGTCTCCGACCGAGGTCCTCAGTTAAACTCCATCTTCTGGAGTGAATTCTGCGCGCTGCTGGGGCCACCGTCAGCCTGTCCTCTGGTTTTCACCCCCAATCCAAAGGACAGACGGAAAGGAAGAACCAGGAGGTGGAAACGGCTCTGTGGTGCTTGGTCTCCCGAAATCCTGCCTCCTGGTCCCGCCAACTGCTGTGGGTAGAATATCCGCACAACACCCTGACCAGCTCGGCCACAGGCTTGTCACCCTTCCAGTGCGCATATGTGTTCCAGCCTCCTCTGTTCCCCCCATAGGAGAAGGAAGTTTCCTGCCCTTCTGTTCAGACCTTTATCCGCCACTGCTGCCAGACCTGGACAAGGGCCCAAGCTACGCAGCAGCAGCTAACCGAGACCGCACTCCAGCCCCCATCCACCAGGTGGGTCAGAGGGTGTGGTTGTCGACTCGGGACCTACCCTTGCGGGTGGAGTCCAAGAAACTGGGACCAAAATTCATTGGGGCTTTCGAGATCGAGAGGATCATCAACCCGGCGGCAATGAGGCTCAAGCTCCCCAGATCAATGCACATCCACCCCACGTTCCACGTGTCCAAGGTCAAGCGTGTCCGGGAGAGTCCCTTGGTGCCGGCTGCTCCTCCTACTCCACCCCCTTGCCTAATTGAAGGAGGTCCGGTCTACTCGGTTTATTGTCTGCTTCGCTCCCGCCGCTGGGGGCGAGGTCTTCGATACCTGGTCGACTGGGAGGGATATGGACCGGAGGAGAGGCAATGGGTTCCAGCTCCTAACATCTGCGATCCTCGACTCATGGCCAGGTTTCATCAGCAGCACCCGGACCAGAGGAGGTTTTACCCAGGAGACTCCCGGTTCAGACTAGGAGGGTCTTTCCTCCAGTGCCGAGGAACCCTACCTCCAGACCCCCTCCTCTCACCCGACTGTGGATTCTGACTCTGCGGCCTCGGAGGAGTTCACTCAGTTCACCTGTTAGTCACACCCACCTGATCAGGTCACTCAGTTCACCTGTTAGTCACACCCACCTCGTCAGTTTAGGAGATTTAGGGGTGTGAGGGGGGTTAGGAGGTTTGGAAGGTTTAGGTGTGTGAGGAGGTTTGGAAGGTTTAGGTTGGTTGAGGGGTTCAGGGGGTTTAGGAGGTTTACGCATTGCGAGCTGGAGACCAGCACAGACGCATTACAGCGTGACGCTCCTCCCGGACAGGACGCAGCAGTCGGACCGGGTCTAGTGGGTCCGGATCTGATCCAGACCAGCTGCTGTTGGGGTGCTGGATACACGCCGAAGAGAAGAGGAGATCCACCGCGTTTGTTAAACGTGTGATGGTTAAATAGTGAGTGCATTCTGTAAAGCGGCTCTAGGAGCGAGTCCCGCGCACAGGACGGAGACCAAGATGAGGATTATTTTAATAGGCCGATGTGCTGCAATGGAAATGGAGCTCAGCCTCTCAGATCCTCGGGATGACTAGAAAGGAAATAAGGTTTATGCTTCATGCAGAATCTGGATCTGGCTCTCACTGAAACCAAGCCGGGAGGCTGTTCAACAGATGACCTCAGAAAAGTGGAGATTGGACTGAAATAATCTTAGCCCGGAGGACTCGGTGTGCGCCGAATGGAAGAATGGCCGCTGGTGATTTGTTACGTCTTCACTTTGACTCTCTGACCGACTGCTACATCCGCAGATGAGCAAGTATTTATTATATCATTAGAATTCTGAACGGAGTCTGGCGTGACGGACCGAGCGAGCGGGGATCTCCTTGGAAACGGTCCGTCCCCCGCCTCTCTCTCCTCTCACGGGGATGCTGGGCTCTGACATGCGCCGCCTGCTCTCCCACTAACAACCAGTGAGCTGCTGGGACGCGTCCAGATGTTCTCCAGCTGCAGAATGACTGGGAACCAGTCCAGCCTGCTGTACGGACCTCTGGAGGAGCTGCAGGAGCTCGCCTTCATCGAGAGGCCGGTCCGCAGGAGTCTCAAGGTACCCCCTCTATATGCCCCCCCCCCCCTATATGTCCCCCCCCCCCCTCTATATGTCCCCCCGTCTATATGTCCCCCCCCCTCTATATGTCCCCCCCCCTCTATATGTCCCCCCTCTTTATGAATATGGACTGTTTAATGTCATGTGCTGAGCATGCGACATGTGTAGTGATGAAGACGATGAAGAAGATGGTGGTGAGTCAGGAGGAGGAAGAGGAGCAGCCTCCACGCAGGAACCAGAGGGGAGACCCGCTCTGTGCGCAGCATGACGCAGTTTCTGACCGCCTGTCTGACCGTCTGTCTGACTGCCTGTCTCACTGCAGGCAGACAGACAGCTATCTCCTGTTCTTCTGTCACATAAATCTATAATATATTATTATTCACGGCTCAGTCAATCACACAAAATCTACTGGAAACTATTTAAATAATTAAAGTTATTGTTAAAGATGTCAGTAAACAGCTTTAACAGTAACATGACTAACAGCTTTCATCATCTATAATCAGTTTATAATATAATATCTTAATGTTCAGTGTTTGTTATAACTTGTAAACATATTATACCTTTGTTTATATTATCTGAATAAACAGCAGACAGCACTGGAGGAGTCATAGATGATAATAGATAATAAACATCCATCCATCCAGTTATTACATCTTTATACACGGATTATACCTGATAAATGTAAGCCTATATTTACTGTTTAACTGTATAAATCATCAATGATTATTAACATAGTCACTTCTGTGAAGAGTCATCATTTCATGCGTTTCAACTCTTTAATGATTAGAATGATTATTAGTCAGAATTATGACTAAATACTTTTCTAGAACTCAAAGTGGGCGTGGCCTCCTGCTCTCACTGAAGACTTTGTGGGTGGAAGGGCGGGGCTTCCTGTTGATGATGATGATGATGACGTCAGGGGGAGGGGTGTGTGGGTCTTTTGGGTGAAACCCCGACGTCATAACGACGCAGTCACACACCCCCTTTCCTCCCACACACACACACACACACACACACACACACACACACACACACACACACACACACACACACACACACACACACACTGACTTTTCTTTATTTGCGTCTTAAACCTTTTATTGTAGATGTCTGTATGCTCTCTCTCTATCTCTCTATCTCTCTATCTCTACAGAGCCTTCTCCATAGCTGCCCCCTCCCTCTGGAACTCTCTCCCCACACACATTCAAGACTGCACTGACCTTTCTATATTCAAATCAAAACCCACCTTTTCAGAAGTGCTTTTAATTTATGACTATTGTAATCATCATCAAAAATCATCATAAAAGAGCTATACATTAAAAACATGGACCAGCTCTTTTATGATGATTTTTGTAAAGTGATTAATGATTTTTGTAAATGATTTTTGTAAAGTGCCTTTTGAGAATTTTGAAAAGCGCTATATAAATAAAATGTATTATTATTCTATCTCTATCTATCAGATGCCCTCGTTAAAGGGTTGACCGCACTGACTTTCTCTGGTGTTTTTGATGAATTTGGTCTCGTTGTTAAGTCATCGTGTTGAGGGGATCCAGGTCTCATCTATAACCCTGTGTCTCTTGAAGGACCATATTAGTGAGATCAGAATCACATTGTGGATTATAGAACTAGATTAGTGTTAGATGTGATGTCCATGCATTATGTCAGTAAGGGTCGTCGCAGGTATAGAAGTATGTCTCTTTACCTTAAAACACACCTGTGAACATGGTGATGACACACAGGTGACACGTCAACTATAAATAGAGGTATGAAGATAATTATGAACATAAAAACTGTTACAATCTGTGGATTTTATAATCATAATTCATCTTTCACAGTAAAGCCTGGAGGAGAAAATACAGTGAAACAGAAACTTGATACAAAAAGATGTTTGTTGTTGTTTCAGACTGCAGAGGAGATCGATCAGCTGACTGTGGATGAAGACCTCAACGACATTGAGAGAGCCGTCTACCTGCTCAGGTAAGAGCTGAAAAAAGGGAAGAAACCTTCAGGAGAGACACAGAGGAGGATCCTCTATCAGGAGGACAGAAGTACAATAGATGTCATGTGATCAGAATGAACAACATAACAGATATAACACATTCAATGCATATGACAATGATTCATATGATGAGAGTAGTAGCATGATGAAGTTACAACACATTCAATGCATATGACAATGATTCATATAATGAGAGTAGTAGCATGATGAAGTTACAACACATTCAATGCATATGACATAATGATTCATAAAATGAGAGTAGTAGCATGATGATGAAGTTATAACACATTCAATGCATATGACATAATGATTCATATAATGAATAGATAATATCTAGTAGAGGTACTAACTAAAGGTAATACTTCTTTAAGCAGCCTAGTCGGGATGGGGTCTAAGAGACAGGTAAAAGGTTTAGAAGTAGAAATTGTTAATGGGAGAAAAGCCATCTAAATATATAACAGGGTTTACTGCTGTTTCTAAGGTTACTCTATTTGAGGATAGATCGGTACTGGTTGAGGGTAGGAGATTATTCATTTTGTACCCCCCCTAACTCTCCTCTAAATGAGGAACTGTAACATATCCAAGCATAAAAAGAAATAAAGTAAGGTTTAGTTAAATGCTATGCAAGAATACTCAGAGGTAAGTATTCATTTAAGATTAACCTCTTAAAATCCACCTGCCCGCTACATGATATAGTCATGAAGACGGTCCGATTGGTCACCAGATGGGATTTAAGACGGGCGGTGGGCTTCTGCTGCATGGTGGTGTAGTGACTAGCATTGTCGCCTCACAGAAAGACGGGCTGGGGTTCGATCCCCGGCTGGGCGGTCCTTCTGTGTGAAGTTTGCATGTTCTCTCCATATCAGCTTGGGTTCCTCCCACAGTCCAAAGACCTACAGCTCAGGGTAACTGACCATGGGAGTGGTGACTGGTTGTCTGTGTCAGCCCTGTGTCCAGGCTGATGGCCTATGGGAGGTCCCACACCCACAAGAGTCCATCCAAAGCATATTATGGAGACAAAAAACCGGTTCGATTATCTTTATGTCCCTGTCAGAAGCCACAGAAATAGAATTGTTTTTAATATCATCAACGACAACACTAGTCTAACAAAACTCAACCCCCAAACTTGTTCACTTCTGAATGACCCGCATAATTTGTACTATGGAACGTCATGTTTCCAACGTATTCCAGCCGCCTGTGCACATGTAGTCTACTTAATAAAGAGAGTGGCAGTCATAACGTTAGCATAGAAGTCAACACAGCCAAGTTAGTGTAGTATATTTCGCTGGAAATATACAACATTAGCTCCTTTTAAACATGAACTAAGCTTAATTAGCGATCGTTACACTTTTGTTTTAAATAGATGACAATTCAAGTAGTTGGCCAGCATGAAATGTTGGGTTGCCATCCTAGTCTTATGAATGGTCCATATAAGAGAAAAGTATACTTACATTTGAACGCGAAAGCTGTGTGAAATGGACTCGGCCATGTTTTTTGTTTTGTTCAGATCCAGGGGCCGGGACTCAATCTTTGGAAATCTACTCATATCGGGATCACCGTGATCCAACTTGCTAGTATTTTTGAAATACTGGGAGAAAAATGTTATCCTTGACCGAGAAAATGGAGATTTAATCTGCATCATTCTGATACAGGTTACAAGTTTTGAAATACTAGCCCCTGGGGTCAGACCTGGAGTCCCTCGGGGTTACATTTTAGGTTATTGTTTTTTTTAAGCCATTAATAGTCACTTGAAATATATATTTTCTCTATGTTGTTCCTCTTGTTGTCAGTGTGGGTCAGGAGGTGCAGAGAGCGAGTGTCATCAGTAACCTGCCGAGCCTCGTTCGTCAGAATCCAGCTGAGACGTTTCGTCGGGTCGTACCAAAGGTCCGGGTATGTACACATCAGTCAGACGGTAATACAGGTGGGCAGGAAGTGGACAGGCATTCTGGGAAATGACAGGTGTGTTGTACAGGTGTGTCTTTCAGGTAACCTGTCCTGTCTGTCTGACCCAGGATGTCCTGAACGGAGCCGGAGCAGAGATCCAGCTGGCAGCAGCGGCCTCTTTCTTAACCATCCTGCAGGACGACATCATCCTGATCCACACTCACACGTTCTCCATCCTGAAGACCGTCCTGCTGCACCTCAACCACCGAGACACAGGTTCAATTTATTTTGTTTGAGGAGAATTTGTGATTTTAGGCCAGAGGGCTTTACAATCTGTACACATACGACAGCCTCTGACCTTTGACCCTCATCGGTTCAGGAAAAACTCCCCAAAAAAACCCTTTAACGGGGAGAAAAAGGTAAGAAACCTTCAGGAGAGACACAGAGGAGGATCCCTCTCCCAGGATGGACAGAAGTACAATAGAAATACAATAGAAGTACAATAGATGTCATGTGTACAGAATGAACAGCATAACAGAGTTACAACACATTCAATACATGTGACATAATGATTCATATAATGAGAGTAGTAGCATGATGAAGTTACAACACATTCAATGCATATGACATAATGATTCATATAATGAGAGTAGTAGCATGATGAAGTTACAACACATTCAATGCATATGACATAATGATTCATATAATGAGAGTAGTAGCATGATGAAGTTATAACACATTCAATGCATATGACATAATGATTCATATCCTCCGTGAATCGCTACCTTAACGTGGTGGAGGAGTTTGAGTGGCTCAGTGATCCTGGGAGCTATGTTGTCCGGGGCATCAGCCCCTGGTAGGGTCTCCCAAGACAAACAGGTCGCAGGGGAGAGTCCAGACTAAGAGCGGTTCAAAAACCCCGATGATTAGCAGCACACGGACTAAGGCCACCTCGCCCGGACCAGGGAAACCGGGGCACCCTCCCGGAGCCAGACCTGGGAGGGGAGCTCGTAGGCGAGCGTCTGGTGGCCGGGCCTTCGCCCATGGGGCCCGGTCGGGCTCAGCCCGAAGAAACATCATGGAGCAGCCACCCTGTGAACCCACCACCCGCAGGGATAAGCATCGGGGTCGGGTGCTATGTGGACCGGGCGGCAGGCCGGGCAGGGGGCCTGGGCGAGCTGATCGCCGGCGGCATAGACTAGCTCTAGGGACGTGGAACGTCACCTCGCTAGCGGGGAAAGAGCCGGAGCTGGTGCAGGAGGTGGAGCGGTAACAGCTAGATATAGTTGGCCTCACCTCCACGCAAAGCACTGGCTCTGGAACCAAGCTCCTGGAGAAAGGTTGGACTTTGTCCTTTTCTGGAGTTGCCCAGGGTGAGAGGCGCCGGGCGGGAGTGGGGATACTCACGAGCCCCCGGCTGAGCGCCGCCGTGTTGGAGTTCTACCCGGGGAGCGAGAGGGTCGCCTCCCTGCGCCTGCGAGTTGCGGGGAGTAAGGCTCTGACTGTTGTTTGTGCCTATGCACCAAACAGCAGTTCAGAGTATCCGGCCTTCTTGGAGTCGGTGGGAGGGGTCCTGGAAAGGGCGCCTCCTGCTGACTCCATAGTTCTCCTGGGAGACTTCAACGCTCACGTGGGCAACGACAGAGAAACCTGGCGGGGGTGATTGGGAGGAACGGCTTGCCTGATCTGAACCCGAGTGGTGTCTCGCTGTTGGACTTCTGTGCTAGCCACGGCTTGTCCATAACGAACACCATGTTCGAACATAGGGTGGCTCATAAGTGTACCTGGTACCAGAACACCTTAGGCCGTAGATCAATGATCGACTTTGTAATCGTTTCATCTGATCTGCGGCCGTATGTCTTGGACACTGGGGTGAAGAGAGGAGCAGAGCTGTCAACTGATCACCACCTGGTGGTGAGTTGGATCAGATGGCAGGGGAATCGGCTGGAGGGACCCGGCAAGCCCAAACGTGTAGTGAGGGTGAACTGGGAACGTCTGGCGGAGGATCCTGTCCTGGAGGTTTTCAACTCCCACCTCCGGAAGAACTTCTCACACATCCCAAGGGAGGCTGGGGACATGGAATCCGAGTGGACCATGTTCAAAGCCTCTATTGTGGACGCGGCCGCTAGGAGCTGTGGTCGGAAGGTCACCGGTGCCTGCCGTGGCGGTAACCCGAGAACCCGGTGGTGGACACCGGGGGTGAGGGAAGCCGTCAAACTGAAGAAGGAGGCCTTCCGGGCCTGGTTGGCTCGGGGGTCTCCTGAAACAGCGGAGAGGTACCGGCAGGCCAAAAGGGCTGCAGCTGCGGTGGTCGCGGACGCTAAAACTCGGGCATGGGAGGAGTTCGGGAGGCCATGGAGAAGGACTTTCGGTTGGCCTCAAGGAAGTTCTGGCAAACCATCCGACGGCTCAGGAAGGGAAAGCAGGGCTTACCCCAGGCTGTGCTCAGCACGGGGGGGGAACTGCTGACCCGGACAGGGGACATCGTCGGGCGGTGGAAAGAGCACCTTGAGGAACTCCTAAACCCGGCCAACATGTCCTCTAGAGAGGAGGCAGCGCCTGACAACTTGGGGGGGGTCGAATCCATATCCTTGGCAGAGGCCACTAAGGTAGTCAATAAGCTCCTTGGTGGCAAGGCGCCGGGGGTGGATGAGATCCGCCCTGAGATGCTGAAGGCGCTGGACGTTGCTGGGCTGTCTTGGCTGACACGCCTTTTCAATGTCGCATGGGGGTCAGGAACAGTGCCCATGGACTGGCAGACTGGGGTGGTGGTTCCCATTTTCAAAAAGGGGGACCGGAGAGTGTGCTCGAATTATCGGGGTATCACACTACTCAGCCTCCCGGGGAAAGTGTATGCCAGGGTGCTGGAAAGGAGGCTCCGACCGATTGTCGAACCTCGGATTCAAGAGGAGCAGCGCGGATTCCGTCCCGGTCGTGGAACAGTGGACCAGCTCTTTACCCTCGCAAGACTACTGGAGGGGCTCTGGGAGTTTGCCCAACCAGTCTACATGTGTTTTGTGGACATGGAGAAGGCCTTCGACCGGGTCCCTCGGGGGTTTTTGTGGGGGGTGCTGCGGGAGTATGGGGTGCCGGACCCGTTACAACGGGCCATCCGATCTCTGTACGACTGCAGTAGGAGCTGTGTTCGTATTCTCGGCAATAAGTCAGACGCGCTCCCGGTGGGTGTTGGCCTCCGCCAGGGCTGCCCTTTATCACCGGTCCTGTTCGTGACTTTCATGGACAGGATATCTAGGCGTAGCCGGGGGGAGGAGAACGTCGGGTTCGGGGGTCTCGGGATCGCCTCTCTGCTGTTCGCAGATGATGTGGTCCTGTTAGCCTCTTCGGACCATGACCTCCAGCAGTCACTGGGGCGATTTGCAGCCGAGTGTGACGCGGCGGGGATGAGGGTAAGCACATCCAAATCTGAGGCCATGGTGCTCTGCCGGAAACCGGTGGATTGCTCCTCCGGGTGGGGACGCAGTGCCTACCGCAAGCGAAGGAGTTCAAGTATCTCGGGGTCTTGTTCACGAGTGAGGGTAAGATGGAGCGGGAGATCGACCGGCGGATCGGTGCGGCTGCAGCAGTAAAACAGGCGCTGCACCGGACCGTCTTGGTGAAGAGGGAGCAGAGCCGGAAGGCAAAGCTCTCAATTTACTGGGCGGTCTACGTTCCGACCCTCACCTATGGTCACGAACTCTGGGTCGTGACCGAAAGAACGAGGTCCCGGATACAAGCGGCCGAAATGAGTTTTCTCCGTAGGGTGGCCGGGCTCAGCCTTAGAGATAGGGTAAGGAGCTCGGACATCCGGAGGGAACTTGGAGTTGAGGCGCTACTCCTTCGTAACGAAAGGAGTCAGCTGAGGTGGTTCGGGCATCTGATCAGGATGCCTCCTGGACGCCTCCCGTTAGAGGTTTTCCAGGCACGCCCAACTGGTAGGAGGCCCTGGGGAAGACCCAGGACACGCTGGAGGGATTATATCTCCCAGCTGGCCTGGGAACGCCTCGGGATCCCCCAGAACGAGCTGGAACGTGGTGCGGGTGAGAGGGAAGCCTGGGTCGGCCTGCTAGGCCTGCTGCCCCCGCGACCCGACCCCGGATAAGCGGAGGATAATGGATGGAAATGGATGGATGGATAATGATTCATATAATGAGAGTAGTAGCATGATGAAGTTACAACACATTCAATGCATATGACATAATGATTCATATAATGAGAGTAGTAGCATGATGAAGTTACAACACATTCAATGTATATGACATAATGAACCACCGAGACACAGGGTACATCACCTGAACCCTGGACGACTAAACTGGGTCACTCTTCATTGTTTTGACACAAAGTAAATTCAGCGACCATCATTTTTCAAAATCATTCTCAACCAAACTTCTGTGTATTTTCACTTCATTTTACATGTTTACATGTTTACACACAAGTGTAAAAACCCAGAAACATGGAGTCACGAGATGAGATTTGATACGTTTTGATACATTTACATTGATGTTAACATTGATGCTTACGTTGTTGTTGACATTAATATGAGACTAATATTTAAACCTTGACATTGCCATGTTTATTGACAGTGGTGAGCAACGCCTGGTTGGAGACCCTGCTGTCGGCCATCACCGCTCTCCCCAAAGAGACCATCAAGCAGGAGGTAGAGTGATCAGGTTATTGAGCAATGCCTTTCACCAGGGTTATGAATTAGTGTTAGAATAGTTCAAAGTATAACATCACTCAAGGCAGGCAACTAGATTTGGGACATGAAATGCCCAATTTAATGTCTTTCTGTCTCTTACCTGTCTCTCTCTTTACCTGTCTCTCCACTTTTTCCTATTAACCTGTCTAATGGTATTGTTTTCAACATCCTGAACCTGTCTGTCTCTCCATGTGTGGAAGCCACTATAACTGGCTGTCTTTCTCTCTCGCTGTCTCTCTCCTTGTCTACCTGTTCAGGCCTTCTAGTGTTTAAATGCCAGCTGTCTCTCTCTCTCTCTGTACCTGTCTGTCTCCCTGCAGGTGCTGAACCCTCTCCTCTATCAGTCTCAGCTGTCTCACTCTCTTCAGGCTCGCCTGGCTAGCTGTCGCATTTTAGGGAAAGTCGCTTGCAAGTTCGACACTCACATGTGAGCTTCAGTACTACTATAGTACTACACGCTGTGTACTGTGGTACTACACTCCCTACCTACACTGTGTACTACACACACACACACACACACACACACACACACACTGTATATTGTAATACTACACACACGCTGTATACTGTGGTAATACACACACACACTGTTAACTGTAGTACTACGTTATATAATATCCTATAAATGTCTAATAACACCATTACCACTGATTGTTTATGTCAAACATTACGAATCACCTCTCTATATTCACCTGGTCTCGCGCTAACAGGTGTGGTGTTGGACCTGGTCTCGCGCTAACAGGTGTGGTGTTGGACCTGGTCTCGCGCTAACAGGTGTGGTGTTGGACCTGGTCTCGCGCTAACAGGTGTGGTGTTGGACCTGGTCTCGCGCTAACAGGTGTGGTGTTGGACCTGGTCTCGCGCTAACAGGTGTGGTGTTGGACCTGGTCTCGCGCTAACAGGTTGGACCTGGTCTCAACAGGTGTGGTGTTGGACCTGGTCTCGCGCTAACAGGTGTGGTGTTGGACCTGGTCTCGCGCTAACAGGTGTGGTGTTGGACCTGGTCTCGCGCTAACAGGTGTGGTGTTGGACCTGGTCTCGCGCTAACAGGTGTGGTGTTGGACCTGGTCTCGCGCTAACAGGTGTGGTGTTGGACCTGGTCTCGTGCTAACAGGTGTGGTGTTGGACCTGGTCTCGTGCTAACAGGTGTGGTGTTGGACCTGGTCTCGTGCTAACAGGTGTGTTTCCTGTGTACCAGAGTGAAGAAGGAGCTGCTGCCGTTGTCCCGGTCTTTATGTCAGGATGTGGAGTTGGAGGTTCGAGCCTGTATGTGCCGTCAGCTTGAGAGCATCTCCAGAGCGACGGGGTAAACATCACCAAACACTAAAGCAAACACAAAGCCAACATCCTGCTGTGGTTCACAGTGTCTCCTGTCCTTCAGGGTGGAGGACACCAGGACGGAGCTGCTTCCTGAACTGGTGGAGCTCGCCAGAGATGAGGAGAGCAGCGTCCGCCTCGCCGCCTTCGACACCATCATCAACCTGATGGATATGATGGACGGTGGTGAGTCACCAGGCTGAGCTGTGTTTCCTCAGAATGTGAAGTTAAATATGTACATGGACTTCAAGATGACGTACTTGTGCAGATCTCAACCAATTTTAAAGTCACCCGTCTCTAAACACTACATTAAACACCTTCTTCCTCCCTCAGATGATAGACTGCATGTCGTGGTTCCCATGGTGATGTCCGTGTGCGAGGTGTCATCACAGGCAGACGAAGCCGCCGTGGCATCTTTGTCCTTCCAGTTTGGGAAGGTCTGCAGCGGACTGGCAGGTGAGACTGTACTGACGTCACACAGTGGAGACAAGATTAGAAACAGCTAATGAGTTCACATTCAGGTGGCGCGGAGGTGCAGTGGCTAGGTTTCTGGGTTTGAATCCCTGTGGACTGGGTCTCTGAGGGTCTCTGATTGTCTCTGGACTGATGAGGGTCTCTGATTGTCTCTGATGAGGGTGCTTGTGTTGCAGGCTCCCTGTCAGATGAGGAGAAGGGCCGGTTGCTGCAGAGATTTAAGGTGCTGTGTGTCGCCGGTCTGCAGACTGAAGGGAACCAGACTGACTGCAACGAGTCAACGCTGATCCGCTGCAACTGCTGCTACAACCTACCGGTACAACCAGGAGCACAGCAGAGCTTCAGATGTGAGTTCAATGTTCAATCCTCCAGACGGCTGGTGTCACTTCCTGTTTGCTCTCTCCAGGCCATGGTGGTGTTTGCTGACTCGGCTCACTTTCTGTCAGAGCTGTACCCGTCTTTCTCCAGTCTTTGCTGTGACCCACAAGTCAGCGTCCGACGAAGTGCTGCAGCCAGTTTCCACCAGGTCAGACCACAGCTCCAGAAACCACATGAGCAATCAGCATCCTGATAATGTGTTCTTTGAGTCTCATCAGCATCTTAAGTTTGCTCATGGGGTCATTAAAGCTCAGGGCTCTATTTAAATGATCTATAGAACGTGGTCTAGGTGCATTTAGGGCATGTCCAATTCCACTTTTGTTAAATGGTGCATAATCTGTGCCCAAGGGGTTGTATTTAGTCTCTTAATTAATCATAGGTGTGTTTTGGACATAAAATGACTGAAACAATCAAACTGTTGACTCCCATTCCCTTTAAAAGACAGATGCACCTGTTGAATTGCATGGTTTTCTGCAGTGACATTTTTTAATGGCTTACCAATATGGAAGCAAAATATTTTTTTCTATTTATTTTGTACAGCCCAAAATTACAAAGTCCCCTCAGAGGGCTTTACAATCTGTACACATACGACATCCTCTGTCCCAGGACCTTATCGGTTCAGGATAAACTCCCCCCAAAAAAACCTTTCAACAGGGAGAAAAAGGGAAGAAACCTTCAGGAGAGACACAGAGGAGGATCCCTCTCCCAGGATGGACAGAAGTACAATAGATGTCAAGTGTACAGAATGAACAGCATAACAGTTATAACGCATTCAATGCATATGACATAATGATTCATATAATGAGAGCATAGTTGAATAGTAATGATAATAGAAGCATTAATGGTATTGGCCATACTAATTGCAATGCAACTAGAAATAATAACAGTAGGTGTCGGGCAGGACGCATAGACCTGAGCCAGCCCTAACTATGAACCTGAGCCAGCCCTAACTATGAGCCTGAGCCAGCCCTAACTATGAACCTGAGCCAGCCCTAACTATGAGCCTGAGCCAGCCCTAACTATGAACCTGAGCCAGCCCTAACTATGAACCTGAGCCAGCCCTAACTATGAACCTGAGCCAGCCCTAACTATAAACCTGAGCCAGCCCTAACTATGAACCTGAGCCAGCCCTAACTATGAACCTGAGCCAGCCCTAACTATGAACCTGAGCCAGCCCTAACTATGAACCTGAGCCAGCCCTAACTATGAGCCTGAGCCAGCCCTAACTATGAACCTGAGCCAGCCCTAACTATGAACCTGAGCCAGCCCTAACTATGAACCTGAGCCAGCCCTAACTATAACCTGAGCCAGCCCTAACTATGAACCTGAGCCAGCCCTAACTATGAACCTGAGCCAGCCCTAACTATGAACCTGAGCCAGCCCTAACTATAGTACAACTAAGTTGTTTAATTGTTGAATTTTGAAGTTCTTTGACTATAAACTTGCATACTGGCAGGATAAAACAGCAGCTCTTTGTAACAGTTGATAGTTTGTAAGTCTTCTTTGATGTCACATGATTGGCCCCGCCCCTTCCTGTCAGGTGGTGAAGCTGCTCGGCTCAAACGTCCAGCTGGTCCACAAAGAGCTCCTGGCTCTGCTGCAGGATGAAGCTCTGGAGGTGAATGTTGTTCTCTTTCTGTCTCTTGAATTATTCAGTTTGCATTTGTTTCCATATTCTTTGTTGATGTGCCACTTAGCAGCACGTACTTGTGTTATCTTGCACACTAGTAGGGATACTCCCCTGAGGCGGATGCATAGATCCACACCTCACGATGCCCAGACCAAGCACACAGAACCATGGAGCTGTTTATTTCACATGTTGTCTTTCACATACCAGAGCTTTGATTGTTGTTTTTCAGGTGTTGGACGCTCTCATGAACCACCTGGAGGAAACTCTGGAGGCCGTTTTGTCCAGAGGAGAGAACCTGGTTCTGGACAACAAGGTGAGAAAACCATGAGATTTGACTTGCGTTAATATACCAGTTCTTCTGGAACCTCTTTCATATTTATTTTTCTGTTACCTGTTCTAATGTTGGTTCTCTTGTGTCCTCTGGTTCTCTTGTGTCCTCTGGTTCTATACGTCCTCCTCCTTTGTGTTTCCTCTCCAGTTCCCGGAGCTGCTGGCGGCCCTGCTGCTGGCGGAGCAGACGGTGGGGGGGTCTCTGCGCTGGCGGCTGCATGAGAAGCTGCTGCAGCGGTACAGCTGTCTGGCCCGCCTGCTGCCCGGGGAGCTGCTGCACCAGAACTTCTCCCTGCGCATTTTCACCATCCTCACCACTAATGTCAGCACCACACCACACAATGCGAGTGAAGCGGTGAGCAGACGGTAACGAGCAGACGGTAACCACCCCTGCGCTTGTTGGTGTTGCAGAAGGTGTTGCCGGTTCAGAGGGAGGCGGCTCGGACCTTCTGCACGTTCCTGCGTTACAACCGCAAACATGAGCAGCGTCAGGAGATGATGGAGCGCCTGGTCCAAGGTCAGAACCTGTGGTCAGAACCTGTGGTCAGAACCCTGAGGTCAGAACCTGTGGTCAGAACCCTGTGGTCAGAACCTGTGGTCAGAACCTGTGGTCCGCTCTCAGGTACTCTGAGTGTGATGTCATGTATGAGCCGGTGACCTTGTTGACCTCACTGTTGTATCTTCTGAAAGACTTGGCTCCTGAGGAAGACTTGAGATGGTGATCAGGATCTCAGCAGAACCCTGATGTTGATGCTCTGTCTCCTTCAGATCTGGCTCAGGGGCGGAGCTACTGGAACCGCCTGAGGTTCCTCGATGTTTGTGAAACGGCCTCTGAGATTTTCTCCAGGAAATACTTTAACAAATACTTCTTGATCCCTGCGCTGGAGCTGGTCCACGACCCTGTAGCCAACGTCAGGTAGACCTGTTTGCTCACCCGTCTGTCTGCTCACCTGTCTGTCTGTCTGCTCACCCGTCTGTCTGTCTGCTCACCTGTCTGTCTGCTCACCTCATCAGGTACAAGCTGTGCCAGTTGTTGCCACGGTTACGTTCCTCGCTCCGCCTCCCGGCTGACAAACAGCTTCTGCAGCAGCTCGACTTCTGCGTCCAGAAACTCCTCTGCAGAGAGAAAGACAAGGACGTGGTGGCCTCCATCCGCAAGGTAACACGAGACCACTATCTACCTGAGACGAGACTACACCTGGTCTACTGAGACCAGTACAGACCTAGTCTACTGAGACCAGTACAGACCTGCTGTCAGAAGACTCTGAGAGTAATAACATGTTGAGTCTGTTCATGTTGTTTTTCAGACAGTCCTGGAACTGGACAAACTGGACCTCGCAGAGCCTGTAAGCACCTTGTTTTCATGGACTGATCTGTTGGGTTCTCTTTAAGCTCGATATGCCTCCATCTATTCTGTTGTGTTTTGGCAGTTTCACAAGAGGCAGGAGAGGGATTTACTGGACCAGAAGAAGGAGAAGGAGGAGAACCTGCTGCTGGAGATGGTGAGTCTGAAGCCGATAGATCCTCTTGAGTCTGAATCACTTTTAGTTTTAATGACGTCTCATTTGTGGTCAGGAACAGCTGGAGCGCCAGCAGACTGAAGGGAAACTGAACTCTGAGAAACAAGCGGAGAGAAAACGTGAGCAAAAACTCACATTTTACTTTTGAATAAGATGATTCCCAGAAGAGTGTCTGCCGTTAGAGTATGGGAGTTTGTTTGAATACATGTGAAGGGAAAGTTGTGTATCTTTGGCTCACTTGTATTACTGGTCAGAGTTAATTCATCAAAGTGTGTTTCTGCTTTGTAGTCCAGTTGGTAAACTGTCTTTCTTTGACAGGAAGAGACAGTAAGACCAGTCTATCTGCGATCAAATCCATCTCCGTGTCTTCGTCCTCCGGTGAGCTGTGAACACAATCCTTTACTTATCTCCTGTCTTGTTGGCGGCCTTTTCCATTAGCCTTTAATAAAGGCTATATTCAATATTTTTGCTTTAACAATATATCAAATGACAAAAAAAATAAATAAACTGACATGTTGAGTTTCTCTCGTTGTGATGAACCTCAGAAGAGTGATCATCTGAACCAGCAGCTCATCTCTTCTTTAAGGAGCTTCATAGTGAGTTCATCAGATCTCTGGGGACATGTCCTTCTCAATATCCCCCCACAGCTATGAAAAAATGGACGTACCTGCACACTTTTACTTTTAAGAACAGCTAGAATGAAAATCCAAGATAACAATAGACATATGCACAAACCCAAACCCCAGAACTATAGAACAAAACACCTCAACACCAGATCTGACCAGCTTCCTGCTCACCAAATGCAAAATCTTCTATTAAAGAGCAAAAGTCAACCAGCTGGGTTAGGGTTGGGTTAAGTGGAACAGTTTAACATGACTTGAGTATTCTTAGGGTCGGTCCCTGACAGTACTCTGTGATAACGTAGTAGCTCATCTCAGAACATTATCTGTGGAATACTGATGATGATGATTCTTCTTACAGGTAAAGAGATGAGGAAGGCTAAACTGTCAAGAAGTCGATCTCTCAGCAGTCAGCCGACGACGTCCAAACCTGCCAACTCAGACAGACCTCTGTAAGAACCTCAACACCAGCTTCAAGTTTCAGTGTGTCCGGGTCCTTAAGGAGCCCCCCTCATAACCAGGACCAGTAGTCAGAACCAGGATCAGTAGTCAGAACCAGGATCAGTAGTCAGAACCAGTAGTCAGAACCAGGACCAGTAGTCCAAGCTCCAGAATAGGAATGCGTGGATGTCTTTCTTGAGATCTTTGAATGAGAGAAACAGATTTTGGCAATTATGTAGTGTTTTTGCTTGCAGATTTATATACAAATATGTAACAATTATTAATAACTCAATTATGAATCATAAACCTATGCATTTGTATAAAAAAGAATGATGTACTCAGCTTCCGCCATAAGACACCATTACTAACCCTAACCAGCCAAATTTGGAAAAATAGGGAAAGCTTGTATATTTTTTATATTAATCAATACAATATTAATCTCAGGGTTGTTAGGTGTTCTTGTCATGGTGTACAGTGACCTATTCTTTCATATAAACACAAATCAAATGATTAAGTTATTGTTAAATGAAATGTATATTGGACTAACTATATAACTTTACTACTAAACAGAAAATAAATGAATAAATGATACAATAAACAAAATGAATGAATAAAGAATGATGAACCACATATAAATGAACAGGATTGCATGTAACCAGGTAGAATCAGTGACTCATATCATTGATTGTTTATCAATTAAATTTGACATTTATCCATAAAATTTAGTTTAAAAGATTTATGCATGATTTATGAGAGTTTGAGAAGCACTAGCGAAGATGGTGACGCAATTTCATACTAAGGGGATCTTACTCTAGTTCCAAAGTTTATTGAGCTGTATTATTAGCTCTTTAGCGAAGATCATTTTCTTCAAATTAATTTGGCCAAGAAACGTCAATCATCCATCCATCCATTGTCATCCGCTTATCTGGGGTCGGGTCGCGGTGGCAGCAGGCCTAGCAGGCAGACCCAGGCTTCCCCCTCACCCGCAACACGTTCCAGCTCGTTCTGGGGGATCCCGAGGCGTTCCCAGGCCAGCTGGAATAATCCCTCCAGCGTGTCCTGGGTCTTCCCCGGGGCCTCCTACCAGTTGGGCGTGCCTGGAAAACCTCTAACAGGAGGAAACCAGGAGGCATCCTGATTAGATGCCCGAACCACCTCAGCTGACTCCTTTCGATACGAAAGAGTAGCGCCTCAACTCCAAGTTCCCTCCTGATGTCCGAGCTCCTTACCCTATCTCTAAGACTGAGCCCGGCCACCCTACGGAGGAAACTCATCTCCTTACCCTATCACTAAGGCTGAGCCCTACAGAAGAAACTCATCTCCTTACCCTATCTCTAAGGCTGAGCCCTACAGAGGAAACTCATCTCCTTACCCTATCACAAAGGCTGAGCCCGGCCACCCTACGGAGAAAACTCATTTCGGCCGCTTGTATCTGAGACCTCGTTCTTTCGGTCACGACCCAGAGTTCGTGACCATAGGTGAGGGTCGGAACGTAGACCGCCCGGTAAATTGAGAGCTTTGCCTTCCGGCGCAGCTCCCTCTTCACCAAGACGGTCCGGTGCAGCTTGTTTTCCTGCTGCAGCCGCACCGATCCATCAGTCGATCTCCTGCGCCATCTTACCCTCACTCGTGAACAAGACCCCGAGATACTTTAACTCCTTCGCTTGCGGTAGGCACTGCGTCCCCACCCGGAGGGAGCAATCCACCGGTTTCCGGCAGATCACCATGGCCTCAGATTTGGATGTGCTTACTCTCATTCCCGCTGCTTCACACTCGGCTGCAAATCGCCCCAGTGAATGCTGGAGGTCATGGTCCGAAGAGGCCAACAGGACCACATCATCTGCGAACAGCAGAGAGGCGATCCCGATAACCCCGAACCAGACGTTCTCCTCCCACCGGCTGCGCCTAGATATCCTGTCCATGAAAGTCACGAACAGGACCGGTGACAAAGGGCAGCCCTGGCGGAGGCCAACACCCACCGGGAACGCGTCTGACCTATTGCCGAGAATACGAACACAGCTCCTACTGCGGTCGTACAGAGACCGGATGCCCCGTTGTAACGGGTCTGGCACCCCATACTCCCGCAGCACCCCCCACAAAAACCCCCGAGGGACCTGGTCGAAGGCCTTTTCCAAGTCCACAAAACACATGTAGACTGGTTGGGCAAACTCCCAGAACCCCTCCAGTAGTCTTGCGAGGGTAAAGAGCTGGTCCACTGTTCCACGACCGATATGGAATCCGCACTGCTCCTCTTGAATCCGAGGTTCGACAATCGGTCGGAGCCTCCTTTCCAGCATCCTGGCATACACTTTCCCCGGGAGGCTGAGTAGTGTGATACCCCGATAATTCGAGCACACTCTCCGGTCCCCCTTTTTGAAAAGGAGAACCACCACCCCGGTCTGCCAGTCCATTGGCACTGTTCCCGACCCCCATGCGACATTGAAAAGGCGTGTCAGCCAAGACACCCCAACAACGTCCAGCACCTTCAGCATCTCAGGGTGGATCTCATCCACCCCCGGCGCCTTGCCACCAAGGAGCTGTTTGACTACCTTAGTGGCCTCTGCCAAGGATATGGATGCGACCCCCCCCCGAGTCTTCAAGTGCTGCCTCCTCTCTAGAGGTCATGTTGGCTGGGTTTAGGAGTTCCTCAAAGTGCTCTTTCCACCGCCCGACGATGTCCCACGTCCGGGTCAGCAGTCCCCCCCCGTGCTGAGCACAGCCTGGGGTAAGCCCTGCTTTCCCTTCCTGAGCCATCGGATGGTTTGCCAGGACTTCCTTAAGGCCAAGCGAAAGTCCTTCTCCATGGCCTCCCCGAACTCCTCCCATGCCCAAGTTTTAGCGTCCGTGACCACCGCAGCTGCAGCCCTTCTGGCCTGCCGGTACCCCTCAGCTGCTTCAGGAGACCCCTTAGCCAACCAGGCCTGAAAGGCCTCCTTCAGTTTGACGGCTTCCCTCACCCCCTGTGTCCACCACCGGGTTCTTGGGTTACCGCCACGACAGGCACCGGTGACCTTCCGACCACAGCTCCTTGCGGCCGCGTCCACAATAGAGGCTTTGAACATGGTCCACTCGGATTCCATGTCCCCAGTCTCCCTTGGGATGTGTGAGAAGTTCTTCCGGAGGTGGGAGTTGAAGACCTCCCGGACAGGATCCTCCGCCAGACGTTCCCAGTTCACCCTCACTACACGTTTGGGCTTGCCGGGTCTTTCCAGCCGATTCCCCTGCCATCTGATCCAACTCACCACTAGGTGGTGATCAGTTGACAGCTCTGCTCCTCTCTTCACCCGAGTGTCCAAGACATACGGCCGCAGATCAGATAAAACAATTACAAAGTCGATCATTGATCTACGGCCTCAGGTGTTCTGGTACCAGGTCCACTGATGAGCCACCCTATGTTCGAACATGGTGTTCGTTATGGACAAACCGTGGCTAGCACAGAAGTCCAAGAGCGAGACACCACTCGGGTTCAGATCAGGCAAGCCGTTCCTCCCAATCGCCCCCCGCCAGGTTTCTCTGTCGTTGCCCACGTGAGCGTTGAAGTCTCCCAGGAGAACTATGGAGTCAGCAGGAGGCGCCCTTTCCAGGACCCCTCCCACCGACTCCAAGAAGGCCGGATACTCTGAACTGCTGTTCGGTGCATAGGCACAAACAACAGTCAGAGCCTTACTCCCCGCAGGCGCAGGGAGGCGACCCTTTCGTTCCCCGGGGAGAACTCCAACACGGCGGCGCTCAGCCGGGAGCTCGTGAGTATCCCCACTCCCACCCGGCGCCTCTCACCCTGGGCAACTCCAGAAAAGGACAAAGTCCAACCTTTCTCCAGGAGCTTGGTTCCAGAGCCAGTGCTGTGCGTGGAGGTGAGGCCAACTACATCTAGCTGGTACCGCTCCACCTCCTGCACCAGCTCCGGCTCTTTCCCCGCTAGCGAGGTGACGATCCACGTCCCTAGAGCTAGTCTATGCCGCCGGCGATCGGCTCGCCCAGGCCGCCTGCCCGGCCCACCGCCTGTTCTACATAGCACCCGACCCCGATGCTTATCCCTGCGGGTGGTGGGTCCACAGGATGGCTGCTCCATGTTGTTTATTTGGGCTGAGCCCGACCGGGCCCCATGGGCGAAGAACCGGCCAGCAGACGCTCGCCTACGAGCTCCCCTCCTGGGTCTCAATTCAATTAAATTCAATTCAATTCAATTTATTTTTGTATAGCCCAAAATCACAAATTACAAATTTGCCTCAGAGGGCTTTACAATCTGTACACAACGACATCCTATGTCCCAGAACCTCTCATCGACTCAGGAAAAACTCCCCCCCCAAAAAAACCCTATCAACAGGGAGAAAAATGGAAGAAACCTTCAGGAGAGCAACAGAGGAGGATCCCTCTCCCAGGATGGACAGAGTACGAAAATAGATGTCATGTGTACAGAATGAACAGCATAACAGAGTTACAACACGTTCAATTCACATGACAGAAATGATTCATGTAATAGTAGCAGTAGGTGACGGGGAGGACCACAGCAGGACGTAGGACCAGGTTCCAGATTTAACCACGATCCACAGAAACCTGCGAGGCGAGAAGGCACAAAGACCTCGGGGATAGAGCAGAGTTAGTAATGTGCATTTATGGTGCATGAATTCATACAGAAGGTAAAATAGAAAAGAATGTGCGTCAGCAGTTCCACGGAAGGAACCAGGAGGCAGGAACCAGGAGGCAGGACCAGGCTCCAGATGCAACCACGATTCGTGGAAACCTGCGAGGCGAGAAAGCACAAAGACTCCGAGGGAAGAAGTAGAGTTAGTAATGTGCATTGATAGAACATGAATTCATACAGAAGGAGAGAGAGAAAAGGATAGAGGAGCTCAGTATATCCTAAGTTGTCCCCCAGCAGTCTAGGCCTATAGCAGCATATCAAGGGGCTGGAAAGAATGGACCAGGGCAAACCTGAGCCAGCCCTAACTATAAGCGCTATCAAAGAGGAAAGTCTTAAGTCTACTCTTAAATGTGGTCACTGTGTCTGCCCCCCGGACTGAAGGTGGAAGCTGGTTCCATAGAAGAGGAGCTTGATAACTGAAGGCTCTGGCTCCCATCCTACTTTTTAAGACTCGAGGAACCTCAAGCAGCCCCGCATTCAGTGAGCGCAGCTCTCTAGTGGGGTAATATGGTACTATGAGCTCTCTAGTGGGGTAATATGGTACTATGAGCTCTCCAGTGGGGTAATATGGTACTATGAGCTCTCTAGTGGGGAAATATGGTACTATGAGATCCTTAAGATATGATGGTGCCTCACCAATTAAGGCTTTGTAGGTGAGGAGAAGGATTTTAAATTTGACTCTGGATTTTACAGGGGGCCAGTGAAGAGAAGCTAATACAGGAGTAATATGATCTCTTCTCTTAGTTTTTGTTAGTACACGAGCTGCAGCATTCTGGATCAACTGGAGAGATTTAAGAGACTTATTAGAGCAGCCTGATAATAAGGAGTTACAGTAGTCCAGTCTAGAAGTAACAAATGCGTGAACTAATTTTTCTGCATCGCTTTGAGACAGGATGAGTCTAATTTTTGAAATGTTACGTAGGTGAAAAAATGCAGTCCTTGAGATTTGTTTTACGTGAGAGTTAAAGGACAAGTCCTGATCAAAGACAACTCCGAGATTCTTTACAGTGGTGCTGGATGCCAGGGCAATGCCATCAAGAGAAACCACATCATTAGATAGTTGATTCCGGAGGTGATCTGGGCCTAGTAAAATAACTTCAGTTTTGTCTGAGTTTAACGGTCTGGCTCCGGGAGGGTGCCCCGGTTTCCCTGGTCTGGGCGAGGTGGCTGTAGTCCATGGGCCGCAATTCATCAGGGTTTTTTGAACCGCTCTTAGTGTGGGCTCTCCCCTGTGACCTGCTTGTCTTGGGAGACCCTACCAGGGGCTGATGCCCCAGGCAATATAGCTCCCAGGATCACTGAGCCACTCAAACTCCTCCACCACGTTAAGGTGGAGATTCACAGAGAAGAAAACATCAATCATTCAGATCTAAAATGGTATTGTTGCGTGTGGTTCTGATGGACAGATAGGAGGTTAAGCTGTTTAAGATATCTCCGCATCTTGGATCTGGTTTGATGATAGTAGTTAGTTGGAATTACATTTTTCCATCTCTCTCTGGGTCAGTGCCCGTTAGACAGTCGTAGTCAGGACCACAAGAGCAGAACCACAAGAGAGATCAGGTGGTTCAAAGTTAGTCATCACAGTTTGGAGCATATTTGAACCAGGTGAAAGAAGAGGATGTCCTCTCAGTCTGTGGAGATGTTTTGGTTTGCAGTGGGCCTTCCAGCTCCACCACCAGGGAGGTGGAGATGTTTTGGTTTGCAGTGGGCCTTCCAGCCCACCTCTCTGGCCTGGTGGTGGAGATCACCCTTCAGCGTTAAAGTCCAAAGAGAAGTTCCTTCTGACTTCTTCTTGAGAAAGGGGGTGCAGTGTTTAGAACAGCAAACCACTGTCTTGATTTGTCTTTCATTTAACCTTGGTTTAATTAATACTTGTTAACTTACAAAGTCTATTTAATTTTTCCATATTCGAAAGCTGCTCTCTCAGCTGCAAAATGGTACCAAACCATTTTGTATAAATCATTAAATAAAACCTGATCAATTAAAGTTACAATGAATTAAACAATTATACAACATAGATATACAGTGTTATCATGAACCAGACAGACATTATTTAGATATACATTTGTACCTCTATGCATAATAAATTAATGAATAACATCAGTGTCCTGTGTGAGAGACGAGCTCAGGAGGGATCACTCTCCCTGTTCGAGGAAAATATGAAGGCAGAACAATTAACCTCCAGTTTATATGGAAACTAAAAGAATTGTAAACAGTTGGTTATTATGGACGTAACTATACATATTATTTATAAGTTGTTTTCACTGTTTGAAATGTGGTAAACTGCAAGCTTGCACAATGAATGTATAAAGACACATTATACATAGTCAGTAATGTAATGTTAGAGGTCGTTATAGTTCATGAACCAGTTGTGAGTCTGTCCTTGGGGTCAAGAGCCATTTCTAAGAGAAGTCTCAGTTAGGATTTTGTCGTTATTATCACATTTTAGTTTTCATCACCTTTCCGTCGTCGTTCACTACAAGAGTACAAAGTCTTTACGACATTGACCTGAAAGCTGGATTCTCCTGCAGGAGAGAGTAGTTGGGCAGCAGACAAATCGCCTACGTTGATGTAGAAGCTCCTATTTTTGAGGTCGGACGCAAACCAGTTCAGAGCAGAGCCATCAACATTGACCCTGTACTGGAGCGATCTATGAACATGTCCTGGTCCACTGTATCAAACGCCGTGCTGAGATCAAGAGACTCTGTTATAAGATAAGATATCCCTTTTTATCTGGGATGCTAAACACAAGGTCCAAGTGTTCTTAATGTCTTGTTTTCTGGCTATGTTTCAGGAAAGTGAAAGAGCTGAGCAGCATGTCTGGACCCGGGAAGTCCTCCCTGTCATTGAGCAAAGGTACCACCTCCTCACATCTGCCTGCATATTTAACACAGGTTCTGTCTAAAGTCAGGCAGCAGGACTGCAGACCATCAGTCTGGGAGGACATTTGATGGTCTTCACACATCACTTGTGTTTTATAGATGACCCCTTGAGGACTGCCCATTTCTCTACAGCGACCCAGTCCACCTCCTCCATGCCAGTCCTGATCCGCAGCAACACCACCAGCCTCCTGGAGAGGGCTGGTACACTGGACCACAGAAGCAGTAGTTTGGACCACAGGACCAGCAGCCTAGATCAGAGGGATCATAGAACCAGTACAATGGACCACAGAACCTGTAACATGGACCACAGGAACAATATGATGGAGCAGAGAACAGGTACAATGGACCATAGAACCTCTACTATTGACCAGAGAGACCACAGAACCAGTACCCTGGACCATAGAACCCCTACCCTGGACCAGAGAGACCACAGGACCAGTACCCTGGACCAGAGAGACCACAGGATCAGTACCATGGACCAGCGCAGTAAAACAATGGACCGAGGGTGTGGGGTGAAGGACAGCCAGTCCAGAAAGCTGTCGATGTGAGTTCTTGCTAAATGTTCTGGTGGTAGAATTCTACGAGTTAATGACCCCATGTGTTTTTTACAGTTTGTAACCCAGAGTCCCCTCAGACCAGATCCAGGAGTGGCCCTCGTACAAGGTTTACATATAGGTTTATTGAACCAATCACAGGGGTTTTATTAATTAACGTCTGTGTGGATCTTATCTGAGGGCATCCCTCCCTCCAACAGTGATTCAAGGAGAGGTCAACAAAACCCTCTGGAATGAATCCTTGTTGTGCTTTAGTTTAGCTCTAATTAAGCATTATCTGATCCCCAGCCCTCTACCGGGCGACTGTGGCTCAGTGGAAGAGCGGGTTGTCCTTCAATCACAGGATCGTGGGTTCGCTCCACTAGTCCACGTCCATATGTCCTTGGGCAAGACACTTAACCCTGATGTCTCCCGTAGCTGTTCTACGGTGTGTGGATGGTAGCTACTCCTGATGGGCAGGTGGCACCTTAGCTCCTCCTATCATGGGTGAATGATGTCATGTAGTGTTAAAGAGCTTTGTGTACAGTCCGATCAGAGTTCAGAGACGACGTGTACAACCAGATCTTTTCACAAGAAGCCAGATTACAAACTCATTTAAACCAATAATAAAATGGTGGGTTCCCTAATTACATTTTGGCCAATGTGTTCTGCCTCTTTTGCTCTCCACGCGGACCTCAACCAAAGCCTGCTCGACTGTGATTGGTCCATATTACTCAGACTAACAGAAACCAGAATGCTTCTGATACTAAAATCTTGTCCCGTTGCCTGATTCTGGACATGAATACAGAATTTATTGATAGATTAGTTTATGGTTAAACTCTGGATTATCCCAATTTCACCCTGGTATTGTTTAATTTAGTTTTAATTCAACCTAACATCATCGTGGTTTGGATCCAAATGATTTGAGCTGTTTTTGTTTTTACAGAAACAGGAAGTCAAACTCTTTCAGCGTCCAGTCGGGAAGAGACTGAAGATGATGTCATCGTACCTCCACCAGGCCATGAGCCAATCAGCAGTCAGGGTTCACAAGTTTAAAGACAAATAAAGGCTTACCCAGAATGCAACAGGACATCATCTCTTCCAAACCGAGACAGTCGAGTCCGACTGAGCTGCTGTTATGTTCTGAGCACTGTGTAGTCTAATGATCTCATCCTGTCTCCTGATTTGTTCAGTAAACACTTACAAACTGTTGGTGTGTTCTTATTGGTTAGTGGTCCACATGCTGACATGTGATTGGTTGGATGAATGTACTGTCTCTGTGACGATGACTTTATATAATTGTGTTGATTTGTTTTTTGGAATGTTTGATGACATGTGTTGTCAGAGAAAAGACAAACAAGTTAATTTTAATGTTTTACAGGGGAGCTTTACTGCAGGTTGTATACACGTTTTATATTTATTTAAATACGTACAGGAGGTGTTTCAGACATGCAAACAGTACAAATGCTGTGATAGCGGTTGTCATGCCAACTAAACAAAGTCATCAGTTTATCATTAGTTATTAGTCTAAGTGTTTAAATCAGTGCATTTCAAAGGTTTTAATCAAACGGTTACATCAGTAACTCTAGAACAGACCCTTTTACAGCCGACGCCATAAAGAAGTGTGCATGTTGTCACGGCAGACGAGTTAGAAGCTTTAAACTCGGAATTAAAACTGTTTCCAACATCTAAACGGCTGTTTCATGTTCTGATGTCAGAATCTGGTGTTTCACTTTAGCCAGTGACCGTGTTAACTGGTGACTCTCCGCTGAATGCATCCCTGGTCACTCGTAGGAACTCAATGGTGGGTAGATAATAAACACATGCTTCATCTGGACACTAAATATTTCATAACACACCTCAACACATCCTCATCGTTTACAAACTGTAAAAGGGTCTATGTTTAACGACTCCTAATACTAGTAGTAGTATCAACACCAGTAGCTCTAATACTACTACTACTATGTGATACTGCACTGTAATTTCACTGGTTTCTTGTAGATTTAGTTTTTGTCATGGAGGAAAACAAACTGCTGCTCTGGACCATATTTTATGTTTCAGCTCTAGAACACAATGAAGAGGATTCTCAGGCCTCACGTCACCTCGACCAACAAGTAACATCCACACCTCATCCTAAACATTTTGATTTGATGTTTGATGTACAAATATCTCAGTCTGTCCTCAACCCGAGAGAGACGCAAAGAATGTTCAAATAAATCCAGAGCAGGAATTCGTTATTTTCATCCACCACACATCTCCAGCTCCTCGTGTCCAACCTCAATGGTTTATGACCGGTTCAACCAGTGTCCTTGAGTGAGGACCGGTTCTATATTTGGTCGTAAACCAAAGTGTTGGACACATCACAGCTGATGATGGCGGGTGTTGGAATGGGGGTAACCCTAACCCTGTTGGAATGGGGGTAACCCTAACCCTGTTGGAATGGGGGTAACCCTAACTCTAACCCCTGAATGATGAAGCTTATTGTTGATGTTTGAGACAGAAAAAAAGCTGCTAACGAGCTGAAAACAGTAGAAATATGAAATGGTGTGAGGACCCTCAGATGAATCCATGGACCCCTCTGGGCCCTCTCAAGCCTCAGGTTGGGAAACACTGGACAGGAAGTTACTGACATTACTTTGGTCTTATTTCCTGGAGGGGTCGATGACGCGGCCCATCGACAGCACGGCACCACTCGTCTGCTGGTAGATGATGAAGACGAAGGGCCTGTTGATGGTCATTCGAGGAGGAAGAGTGGACGGCGTGCTGGCTCCGCCTCCTGTGATGTCATCGCTGGTCTCGTCCACGGACACAACAGATTTATGATAAACCTGAAAAACAAAAACATTACAGAAGTGTGTTTCAGATGTGGGACCCTAAAGGCCCCATCAGGTCTCTGGTGTGGGACCCTAAAGGCCGGTCCAACCCCCCCCCCCTCACCCAAGGCCCCATCAGGTCTCTGGTGTGGGACCCTAAAGACCGGTCTAACACCCCCACGGCCCCATCAGGTCTCTGATATGGGTCCAACACCCCCCTCACGGGCTCATCAGGTCTCTGATGTGGGTCCAACACCCCCCCATGGGGGGGGTAACCCACCTGTGTGAGTTTGAGTCCTGCAGCTCCGCCCATGTTGCTGAGGTCAGCGTCCTCCTGGAACACCTGCGTGATGCCGAGGGTCCGCAGGAAGTCCCGCAGAGAGTAGGAACGCTCTAACAGGAAGCAAGGAAGCTGCACCTCCAACTTCCTGTTTACAAAATAAAACATCGGAATTGTTGGGTTATGTTGCGGTCATTGTTTCTTATCACTAATCACTAAGACACAACATATTACATAAATGCACCAGGAAGGAAGGAGGGAAACGAGGTAAGAGATAAGAAAGCAGGAAAGGAAACCAGATGTCTCACGTTCTCTTTAGCTGTCGGATCCAGGTCTGGATCTTCTCTCCGGTCACTTCCTCTTCGACGGCGATGACGTCCACGCCTTCATCAGGCAGCAGAACCAACATGGCCGCCCCGCCCGCCATCGGCAGCTTCAACACGCCGACTTTCACCGAGCCGTCGTACGCCAGGAAGTACTTATCGTTCCTGAACATCATGGGAACCATGACGACGTGATACCTGCCCACGTAGAAACGCTCATTCTGAGTGAAGGACGCGTTAAAGGACGGACTGAACTGGGCTGCAACACAGACACAACTTTATTAATAGAAACAGACAACCGCACCCTACTGTAGAAAACCCCTCCCACCAGGACAAACCCCCTCCCACCAGGACAAAGCCCCTCCCACCAGGACAAACCCCCTCCCACCAGGACAAAGCCCCGCCCTCAGACAGACTGACGGGCCAATAGTAATCCCTCCTACTGTGACAAAGCCCCGCCCCCTGGATGGTTGCCCCGCCCACAGACATGTGCCTGCCGTACCCTTGTAGAAGGCGGTGGTGGCCAGCAGCAGCTGTGTGTTTGGGTCCAGGTTGGCCACCAGCTCCTGGACCTGGTCCCCCGTGTGCTCCTGGGCCCAGCGGTTGATGATGTCGGTGGCTTCCTGCGGCACCGTGTAGGACAGACTCTGAGTGTTTCCCCCAAACTTTGTCTGAACCAGGTCCAGATAGGAGGACAACACAGGAAAGCCTTGGGATGGGAAGACCGCCACCCCCTGCCTCGGGTTGGTGACGGGGGTCCTCAGACTCTGAAACAGGTCTGAGAACAGCAGAGGCTGTAGTCTCACAGGTATGAGTCAATACACGGACAGTCTGCAGGCCTCTGACCTTTGACCTACCTGGGAGGGTCTGGGGGTCCAGTCCAGTCAGGCTGAGTCCCTGCAGCAGCTGTTCCTGGGTCGGCCCGCTGGTGGCGCTCATCAGCGCCAGCAGCCCGGCGGACAGCGTGAACGTGGACAGGAAGACGTTGTCGTCAGTCCGGCTGGAGACGACCCGGTACAACCGGGCGGCGAAGTCCGCGTTCCTTTGGGTCAGAACCTCCGCCGGGCCGGCGGGCTCAGAGGAGCACCGACTCAGCAGGAGGAGGCCGACCAATGAGAGCGGGATGCAGGGAGTCATGGTCACAGTGCCCTCTGGTGGACAGAAACCCAAACCCAACAGTTAGCTGCACATCACATAACATCGTATTATTCTCGTTATAATTTTTGAATGTTCTGCAACAACCCAGACACATTTACAGGTTGATTATTCTGTGACACAAATGTTCTTCTAACAGTCATCAATAACCTGCTCATAATGAGTCATTTTTAATATATAAAATATAAATGTAGCACGCTGTGAAGTCAGTTTAATGTTTATTTGATGTCAGTTTGTAATTAAACAAAAAATTGTCATCAGATTGGAGCTGGGCCACGCCCACAAAGCAATGGACGGCCACGCCCACAAAGCAATGGACGCCCACGCCCACAAAGCAGCGGACGCCCACGCCCACAGAGACTTTACCTTTTGTTTATTTACGGTTTATTAAACCAGGCTTTTATGTTGAAAGGCTTGTTTATGTTCTGCTGAGGAAAACGATCTGAACAACATCCTCCATCAGTTTGATCGCATCGTCACCTATTGATGACATATTGACGCACAGCTCATCTCAAACAACAAACAACAACAACAAAGAGTCTGACCTTCTGTTGATCTTCGAGCTGAGTTTCGATCACACGTCTTTCTGCTCTGAAGCTCACGAGCTGCGCATCACCATCAAGCTTCACGAGCTGCGTTCTTTCAACATCCGGTTTCTTCTCTCCAAAATACAGGTCGTGTCTTCTCGAGGGATTCAGAAAAAGGACGTCCTTAAGGTGATTTATATATTACATTTGTAAAAATTGTAATAGTTCAGATTGAAATAAAACAAAGACGTAACGCGTTTGTTCTGTTTCACAGAAACTGTCTCACGGGGAGGTTCACGCTTTTATTTTGAAAGTGGATTCTTCAGACCTCTTGACTTTTATGTGGAAAACTGTACTGCGCATGCGCACTGACAGCAGCCTGACGTCATGGTGTCTTACCTGTGAATGTCAGCAGGAGGCAGTGCTGCTGCTGCACGAGACACCCTCAATAGAATACCATTAGAACTGTTTTCTACTTCCGGCTCTTTGTCATTGCGCCTTTTCTCTGTTTTATATGTTGAAGGTTTAGAACAGAAGTTAACTACGTCATTAAATAGCTGCACAATGTTGGCGTTTCTATTGGACGGCTTTTATTGTGAAGGATCTCCGTCCAGGCGGAAACAGGTGTGTATACGTCGGAGAACGTGCTGACGTACTACGGTAAGCGTAATGTCTCACTTCCTGTTGCACGTCCCTTATCTGATAGTTGTGTGATATTCTTCAGGCTAAATAGCTGGTGTACATGTAAACATGTAAACATGCAGACATGCAAACATGCAGACATGCAGACATGTAAACTTGTAAACATGCAGACATGTAAACATGCAGACATGTAAACATGTAAATATGTAAAACATGTAAACATGAAAACACTGCTCAGGGCTGGTTCAGGTCTATAGTTAGGACTGGTCCAGGTCTATAGTTAGGGCTGGTCCAGGTCTATAGTTAGGGCTGGCTCAGGTCTATAGTTAGGGCTGGTTCAGGTCTATAGTTAGGACTGGTCCAGGTTTATAGTTAGTACTGGTTCAGATCTATAGTTAGGACTGGTTCAGGTTTATAGTTAGTACTGGTTCAGGTCTATAGTTAGTACTGGTTCAGGTCTATAGTTAGGGCTGGTTCAGGTCTATAGTTAGGACTGGTTCAGGTCTATAGTTAGTACTGGTTCAGGTCTATAGTTAGGGCTGGTTCAGGTCTATAGTTAGGGCTGGTTCAGGTCTATAGTTAGGACTGGTTCAGGTCTATAGTTAGGGCTGGATCAGGTCTATAGTTAGGGCTGGTTCAGGTCTATAGTTAGGGCTGGTTCAGGTCTATAGTTAGGGCTGGTTCAGGTCTATAGTTAGGGCTGGTTCAGGTCTATAGTTAGGGCTGGTTCAGGTCTATAGTTAGGGCTGGTTCAGGTCTATAGTTAGAGCTGGTTCAGGTTTATAGTTAGGGCTGGTTCAGGTCTATAGTTAGGACTGGTTCAGGTCTATAGTTAGTACTGGTTCAGGTCTATAGTTAGGGCTGGTTCAGGTCTATAGTTAGAGCTGGTTCAGGTTTATAGTTAGGGCTGGTTCAGGTCTATAGTTAGTACTGGTTCAGGTCTATAGTTAGTACTGGTTCAGGTCTATAGTTAGGGCTGGTTCAGGTCTATAGTTAGGGCTGGTTCAGGTCTATAGTTAGAGCTGGTTCAGGTTTATAGTTAGTCTGCTGTAAAACTAACGTGTTGATTTGTAGAAAAAACTGAATGCAGAACCTCCTGTTGGAAAACTGTCATTTTAACTTTGAAAAGAGCGAAAATGAGGCAGCACGTGACATCATCGTCTTCATAAACTTTAGTGACATCATCGTCTTCATAAACTTTAGTGACATCATCGTCTTCATAAACTTTAGTGACATCATCGTCTTCATAAACTTTAGTGACATCATCGTCTTCATAAACTTTCTGACAGTTCATCGTATTCATCCGTCAGAGGTTTATCTGTCCACTCGTCGCTCCTCGGGGGCCCCTCCCCCGTCGCTCCTCGGACCCCCTCCCTCCACCCGGCGGCGTCCCTCCCGCTTTGGGGCAGGTGAGGAGCAAACATCACCTCCAGCCTGCGGGGGGCGCTGCACTGGTCGCCGTGGATAACCGTCCCTTGCAGACGCCGCATCATGAGCCGGACCATCACCTGATTGGCCCACGCCAAGCCCAGAGCCGGGGACACGCTGGGGGACACGCTGGAGGACACGCTGGGGGACACGCTGGAGGACACGCTGGGGGACACGCTGGGGGACACGCTGGGGGACACGCTGGGGGACACGCTGTCGCCTGAGCTGCTGAAAACATCCGTTACCTGAAACAGAGACAAAGACTCAGTTCAGAAGACAAGAACCCTCTTTTCCATGTTTCAGTCTTCACATTGTATTATGTTGGGCCTCCTTCAAGAACCGGTCTGGTCTCTCTGGACCTCCTTAAAGAACCGGTCTGGTTTCTGGACCTCCTTAAAGAACCAGTCTGGTCTCTCTGGACTTCCTTCAAGAACCGGTCTGGTCTCTCTGGACCTCCTTAAACAACAGAGGACATACAGAGGACAGGTGTCTCTCACCTGGTTGATGCAGAGGACAGGTGTGGTGAACTCCAGGCTCAGGCGATGCAGGGTGGAGGAGAAGGTGAGGAGCTGCTTCGTCCTCTCCAGCCAATCAGCAGCCTGGAACTCAGACCTAATAATAATAATAATAATAATAATAATAATAATACTAATACTAATACTTTAATTTTATATAGCGCTTTTCTGAGTACACAAAGACGCTTTACATAGGGCAGAGAAAAATATAAAAAAAAAAAAAGCAAAAATAGAAAGACAAAGGAGCAAACAAAACAAACAAACAGAACAAGAAGCTGTGCGGAAAGAGTCATGTAGTGGAGGGTAGGGAGCAGGAGAAGAGTCATGTAGTGGAGGGTAGGGAGCAGGAGAAGAGTCATGTAGTGGAGGGTAGAGAGCAGGAGAAGAGTCATGTAGTGGAGGGTAGGGAGCAGGAGAAGAGTCATGTAGTGGAGGGTAGGGAGCAGGAGAAGAGTCATGTAGTGGAGGGTAGGGAGCAGGAGAAGAGTCATGTAGAGCAGGAGAAGAGTCATGTAGTGGAGGGTAGGGGCAGGAGAGAGTCATGTAGTGGAGGGTAGGGAGCAGGAGAAGAGTCATGTAGTGGAGGGTAGGGTACAGGAGAAGAGTCATGTAGTGGAGGGTAGGGAGCAGGGGTTAGCAGGAGAAGGCCAGTTTGAAGAGGTGGGTTTTGAGGGCTAGCTTGAATGATGATAGGGTGGGAGCCTGACGGATGTGGATGGGGAGGGCGTTCCAGAGGGGGGGTGCAGCAGCTGAGAAGGCCCTGTCACCCCAGGTCCGGTGCTTGGTCCTGATGGTCTTCAGAGTGATTGCACCGGCGGACCTGAGGCAACGGGTTTGGGGCGTGGAGGGGGAGGAGGTCTGAGAGGTAGGGAGGGGCCAGGTTGTTTAGGGCTTTGTAGGTTGTGAGTAACATTTTAAAGTCTATCCTGTATTTGACCGGGAGCCAGTGGAGGTTGCGTAAGACCGGGGTGATGTGTTCAAAGCGGCGGGTGGAGGTGAGCAGTCGAGCGGCAGAGTTCTGAACATATTGGAGTTTATTGATGATTTTGTTGGGAGAGCCATAGAGGATGCTGTTGCAGTAGTTGAGTCTGGAGGTTATGAGGGCATGGATGAGAATTTGGGTGGTGGCAGGGGACAGGGAGGGCCGGAGGCGTGCAATGTTCCTGAGGTGAAAGAAGGCAGTTTTGGTGATGTGGTTGGCGTGGGGTAGGAAAGAGAGGGTGGGGTCAAGGATGATGCTGAGGTTGCAGACCTGGGTGGAGGGGGTGACGATGGAGCCATCAATGTTGAGAGAGAAGGTCTGTGCTGAACGGGTGAGGGAGTTAGGGCCGATGATGAGTATTTCAGATTTATTGCAGTTGAGTTTGAGAAAGTTCTGTTGCATCCATGATTTTATATCAGAGAGACAGGTGGTGAGAGTGGAGTGGGGGACTGAGGTGATGGTCTTGGAGGAGAAGTAGAGTTGGGTGTCGTCAGCGTAGCAGTGGAAATCGAAGACCATGACGACGGATGATTTGTTCAAGGGGAAGGATATAAATGATGAAGAGGAGGGGACCAAGCACAGAACCTTGGGGGACACCGTGGGTAACTGGGGAGGTGGAGGATTTACAGTTGTTTATGGCAATGAATTGATGTCGGTCTGAGAGATATGAGGTGAACCAGGAGAGGGCAGGGCCAGTTATGCCAAGGGAGTACTGGAGACGTGAGAGGAGGATGGAGTGGTTGATAGTGTCAAAGGCGGTGCTGAGGTCAAGGAGGATGAGGATGGTGAGGAAGCCAGAGTCAGCAGAGAGAAGTATGTCATTTGTGATTTTCAGTAGGGCAGTTTCTGTGCTGTGTTTTGAACGGAAGCCGGATTGAAAGGGTTTGTAGAGATTATGGAGATTAATGTGGGACTTGAGTTGAGGTGCAACAACTCTCTCAAGGACTTTGGACAGGTAGGGGAGGTTGGAGATGGGCCGGTAGTTGTTGGGGATGTTGGGGTCAAGACCAGGTTTTTTCAGCACGGGGGTGACAGCAGCGAGCTTGAGTGGGGGGGGGGGTATGAGACCAGAGGACAGTGAGGAGTTGATGATGTTTGTGATGAGAGGCAGGTGATCGGAGCAGGACAATTGAGAGGCTATCCAGGCAACCCGCCTCAGAGCAGTAGCAGGGAGCATGGACAGGAGTATCCAGCAGGGAGCCGGCTGGCTCGTCGGTAGCCGCTTGCTAGCGAGAGACCGCTAGCCAGTAGCTAGTTGTCCAGGGAGTAGATGGTACCCACCAGCCAGCGAGAGACTGCCAGCTAGTTGTCCAGGGAGTAGACAGTAGCAGTGGACAGCAGGTGCAACAGGTAAGCAAACAAATCCAAGACGAAGCGTTGCATTAGAATTAAAAACAGAGAAAAATGGCTATGTACGCTGATTAAACTTAACTACACTGTTAAATAAATAAAAATAAATAAAAGGAATGTTAAATTGTGAATACGGTAGAAAAATCAAACAAAAACTGTGCCAGACGGAGCGGCGTTAGACTCGCCAGCGTCACCGTAGTCATGACAATTTAACAGACCTGAATAGAGCCGCCACCGAGTCCACCACCAGGAGCCGGACCAGACCTCGCGCCAGAAGCAGGGGGACGCGGCGGGACAGACACACCTGCAGCGAGTCCTGGTGGACAGCAAACCACCTGTCAGTCCCTCAACAGTAGGTCAGAGGTCAGAGGTCGGAGGTCAGAGGTCAGGCTCACCAAGTCGGCAGCGTGCTCGATGTAGACGTGGTCGCTGAACTGGAGGCTGCTGATGAGGGCCGGAGGAACGTCAGAGCGCAGACTGGACTGATGTCTGATCAGCTGCTGCAGACGTCTGATCGGAAACGAGTCCTCGGTGCAGACGTAGACCGCTCCTGCAGAGAGACACCGGTTACAGAGCACCGTCTACAGACTGCCTGTTACAGAGCACTGTCTACAGACCGCCTGTTACAGAGCACCGTCTACAGACCGCCTGTTACAGAGCACCGTCTACAGACCGCCTGTTACAGAGCACACGTCTACAGACTGCCTGTTACAGAGCACCGTCTACAGACCGCCTGTTACAGAGTACACGTGTACAGACTGCCTGTTACAGAGCACCGTCTACAGACCGCCTGTTACAGAGTACACGTGTACAGACTGCCTGTTACAGAGCACCGTCTACAGACTGCCTATTACAGAGCACACGTCTACAGACTGCCTGTTACAGAGCACCGTCTACAGACTGCCTATTACAGAGCACCGTCTACAGAGCACAGTCTACAGACCGCCTGTTACAGAACACAGTCTACAGACCGCCAGTGAACTGACCTGAGCCCAGCCCCCCGTACTGGGGGGGGTACTGTACAGACAGGCAGAGCTGCAGGGCTAGCTGGGTCTTGCCGGCGCCGCTCTCCCCTGACAGCTCGGTGAGCCCCCCCACAGGGAGCCCCCCCCTCAGCAGCTGGTCCAGGACAGGACATCCCACGCCGAGTCTGAGGCCGGTGTCCAACCTGCGATGGAGCAGAAGGGCTGCGAACACAGAAACACATGGTGACCGCCCGCCGTGAGCTCCAATCAGAAGGCCCCGTGCTGTCTGACCTCTGACCTGGGACAGGAGGGTGGCGTCTGCAGGCAGTGGCGGCGGCAGTGAGCAGCTGCTGGATGTCTGAGGGGGACAGACCAGTGAGTCTCTGCAGGTCCGGACCGGAGACACACAGCACCTCCCTGAAGGACCTCAGCTGAGCTGCAGGGGAACGAGGTAACCATGGTAATAAGGTAGGTATATATATATATATATATATATATATATATATATATATATATATATATGAAATAAGTGAGCTGTCTCTGGATGAAGGCTCCTCCACCTCTCCTGACAGCTGCTATGACCCTGGGGTGGAGCTCCAGCTGGTCCCGGGCCATCCTGTCCTGGTCCCCGCTGAGGACCTGGTCCCCACTGAGGTCCTGGTCCCCGCTGAGGACCTGGTCCCCACTGAGGTCCTGGTCCCCGCTGAGGACAAGCTGTCCCGCCGCTGACTCCGTCACAGAAACACGTCAAAGCCAGAAAACGTTGTTTTTAAACGAGCAGCGTCTCTTTTCACTTCCGTGATTTTCCCGCTCTACTACGTCATCACGCAGCGCCGCTTGCGACAGTTCATTCTGGTCTGCGGGGGTGTCCGGTCAGATTTAAACATTAGCTACAGTCCGTCTCATTAAGTACTTCAGTAATTGTGTGAATACATTCTGTATTTTATAACTAAAACGGAACACATATATTTAAATTTGTATTTAAACAGTTTAATCTTTCTGCAACGGATCTACAAACTCCCCCACGCGAGAGTTCTACTCCGTGACGTCATCTCACTGCGTCATAGGAAGACAACAAACACTCGCAGCCCTGATCCGTTCCTCCGACGGATAACCAGTGTTTACGAGATTAACTGATATACTTGTATGTTAAATACCTGTAGGTTAATTACCTGTAGGTCAGCCTGACAACAATATGGGTTCTACCTGGAACATAACGGACCCATCGTGTTTCTAACCGCCTAACTGGACTCTACTGGTGTCAGCTAACTGGATTCTACTGTTGGTGAGTTCATCACTTCAGTAATATTCAGTAAGAGTCTAATTATATTAAAGTGTTAACGGACGTTTAATTTCTTGAATTAACTATCGACTAAATGTGAAGTTAATGCGTCTTCAACACTAAATGTAACGTTATGTTATATAATACATATTATAATACAGTAGTTTGAATGTGGAGGTTTATGCCAATAGTTATAACGTGGATGAGGGGGTCACAGGCTCCACCCTCACAACAGTTATAATCTAAATAACACTCGACATCTTCACTACTTTATCTTTGATAATCTAAAGCATTAAAGTCACCTCTCTGACCTCCAGGCTGTAGACCTCTGACCTTCACCATGAGCTCCAGGGTGTGCAGGACCTGTGGGGGGTCCGACATAGACGTGGATCAGGCCCGGGGCAGCGCGGTGTGTACAAGCTGTGGTTCGGTTCTGGAAGACAACATCATCGTCTCGGAGGTTCAGTTTGTGGAGGGAAGTGGAGGAGTTTCATCTGCTGTGGGCCAGTTTGTGTCTGCTGACGGTAAGAACCCCTTACACCACTGGACCCACCAGAACCCCTTACACCACTGGACCCACCAGAACCCCTTACACCACTGGACCCACCAGAACCCCTTACACCACTGGACCCACCAGAACCACTGGACCCACTTACACCACTAGACTTTCACATGACCAATCGTTTAGGAAGATAACGACAAACTCCAGACAAAATCATGTCATTTTTATTTTGTGTCCTTATACACTGGAGCAATGTGAAAATTAGAGTAAAGCCTGAAAAATTATTTCTGTTAGACTGCAGCGCAGCAAAGGGCTGAAGATGAACCTCCTCACTAACATTGTGATTCAATAATATCTAACATCTGTACATGATCTAACATCTGTACATGATCTCATGCTCTGAACCTATGTACCATGAAGATGTTTAAGATACCAACTGAGGGGTTTCAACAGAACAGATCCAGCAGCTGAAGGAACAAACAGCTTTATTGAGGCAAACAGCAACATACTGATGCAGATTTTCATACAAGCCAACTCAAACTGTTCATGTGAGCATTTCCTTTGAGGAATCTGTGCCACCAGAATAAATATAGAATATTTACCATCTGATCCATTTATAGACGACTGAGGACTTCAACTACATTTACTTATTCTGTCTTTAAAGTAGTCAAGTAAGTTTTTTTTGGTTTAACGTAGAGAAATAATGTAAAGCAAAGTAACTTGAATACACAGTTTAATAGTTTCTTGCTTTTGTTTCGTTATTTATTTATGTCTGATGATTCATTAAATTAAAGAAGCAGTGTGACCCTCATACATTATTCTGGTGGTCTGGTCAGATGTTTAAGAGTACCTCTCATGATGCTATGCTGACCACTGCAGTCAGACCGGCTGTGTATCTTCAAGTCTGAACCTGAACCACCAGAACCTGTGCGGGAACCAGTAAACCCAGCTCCCCTTCAGGGGGATTCAGGGCCTTGTTACTGTTGGGTTCATGTTCTCCAATGTCGACAAGCGTCTTGGGGATGTTCTGTGGTGCGACGCTGAGGTAGGACGTCCTGCTGGTTGCTCCCCTGGTGTCAAACGGAGTGGTGGGGTTCATCATGGGTTTGAAGTCTTTCTCGGAGACTGGGAACAAGTCTGACTCTGATGTTCAATGCCCCTGATGGTGGCAAAGTAGAAAAACAGAAAAAAATAACAGTTCTGACACCGTGATCTGGATCTTCATATTTGAGTCTGCATTTTTTTTTTTTTACCTGTTGGTTGAGGGACATTTCTCAGGAGATTCCTGGTATCCACTGTTTCCCATCTCTGCCACTGATTGGACCAGTTTCTCTAGGAGGTCTTGCCGGTTTGGGGACGAATGGACCAGTTTCTGTTGGTGGTCTTGTCGGTTTAGGGACAAATGGACAAGTTTCTCTAGGAGGTCTTGCCGGTTTGGGGACGAATGGACCAGTTTCTGTTGGTGGTCTTGCTGGTTTGGGGACGAATGGACCAGTTTCTGTTGGTGGTCTTGCTGGTTTGGGGACGAATGGACCAGTTTCTGTTGGTGGTCTTGCTGGTTTGGGGACAGATCCGAGAGGTGGATCACTGCAGATCGATCTGATTTGACCGTGACACCATGAACACCTTGTTCCTGCTTCAGTGTTGAGAAACCCGTTTTCTCCGGCACATGTTCCTCTCTTATGTTCAAACCTCCGTGTTCAGGAAGCTGTTGGGACATCCAGTGGTTCCCATCAGCTGTCAGACCAGTGGCATGCTGGGAGGGATTAGAGAGTTGCGAGTTTGCTTGTTGGACAACTGGTTTCTGGCGGAGCGGATGTCCAGAAGAATCAAATTTGCTCAGAGGTTCGACTCTAAGGGTCTTCACTTTGGACTGAACTGTCTCAATATCCCTCCTTTCAATGGTACCTGGTATTTGCAGGTTTTGGGTTACCTGACTGGTTGCAGTAGATGTGGGTTCAGTGCTGACAGACTCCCGCGAGTCTCCAGACAAGGCGGACGCAGTATTTTCAAATGCGATTCCTTTGGTATGAGCTGGGACAGACAGGAGTGGTTCTCTGCTGCCAATGTGGTCTGGGCTTGACTGAGAAGGTGGTTGAAGGACTGGGTGAAGCCGAGAGGCTTGAGAAGGATAATTTTTACTTTGAGGCTGGGATCCAGGTATCTCTTGAGTGTTGGCCATTTCAATCACAACACCTGAAGACCTGTAAAGGCTCCAATCCAGACTGGCCTCATGTTGCTGAGTCCGTTCTTGAATGCCGGGAGAAAGATCAATTTTAAGACTCTGCATTTCTTCGTTTGGCTTTAGGATACCATTTTGGCCAAGAGTAGGCTGTTCCCATGTTCCCTTCAGTGTCGGAGTCTGACCAGAGCTTCCCCAGTTACTTTCAAACTGTTCCACAACTGTAGAATCAGGAATCCTGCTGGGTGATCTCAAGCCCAAGGCTTGGGTTCCATCAGTCAGTCCTGAATTTTCCAGTTGGTCCAGTGTCTGGGACATGAGGTGACCAGGAGGAGATGAAACCTGCAGTGGGACAGTCTTGATACCGGTGGTTTGACCCTCAGGAGGAAGCGAAAGATTAAGGTCTGGAAAGATGTTGAGGTTTTTGGAAGAGTGGAGCAGCTTGTTGTGTCCTCTGGGTACTGGGGTGAAGTGGCTGGGTCCAGTTATGGGCTGAGGACTGATGCTCGGGTGAGACAGGACTCCCCCCGTCGCTGTGGTTTGGTAGACCTGGTTAGTCGGTGTGTTGACAGTATTTCCAGTTTCCTGATGCAAACAGTCTTTGGCAGTGAGTTTATTTAATGGATCTGCTGAAAAATAAAAGATTTTATGATCCTGTAATTCAAGCCATACTGGATTTGGATTATTGATATTGCCGACCGTAACCTTTAAGGCTCTCCAAGACTTTTACGGAACCAAATCCAGGAGTTTCTGAACTGAAGATCCTGTCCACAAACAGTCTGTTGACTCCACTAAGTGGATAGAAGCACCTCACCGTCAACCTGTTCAAGAATCAGACATTCTTTATCAGTAATCTTTACTTTTGAGTGTTTGTTAAAGTTACATTTTTTAGATATTGATTACAGGCCAAGTCCTCCAACAGAGAATCGGGCACGACCAGGTTCAGAAGGGTTTCTTACTTGAACTGAGATTCTCTGGAGATGAAGTTTGGTCCATCTGCAACTAGCTGTCTGTCATAGAGGATCTCGTTCTCATAAACCATGTATGACTCCCCGACCTGTTTCAAACATCCTCAGTTAACAACCCTTACAACACCTTTGAATTTACACATCTGATCTTACTCCATCTACACTGAATGACCATAGAAGCTGTTGCACACCGATCGGTTCATGGTTTCAGTGGTAAGCTCTCCTCTTACAAAGAGCTTTTTTATAGAGTATTTTTAAGCTGTACCTTGGCTCTGGTCCCACAGGAGTCTATCTTGAACTCAAACAGAACTCTGGACCCGTCGGTCTGTTTGGGTCCACACGTGGGATCCAGCAGAGTGATTCTGTCCGGCTGCACCATCGGCCGGGTGGAGGTCGGAGTTGTCACCACCGTCATTGTCCCGTCTGCAGAACAGACTGAGACACCAGAGCGGCAGTGTTAGAGTTGTATATGACTCAGAGGCGCAGCTATTATACGACTTTTGACATATTCAAAGTGTGGGGTAGTCTGATGTAGTATGATTTTAAAAAGTGTAAAAAGGTTTTAAAATCATACGGTCAGACTCCCCCACACTTTGAATATGTCAAAAGTCATTCCATTGGACCATTCACTCAGCTCGAGTAGGAAATTACTTCTACTGAGGGTGGAATCAGGAGGGCGTCTAGACGACTTATTCTCCACCATTGAAGTTCAGGTTTAACTGGTCTTGAGGCTGAACCCTGACATTACAGTTTTCTGCCTTGGCCTGAAGTGGTTCAGTCAGAATGAGGATGACCAACTTTACCCAGCTGACAGCAGGTTGACCATCTAACCTGAACTCTAAGAGTGCAGGTTACCTATCATGTCCTCTGTTTTGAAGAGGCAGCGTTTTGAGGTGGATGTCTGGACCTCCAGTGTTTTGGTGTCTCTCAGAAGAAGCTTTAATGTTCCATAGAAGTTTGACAGGTTGATATCCTGGGGAAAACAAAGAAGACAGAAATTAGATGGGTTTCAGTTGACTGAAGGGAGATTGTGATTGTTTACTCTTTCATTAAATTTGACACAAGCGTAGTTATACTAGCCTTACAAAAGGTGAAAAACTATTAGAAGTTCCATCTGGGCTCAAAGAGTCTCCTGATACTTAATTGTCAAAGGCAAGAAGTAGAAAATGAATAAAGACTCCCTCGTTTTGTGCATGTTGAACTTTCAGTTTCTTTAACTCAGGGGTTAAAGATGTTGAGATTTGGAGTATTTTCACACATTCAGGTGGAGTTTTTTATATTTGCAAACCTACCAACAGTAGAGGACCCCCGCACCCCCAAACGCCGTGGACTCTTACTTCATAGGTGTATCCGAGGGAGAACACAGGGACTTCCAGGGTGGTCCTTTGGGTGTCGCTGTGGAGACGGTACCCTCTTTGTGCTGCCAGCTGTGATGTCAGAGGCTCGTGGTCGACGCCGACCTCCCAAAGGTGCTCGGCTCGAGGTGGTCTGACCACGCTGAAGGTGATTCCTCCGTCTGAACACCGAGCTGTAATCTCTGGAGGGACTTTAAGGAAGAGTCCTGATGGGTTTACACGTTCCAGCCTGGAGACCAGTGAAAGAGGAGGAACAAAAGTACTTACATGCATTTAATACTCGTGCTGTGATGACTGTATGGTGGTAGTAGGAGTCTCTCTGGGGCATGATGGTTAAAGTGAAGTTTACATCTATGGAGTACTGCGCCACACCTTGACCCAGGTACTGTTGGAACAAAACAGAAGTCTCAGACAGGAGGCAACAAAACGGGCTTAAAATAACCACAATATTAAGTTTGTGAGATGGGTCTGGTGTTCCATGTCAAATTTAGCCAACACTTGTCTTGCCTAAACTATTGAGCCCGTTTCCATCCAGACTCTAGCCAAAACTAGACCAAAGCCTCTCAACTAGGCCAAACAGCAGAGGAAATACCAGGCTAAATCCTGGTTACCGGGCAGCCGGATGAAGAACATTCTCTGGAGCTAAACTTGAGCCCTGCTCAGAAAATGATACTAAATACAAGTTCAGGTTTGTCTCTGCGGTTGAAAGCAGTGCTGTCCATATGACATTGCACCACAACAATGACAACAGTAGTCATGTCCCCATATAAGGCAAATTCCAGTTCAAGCTCAGGCCAAAAAGCAAGCTTCACGCAGGCTAACGAACACAATTAGACCAAACTAGTCCAGAATGACGCACCTGCTGGCCAGAAACCCTGCTAAGACTGGACCGCAGTCGGCCCAAATCCAGACAAAGATCAAGTACACCTCAGCCAAGCTAAACTCCAGGCCAAATCCACCAAGAAAAACCAGGCAAACGCCTGGTCAATGCTCATCCTGAACTAGGATGGTCCAGGTCCTGTGTGGAGCCCTCACCATCCAGTGGGCGACGGTGTTCTCGAAGGGCAACCGGAGCTCATAGGCTCGACTGCCGTTGATGTGAGCAACAGGACTGATGCTGTAGCCCCACTCAGTGCGCCCTGACATCATTTTTCCATTAATCAGGACTTCCTCCAACATGACATCAGCAGGAATGTTTCCCAGGTAGATGCTGAAAACCTGGTGATCACTCACCGTCTCTGCAGGAAGAAACAGAAGTCAGGGGAGAAGATGTCCAGACAAAAGACTTTGATCCAGAGAGATCTGTCAAGTTTGCACCAAATGTCCATCTTTAGTTCCCAAAGTAATTCTTTTAACGGTTTCCTCATCTGACCAACTGTCTACAACCCAAAGATATTCAAATGTACAACAAATTAAAACAGAAAAGTCTACATTGGATGAATTTGAACCAAAGAACTTTGGACATTTGCTGAAAACAGATTGAGTTTCTGTCGACCAACAGCCTCTGACGTCTATTGCACGGCTTAGCTGTGATTTCTATTTCTGTATAAGTACATTGAGAGAGATGCAAAAACAGTCAAACGAAGCCTCGTATATTCACACATACTGATTCTGAAATGTGGGCCACTTTCCACATTTGTTAAATTCATGTTGTCAATACTACAAAGGCACATTAAAGACACTAAGTTGTCATTGCAGTGAAATGCAGCCAGGAGGATGAGACGAGTAAAACCTCGTTCTTAAGAGGCGGACTCAGGCTTCCTCTGGTCTGAAAACCTACGGTCAAGGTCAAAGGGTGGACGGCAGAGCAGCGGGGTGTCGAGCACTCGGAGCATTCGGTGTCTCGTGTCAATTCTGCTGCCATCTTCATAGAGCAGAGAGAAGACCTGTTCGTACAGCAGGAAGATCACATACGTCTCCTTGTATACATTGTTCACCACCAAACTCTGCAGACAAGAAGAAACGACAGTCAGATGGAGAATCTGCTGAGGTCATCTGCTAGTGTAGTGCCACTGCTCAGAACAAAACCTGGTCCCCGTCTGAAATCTGGATTGGATGGACTTTACCTTCCTGTAGCCGCCCTCTGCCCCAAAAGGAACCCCGATCTGGACCACATATCCTTGTTGGACCAGACTGAGTCCTCTGGCGGTGGCAGTGGGTTTGTCGAGCAGAACCCCCTCCACCCCCAGACTAAGGCTCTGACTTTCAAAACCTGCACCCTCCCCGACCAGAGAGGTCATAACCAGCGGGATGTCCCATAGCAGCCGAGCGCCGTCGAAAGAACCCGAATCTGAGGAAGATCAACAGAACCCCCATCAGCACCACTCACCCCTCAGCTGGAAACCAGCTTCCAGTTCAGGTGGGATTGTGTGGGAGAACCTACTGACTGTGCAGGCCATGGTCACGTCGATCATCACCACCATCAGCTTCTGCTTAGTAAACAGAGAAACTCGGACCACCTCCACAGGGACGCCGTCCACCTGACGATAATCATCAACATTTAATTTTTTTTTATAATTACTTCTATTTTACCACCTTGCACTCAAGTCTTATATTCTCAAAAACATTTAGTCTCCTGAAATGCAAAATGTTTTATGTTAATCTTATTGATGTAATGCACAGACTTAATATGCATCGGCTTTAGTGATATCCACCGACAATACGTGGCTCCTCAGTTGTAGTACTCCTAACCGTTCAGAAATACACTGGAATGTGTTAAATGGTCAAATATTTCAATTAATCTCCATGGAAACAATTTAGGTCTTGAATCCTACCTTGTAGCGCATGTCGTCGCCTCGCGGCCTAGCACCCTTACACCCTAGCACCCTTACACCCTAGCCTTGATTACAGTGAAGACATCATGTATGATGTCTGAAGTCTGTTGGGGCTCTGGACCTTCGTAGTGACCCACCATTGTCATCTCAGCGTGTGGCTGTTTGTACCGAGAACGCAGCACCGACCTCTGGGTGCTGGAGGTCAGGCTGTAGCCCCACCTCTGGGCCTCACTGAGCGACATGGAGGAAACCTGTCCGTCACTCTGCAGGAACATCAGCTGCCAGGCAGGATTGGCCATCCTCTGCGCCTGAACACCACAAACCAAATGTGTCAAAACTTTAGAACCCAAGTACTCAAAGGACAACTTGGGTCTATTTTGGTCGTTGCATTTAGCATTAAAACGATTTTCCAATTAAAGTGAGTTTTAGAAGGGATTTAAAAAGATGCCACAGATCTGACGAGGTCACTATATTACCAGCTAACCAAGTGGTTGGAACATTTAGGATCTCCCTGCCTGTACTAGGAAGTGAGTTCATCATACCCAGCTACAGATAATAAATCGTATCCATCAACCTCAGCTGAAGGAAGCGTCACTGTACCACTCTGGGTCCTGGTTTTCAAACATTCAAAAATTACCTGATGCAAGTAGATTCCTTAAAGTTTGGTGATAGGCGACTATGTTTGGATGGAAGAGGAACCATTCAGGAAGTGGGGCCAAATAAGAAGGACTTATTCTACTGTGGAAACTGTCACATGGGACTTGAATGTCCCCGAGGTGCTTGCTGGTGTGTTTACCTGAGAGAAGGCGGCCTGCCACATCTGTCCACCGTCCCCCCGCTGACCTCCACATGAAGACTCTCGGTTCACGTTTACCTGGTTGACATGAACCCAGCCTTAAAACCAGTCTCACAACAGAGGTGGGGCAATTTCTGGAGTTAGGTTTCCTTCCAGCTCAGTGAGAGTCTTTACCGGGTTTACACACACCGAGTGCGAGGAACCGAGGGACTACATTCAGCTTGTTGTTAAGCCTGTCAGGAGATGCAGGGACTTGAACCAAGTAGAAGAGCTATGAGTGAGGGAGGTCCACTAGCTGCTAAGCTAATTCATGCGGTGTGAGATGTCAGACCTTTAGTGCCAGAGAGCTGCGATGTGAAAACCGTATGATTGTTTTTTTGTAATGTTTAAGGACTGAAGTGGCTCTCTCAGAGACTGGTAATTAATAGATGCAGCTTTTATATTAGACGTGAATCACTAAAATAAAGTTCAGATGTATCCGCTTGATGAAAAAGTAGTCATGTGCAGTAATACAGAAAATTCAGGATCGAACATCGAGAAGCGTTTACAGGTGAATAGTCATCGAATTGTGAGACCAGTGAAGACTAAGACTTTTAGTAGAGACACAAATCTATTTCAAGACTTCATGGAATGAGAAACTCCCAGTAGTAGTAGTAGTAGTAATAATAATAATAGTAGTGGGTGCTCTGACCTCCATGTAGTCCTCCTCACAGGTGATCTCTCTGTGAGTCCAGATCAGACCAGTACAGACCGCAGAAACAGGCCGGCTGATCCACATTCCTCCAGAATCCCTCACTTTCACATTAAAGCTGAAGGTGAACGCCTCGTCATTCTGGAAAATAGAATCTGCACTCAGTCTGGACTCCTGTAATCCTCAGAAATAATACAGTGGAGGTACCTGGCTGTGACTGTGGGTTCTGAGGACGTGGAGCTACCTGGTTGTGGGTAAAGCAGGAGTAGTATGAAGCTCTGAAGGTGGTGAAGCCGTCCATCTTGAAGGTGCTGATGGTGTAACCACAGCTCGAGGCAACATCCTCACTGATTGAGTGCACGCCGTTTCCATCTACATCAGAATGGAGGCAGTGAGTGGTCAGTTGAGGACAAACATTACAGGACAGGAAGACCGATGGACAGGTAGAGGACAGGAAGACCGATGGACAGGTAGACCGATGGAGAGGTAGAGGACAGGAAGACCGATGGAGAGGTAGAGGACAGGAAGACCGATGGACAGGTAGAGGACAGGAAGACCGATGGACAGGAAGACCGATGGACAGGTAGAGGACAGGAAGACCGATGGACAGGAAGACCGATGGACAGGTAGAGGACAGGAAGACCGATGGACAGGTAGAGGACAGGAAGACCGATGGACAGGTAGAGGACAGGAAGACCGATGGACAGGAAGAGGACAGGAAGGCCGGTGGACAGGAAGACCGATGGACAGGTAGACCGATGGACAGGTAGAGGACAGGAAGACCGATGGACAGGTGGTATCGCGTACTACAGAAGTGTCAACATGAAGAACTGACCTACAGCCTCGAAGCGAGGGGTCTGTGCTGAGGTCACGTGGATCCACAGGTAACGGTCCCGACACTCCGACTGAACAACAGCATCCACAGAACCTGACAAGACAAATCTAAGCTACGTCTGCTACAACTTATTAGCCTTAAAAAACATGGAGATCCTTCAGATGGTCAAAGGTCACCAATAATCTGCAGAAGTAAATTACAGTTTGTGATTGTGAAAAAAAGAAACCTTCCAATCAACAGTTCAATCACCAGTACAGTCCCTGTGCACCCGCCACCAAAGACCCTCAAAGACCCTCTGCACCCGCCACCAAAGACCCTGTGCACCCGCCACCAAAGACCCTCAAAGACCCTCTGCACCCACCACCAAAGACCCTCAGCACCCACCACCAAAGACCCTGTGCACCCGCCACTAAAGACCCTCTGCAACTGCCACCAAAGACCCTCAAAGACCCTATGCACCCGCCACCAAAGACCCTCAAAGACCCTGTGCACCCGCCACCAAAGACCCTCTGCACCCGCCACCAAAGACCCTCAAAGACCCTCTGCACCCGCCACCAAAGACCCTCTGCACCCGCCACCAAAGACCCTCTGCACCCGCCACCAAAGACCCTCAAAGACCCTGTGCACCCGCCACCAAAGACCCTCAAAGACCCTGTGCACCCGCCACCAAAGACCCTCAAAGACCCTCTGCATCCGCCACCAAAGACCCTCAAAAACCCTGTGCACCCACCACCAAAGACCCTCAAAGACCCTCTGCACCCGCCACCAAAGACCCTCAAAGACCCTCTGCACCCGCCACCAAAGACCCTGTGCACCCACCACCAAAGACCCTCAAAGACCCTCTGCACCCGCCACCAAAGACCCTCAAAGACCCTCTGCACCCACCACCAAAGTCCCTCTGCACCCGCCACCAAAGACCCTCAAAGACCCTCTGCACCCGCCACCAAACACCCTCTGCACCCGCCACCAAAGACCCTGTGCACCCACCACCAAAGACCCTCAAAGACCCTCTGCACCCACCACCAAAGACCCTCTGCACCCGCCACCAAAGACCCTCAAAGACCCTCTGCACCCGCCACCAAACACCCTCTGCACCCGCCACCAAAGACCCTCAAAGACCCTGTGCACCCGCCACCAAAGACCCTCAAAGACCCTGTGCACCCGCCACCAAAGACTAAATGAACCAGTAAAACCAGTTTACCTTCAGCTGTAGTTTCTTCTGTGAATTTGCTGCAGATGATGATAAATCTGAAAATAAATAGTGAGGTTCAGTTCTTATTTCACCTGTCCAGGTGGGATTAGTTATGTTACCTGGTGAGGTCTGTTTCACCTGTCCAGGTGGGATTAGTTATGTTACCTGGTGAGGTCTGTTTCACCTGTCCAGGTGGGATTAGTTATGTTACCTGGTGAGGTCTGTTTCACCTGTCCAGGTGGGATTAGTTATGTTACCTGGTGAGGTCTGTTTCACCTGTCCAGGTGGGATTAGTTATGTTACCTGGTGAGGTCTGTTTCACCTGTCCAGGTGGGATTAGTTATGTTACCTGGTGAGGTCTGTTTCACCTGTCCAGGTGGGATTAGTTATGTTACCTGGTGAGGTCTGTTTCACCTGTCCAGGTGGGATTAGTTATGTTACCTGGTGAGGTCTGTTTCACCTGTCCAGGTGGGATTAGTTATGTTACCTGGTGAGGTCTGTTTCACCTGTCCAGGTGGGATTAGTTATGTTACCTGGTGAGGTCTGTTTCACCTGTCCAGGTGGGATTAATAGAACTCACCCGATGATGACAGCAGTTTTCATGTTGAAGCAGCAGAAACTGTCTCTGTCTCTGTGGAGAAAAAGCTTTCCCTCTGCAGCCAGGTGAACTAATCACCTGGTTGTCACGGTAACAGCAGAGCCAGTCTAAGCTGAGGCTAGTTGAGTCTGATTGCAGCAGGTTAACGTCACCAAGTCCACAGGTGACCTTAACCTTACCTGGTGACCTTAACCTCTCCAGGTGATCTTAACCTCTCTAAGAGACCTTAACCTCACCTGGTGACCTTAACCTCACCTGGTGACCTTAACCTTACCTGGTGACCTTAACCTGGTGACCTTAACCTCACCAGGTGACCTTAACCTGGTGACCTTAACCTCTCCAGGTGACCATAACCTGGTGACCTTAACCTCACCAGGTGACCTTAAGCTGGTGACCTTAACCTCTCCAGGTGACCTTAACCTCACCAGGTGACCTTAACCTGGTGACCTTAACCTCACCAGGTGACCTTAAGCTGGTGACCTTAACCTCTCCTGGTGACCTTAACCTCACCTGGTGACCATAACCTGGTGACCTTAACCTCACTAGGTGACCTTAACCTCTCCTGGTGACCTTAACCTCACCTGGTGACCTTAACCTCACCTAGTGACCTTAACCTCACCTGGCGACCTTAACCTCACCTGGTGACCTTAACCTCTCCAGGTGACCATAACCTGGTGACCTTAACCTCACCAGGTGACCTTAACCTCACCAGGTGACCTTAACCTCTCCTGGTGACCTTAACCTCACCTGGTGACCTTAACCTCTCCAGGTGACCATAACCTGGTGACCTTAACCTCACCAGGTGACCTTAACCTCTCCTGGTGACCTTAACCTCTCCAGGTGACCTTAACCTCTCCAGGTGACCTTAACCTGGTGACCTTAACCTGGTGACCTTAACCTCTCCAGGTGACCTTAACCTCACCAGGTGACCTTAACCTCTCCAGGTGACCTTAACCTGGTGACCTTAACCTGGTGACCTTAACCTCTCCAGGTGACCTTAACCTGGTAACCTTAACCTTACCAGGTGACCTTAACCTCTCCAGGTGACCTTAACCTGGTGACCTTAACCTCACCAGGTGACCTTAACCTGGTGACCTTAACCTCTCCAGGTGACCTTAACCTGGTGACCTTAACCTCTCCAGGTGACCTTAACCTCACCTGGTGACCTTAACCTCACCTGGTGACCTTAACCTCACCAGGTGACCTTAACCTGGTGACCTTAACCTCACTGACCTCCAGCTACATGCAATATAATATGAATATGCAATATGAAAACTCCAGATGTGGACTAAATGATCTCGTGGTGTTCTGTGTGTAGGTCCAGTTAAGGCTCCTCTTCTTGGTTCTGGTTTTCACACCAGTGTTGGAAAAGAGTCCAGAGCCCAGACCCTGCAGGGCGGTGAGTACCTTCATCCTCCTCCTCCTCCTCCTCTTCCTCCTCCTCCTCCTCCTCCTCCTCCTCCTCTTCTTCTTCCTCCTCCTCCTCTTTCTCCTCCTCCTCTTCTTCTTCCTCCTCCTCTTCCTCCTCCTCCTCTTTCTCCTCCTCCTCCTCTTCCTCCTCCTCCTCCTCCTCCTCCTCCTCCTCCTCCTCCTCCCATGATTACCCTGTGTCTCCAGGTAAGCGTCAGATCCAGCAGCTGGGCAGTCAGCTGCAGTTGAACCAGCATTGTCTGGACACGGCCTTCAACTTCTTCAAGATGGTGGTCAGCAAACACCTGACGCGAGGACGCAAGACGGAGCACGTCATCGCCGCCTGCCTCTACCTGGTGTGTCGCACCGAGGGGACGCCACGTATCCTAGCAACCATGGTCTGAGTTTACTGTTAGTCAGGAGCTCACGGTGACCTCTGACCTCCACAAGGTTTTCCTGAACTGTGTTTCAGACATGTTGCTGGACCTGAGTGACCTGCTGCAGGTAGGACTGACCAGAGACCAGCAGAGACCTGTAGAGACCTGTAGAGACCAGCAGAGACAAGCAGAGACCAGCAGAGACATGTAGAGACCAGCAGAGACCAGCAGAGACCAGTAGAGACCAGTAGAGACCAGTAGAGACCAGCAGAGACCAGCAGAGACCTGTAGAGACCTGCAGAGACAAGCAGAGACCAGCAGAGACATGTAGAGACCAGCAGAGACCAGCAGAGACCTGTAGAGACCTGTAGAGACCTGTAGAGACCAGCAGAGACCAGCAGAGACCTGTAGAGACCTGTAGAGACCAGCAGAGACCTGCAGAGACCTGCAGAGACCTGCAGAGACCAGCAGAGACCAGCAGAGACCTGCAGAGACCAGCAGAATTAGATTTATACAAACTGCAGTCATGACATTTACTTTCATGTTTGCAGGTGAACGTTTACATTCTGGGGAAAACCTTTCTGCTGTTGGCTCGAGAGCTCTGCATCAACGCTCCCGCCATCGGTAAGAACTTTACGTGTCTCTCTCTCTCAATCTCTCTCTCTCTCTCTCTCTCTCTCTCTCTCTCTCTCTCTCTCTCTCTCTCTCTCTCTCTCTCTCTCTCTCTCTCTTTAACTGTCTCTCTTTTTACCTCTCTCTCTCTCTTTACCTGTCTCTCTCTCTCTCTGTCTCTTTACCTGTCTGTATGTCTGTCTGTCTCTCTCTCTCTCTCTATCTCTCTCTCTCTCTTTACCTGTCTCTCTCTCTCTGTCTCTTTACCTGTCTCTCTCTCTCTCTCTCTCTCTCTCTGTCTCTTTACCTGTCTCTCTCTCTCTCTCTCTCTCTCTTTCTCTCTCTCTTTACCTGTCTCTCTCTTTAACTGTCTCTCTCTTTACCTGTCTCTCTCTCTCTCTCTCTCTCTCTCTTTAACTGTCTCTCTCTTTACCTGTCTCTCTCTCTCTCTCTCTCTCTCTCTCTCTCTCTCTCTCTCTCTCTCTCTCTCTCTCTCTCTCTCTTTAACTGTCTCTCTCTTTAACTGTCTCTTTAGCTCAACAACATGCATCATGTCTCTCTATGTGAAGTGTAGACCAGGTCACGCCGCGGTCACGCCACGGCCACGCCTTGGTCACGCCACGGCCACGCCGCAGTCACGCCACAGCCACGGCCACACCGCAGTCACGCCACAGCCACTCAGGCCTCAAACCCCGACCCCCTCAGACCCCTCAGGCCTCAAACCCTGACCCCTCAGGCCCCTCAGAACACACACGTCCTCCTCTTGTTTACCGTTGTTTACCTTTGTTTACCCCCCCTCAGACCCGTGCCTGTACATCCCCCGGTTCGCCCACATGCTGGAGTTCGGGCTGCAGACCCATGAGGTGTCCATGACGGCTCTGCGTCTGGTCCAGAGGATGAAGAGGGACTGGATGCACACGGGCCGCCGGCCCTCTGGCCTCTGTGGAGCAGGTAGGACTTGGACCCGTCACCACGGAGACCACCGATCAAAACCAACCGTCCATCTTTGTTAAATCACAAAGAGATGACTCCTCCTGCTAACGCACCTCCTCAAAGTCCTGGTGGTGTAGCCTTAATGTTTACCATGTGTCCTCCTCCTCCTACTCCTCCTGCTCCTCCTCTTCCTCTTCCTCCTCCTACTTCTCCTCCTCTTCCTCCTCTTCCTGCTCTTGCTCCTCCTCTTCCTCTTCCTCCTCCTCCTCTTCCTCCTGCTCTTCCTCCTCCTCCTTCTCCTCATCTTCCTCCTCCTGCTATTCCTCCTCCTCCTGCTCCTCCTCCTCCTGCTCTTGCTCCTCCTCCTCTTCCTCCTCCCCCTGCTCTTGCTCCTCCTCTTCCTCCTCCTCCTCTTCCTCCTGCTCCTCCTCCTCAGCTCTCCTGGTGGCAGCTCGGATGCATAAGTTTCGTCGTACGGTGAAGGATGTGATCAGTGTTGTGAAGGTCTGCCAGACCACTCTGAGGAAGAGGTGAGAGCAGATCACACTTGATCACTTCAGATCACACTAGATCACTTCAGATCATAGTAGATAACTTCAGATCACACTAGATCACTTCAGATCATAGTAGATCACTTCAGATCATAGTAGATCACTTCAGATCACACTAGATCACTTCAGATCATAGTAGATCACTTCAGATCACACTAGATCACTTCAGATCATAGTAGATCGCTTCAGATCATAGTAGATCACTTCAGATCACACTAGATCACTTCAGATCACACTAGATCACTTCAGATCATAGTAGATCACTTCAGATCACACTAGATCACTTCAGATCATAGTAGATAACTTCAGATCATAGTAGATAACTTCAGATCACATTAGATCTCTTCAGATCATAGTAGATAACTTCAGATCATAGTAGATAACTTCAGATCACATTAGATCTCTTCAGATCATAGTAGATAACTTCAGATCACATTAGATCACTTCAGATCATAGTAGATAACTTCAGATCATAGTAGATAACTTCAGATCACACTAGATCACTTCAGATCATAGTAGATAACTTCAGATCACACTAGATCATTTCAGACCACATTAGATCACTTCAGATCACACTGGATCATGTTAGATCACACTAGATCACTTGAGACCACACTAGATCGCACTAGATCACTTCAGATCACACTAGATCACGTTAGATTGCAATAGATCACGTTAGATCACTTCAGATCACACTAGATCACTTCAGATCACACTAGATCACTTCAGATCACACTGGATCACGTTAGATCGCACTAAATCACTTCAGATTACACTGGTTCATGTTTGATCGCACTAGATCACGTTCGATTGCATTAGATCACTTTTGAACGCACTAGATCACTTGAGATCCCACTAGATCACGCTAGATCGCACTAGATCACTTGAGATCACGCTAGATCGCACTAGATCACTTCAGAACACGTTCGATCACACTAGATCACTTTTTGAACGCACTAGATCACTTGAGATCCCAGTAGATCATGTTAGATCGCTTGAGGCCACACTAGATCACTTGAGATCACACTCGATCACGTTAAATAGCACTAGATCACGTCAGATCATAGTAGATCACATTATATCATAGTAGATCACTTTTGTTCACACTAGATCACTTGAGATCATAGTAGATCATAGTAGCTCACACTAAATCACTTTAGATCATAGTAGCACATCCCAGTGGATCACAGAAGCCTCTCCCTCTCTACAGACTAACAGAGTTTGAGGACACGCCCACCAGTCAGCTGACCATTGATGAGTTCATGAAAGTAGACCTGGAGCAGGAATGTGACCCCCCCTCCTTCACCGCCGGGCAGCACAAAGCCAAGATGCAGCAGGTAGATCCTGATCTCTGATTGGCTGCTGACAGGTGAGTTCACCGAGACCGACCAATCACCTGTCCTCTTTTTCTGCAGCTGGAACACGAGCTGGCCAGGAAGCTGGATGAGGTCGAAGGTCAGTTCATAATCCCGTAGTATGATCAGTCGACCTCATCATAGTTATCGGGTCACAGATACTGAGCCTCGTGTACTATGATACTGAGCCTCGTGTACTATGATACTGAGCCTCGTGTACTATGATACTGAGCCTCGTGTAGTATTATACTGAGCCTCGTGTACTATGATACTGAGCCTCGTGTACTATGATACTGAGCCTCGTGTACTATGATACTGAGCCTTGTGTACTATGATACTGAGCCTCGTGTACTATGATACTGAGCCTCGTGTAGTATTATACTGAGCCTCGTGTACTATTATACTGAGCCTCGTGTACTTGTACCCTTCAGGAGAGATCAGCTGCTATAAAGACGAGATCGAGACGGAGCTGGAGAAGAGCCGACCTAAACTCAGAGGAATCTACGCCGCCTACGCCAAAGAAATCGGTCAGTCCTGGTCCTGGCCCTGGTCCTGGTCCTGGTCCTGGTCCTGGTACTGGTACTGGTACTGGTACCGGTTCTGGCCCTGGCCCTGGTCCTGGTCCTGGCCCTGGTCCCTGTCCTGGTTCTGGCCATGGCCCTGGTCCTGGTCCTGGTCCTGGTCCTTAGTCGGCGGGGTCCACCTCCACACCTGAACCGCATCACGACTCTTCGCTTCTTGCTTTCAGACCCCGACGACGTGGAAGTCTCGTCCTTGACCTCTGAACCCGACGTGCCGGAGGTGGAAGACGCCGATCTCCGAGCCGCCGCCCAACACCTGACCCAGAACTTCCTGTGTGAGGTGATCCAGGAGGAGGAGGGGCGGGACCAAAAGGAGGGGGCGGGGCCTCACCGTCAGGCCGCGCCTCTGGCCGCCATCCTAGGAAAACTCCCAAGTGCAGCCGGCCTGAGCCTCCAGCAGACCTTCCAGACCTTCACCGGGCCGGAGGAGGGCAGGAAGCCAGAGGGTGTGTATGACGCCATGGTTATGGTTACTTTATGGTTATGGTTACTTCATGGTTATGGTTATGGTTATGGCTACTTCATGGTTATGGTTACGTCATGGTTATGGTTATGGTTATGGTTACTTCATGGTTATGGTTATGGTTACGGTTACGCCATGGTTATGGTTACTTTATGGTTATGGTTACTTCATGGTTATGGTTACTTCATGGTTATGGTTATGGTTATGGCTACTTCATGGTTATGGTTATGGTTACATTATGGTTATGGTTACGTCATGGTTATGGTTATGGTTATGGCTACTTCATGGTTACGGTTACGTCATGGTTATGGTTATGGTTATGGTTACGTCATGGTTATGGTTACTTCATGGTTATGGTTATGGTTACTTCATGGTTATGGTTACGTTATGGTTATGGTTACGTTATGTTATGGTTATGGCTACTTCATGGTTATGGTTACGTCATGGTTATGGTTATGGTTACTTTATGGTTATAGTTACTTTATGGTTATGGTTATGGTTACTTCATGGTTATGGTTACATCATGGTTATGGTTATGGTTATGGTTACGTCATGGTTATGGTTACTTCATGGTTATGGTTATGGTTACGTTATGGTTACTTCATGGTTATGGTTACGTTATGGTTACGTTATGGTTATGGTTACTTTATGGTTAAGTTATGGTTAGGTCATGGTTAATGTTACATCATGGTTATGGTTACGTTATGGTTACTTTATGGTTACGTTATGGTTACGTCATGGTTAGGTCATGGTTATGGTTACTTAATGGTTATGGTTACGTTATGGTTACGTCATGGTCATGGTTAGGTCATGGTCATGGTTAGGTCATGGTTACGTTCTGGTTACGTCATGGTCATGGTTAGGTCATGGTTATGGTTACATCATGGTTACGTTCTGGTTACTTCATGGTTATGGTTACGTTATGGTTACGTCATGGTCATTGTTATGGTTACTTCATGGTTAGATCATGGTTATGGTTACGTCATGGTTAGGTCATGGTTATGGTTACATCATGGTTACGTTCTGGTTACATCATGGTTATGGTTCGGCCATGGTCATGGTTACGTTATGGTTAGGTTATGGTTATGGTTACGTTATGGTTACGTTCTGGTTACGTCATGGTCATGGTTACGTTATGGTTACGTCATGGTTATGTTCTGGTCATGGTTACGTTCTGGTTACGTCATGGTTACGTTCTGGTTAGGTCATGGTCATGGTTACGTTCTGGTTAGGTCATGGTCATGGTTACGTTCTGGTTACGTCATGTTATGGTTACATTCTGGTTACGTCATGGTCATGGTTCAGTCATGGTTATGGTTACGTTATGGTTAGGTCATGGTCATGGTTAGGTCATGGTTATGGTTACGGTTACATTATGGTTACGTCATGGTTATGGTTACGTTCTGGTTAGGTCATGGTTATGGTTAGGTTATGGTTACGTCATGGTCATGGTTAGGTTATGGTTAGGTCATGGTTATGGTTATGGTATGGTTATGGTGGACAGGTGATAAACAGGTGATTGGTGTTCTTACAGACGAGCAGTCGGAGAGCGGAGACTTGGACCTGAAGGACATCGATGATCAGGAGATTGAGAAGGTTGGTTCATTCCTCTTCGTTCATGTTTCTGCCTCAAAGTCTTTCCTCTAAGACTCATTGTTATATCTGGAGGCATGAAGGTGCTTTTATTGTGAAAGGAGTGAACAGGATGTGGCATCTTCTGGTTTTCTGCTGCAGTACATCCTGAATGATCGGGAGGTCCAGGTGAAGACGGAGCTTTGGATGAAGCAGAACGCAGAGTACCTGAAGGAGCAGAAAGGTAATCGTCATCATGGTCTCCCTCTCCCTTACTGACTGGTGATCATCTTCATCATGTCCTCCTCTCCCTTACTGACTGGTGATCATCTTCATCATGTCCTCCTCTCCCTTACTGACTGGTGGTCATTTTCATCATGGTCTTCCTCTCCCTTACTGACTGGTGATCATCTTCATCATAGTCCTCCTCTCCCTTACTGACTGGTTGTATACCCTCTCTCTCCCTTACTGACTGGTTGTATACCCTCCCTCTCCCTTACTGACTGGTGATCATCTTCATCATAGTCCTCCTCTCCCTTACTGACTGGTTGTATACCCTCTCTCTCCCTTACTGACTGGTTGTATACCTTCCCTCTCCCTTACTGACTGGTTGTATACCCTCCCTCTCCCTTACTGACTGGTTGTATACCCTCCCTCTCCCTTACTGACTGGTTGTATACCCTCACTCTCCCTTACTGACTGGTTGTATACCCTCCCTCTCCCTTACTGACTGGTTGTATACCCTCTCTCTCCCTTACTGACTGGTTGTATACCCTCCCTCTCCCTTACTGACTGGTTGTATACCCTCTCTCTCCCTTACTGACTGGTTGTATACCCTCCCTCTCCCTTACTGACTGGTTGTATACCCTCTCTCTCCCTTACTGACCGGTTGTACACCCTTCACAGAGAAGGAGGAGCGGATCAGGAAGGAGAAGGAACAGGGGACGTATAAAGAGAAGGTGAGTTTCATAATGAACCCAGAATATTTTATATTATATTTATATTTAATATAATTAATTTAAAGTTGATATGTATATATTATATTATAATTATAATATATATTAATAATAATAATACATAATACTAAAATATATTAAAATATATATGATTAATATACATTCTAATATATATTAATAATATAATAATAGGCTGGAGACAACAATATATATATATATATAATAATAATATTATTAATAATAATAATAATAATAATAATATATATTATATATATATATATTGTTGTCTCCAGCCGAAGAAGTCCAAGAAGAAGAAGGAGCAGATCCAGGCGCTGACGGCGGGCGAGGCCATTGAGAGGATGCTGGAGAAGAAGAAGATCTCCAGTAAGATCAACTACGACGTCCTCAGAGACCTGAACAGCAGAGGGACAGGAAGTGGGGGGAGCAGCAGCCCCAGCAGAGTGACCTCCGACCCCCCCGACACCACCGCCACCACACGGAGACGCCTCAACCGCCGCCGCCGCAGGAAGACCAGCGATGCTAACCGAGACCTCGCCGCTACCACCAGCATCATGGGGAAGAGGTACATCGTTGTATAAAGATATATACATGTGTATATATAGAGATATATATCTCTATATATATAGATATATATCTATATATCTTTTATCATGGGGAAGAGGTACATCGTTGTATAAAGATATATACATGTGTATATATATATATCTATATATATATGTTATCATGGGGAAGAGGTAGATGGTTGTATAAAGATATATACATGAATATATATATATATATATATATATATATATATATATATATATATATATATATATATATATATATATGTTATCATGAGAGGTAGATCGTTGTATAAAGATATATACATGAATATATATATATACATGAATATATATATATATATATATATATATTTATATATATATCTACATAAAGACACATCGATATATATATCGATATATATGTGTCTTTATGTAGATATATATATAGATATATATATATATATATCTATATATATGTGTCTTTATGTAGATATCTACATAAAGACACATATGTCTATATATATATATATATATATATATAAGACACATATCTATATATAAAGACACATATATATATAAAGACACATATATATATATATATATATATATATATAAAGACACATATCTATCTACATAAAGACACATATCTATATATAAAGACACATATATATCTATATATAAAGACACATTTATATAAAGACATATATCTACATATAAAGACACATATATATAAAGACACATATATATATATATATAAAGACACATATATATAAAGACACATATCTACATATAAAGACACATATATATAAAGACACATATATATATATATATAAAGACACATATATATAAAGACACATATCTACATATAAAGACACATATATATAAAGACACATATATATATATATATAAAGACACATATATATAAAGACACATATCTATATATATATATATATATATATATATATGTGTCTTTATATATAGATATGTGTCTTATATATATATATATATATATATATATATATATATATAAGACACATATATATATAAGACACATATCTATATATAAAGACACATATATATATATATATATATATACATATCTATCTATAAAGACACATATATATCTACATAAAGACACATATCTACATAAAGACACACATATATATATATATATATATATATATATATATAAATAAATAAATATATATATATATATATATATATATATATAAAATAAATATATATATATATATATATATATATATATATATATATATATATATATATATATATATATATATATATTTTTAATAAATAAAGACAACTATATATGAAAGACATTTATATAAAGACACATATCTACATAAAGACACATATATATATATATATATATATATATATATGTGACACATATATATATATATATATATATAAAGACACATATATATCTACATAAAGACACATTTATATATATATATATATATATATATATATATATAGACACATATATCTACATAAAGACACATATATATATATATATATATATATATATCTACATAAAGACATATTTATATATAAAGACACATATATCTACATAAAGACACATATTTATATATATATATATATATATATATATATATATATATATATATAAAGACACATATATATATATATATCTACATAAAGACACGTATTTATATATAAAGACACATATATATCTACATTAAGACACGTATTTATATATATTTATATATATATATATATATATATATATATATATAAATGTATGTTCTTCATGTTTGTCTCAGGGTCCGACTCCTTTTGTCCTCCACATCCAAGAAGAAGAAAACATCCGTCCAGGTGAGCAACCACACCTGCTCCCACTCACTGTCCATGCATACTATATATAACTGCATATGTATACATGTGTTTATGTAGATATCATATTCTTCAGATAACGCTAGGTTTAAATATATACGTTTCTTTTCATAAGTCGAGTCACTCACTTCAGGACTGGGTTAGGGTTAACTAGCTAGTCTCTGGAGCTAGTTAACTAGTCTCTGGAGCTAGTTAGCTAGTCTCTGGAGCTAGTTAACTAGCTAGTCTCTGGAGCTAGTTAACTAGTCTCTGGAGCTAGTTAGCTAGTATATGGAGCTAGTTAACTAGCTAGTCTCTGGAGCGAGTTAACTAGTCTCTGGAGCTAGTTTGCTATTCTCTGGAGTTCGTTAACTATACTCTGGAGCTAGTTAACTATACTCTGGAGCTAGTTAACTATACTCTGGAGCTAGTTAGCTATACTCTGGAGCTAGTTAACTAGCTAGTCTCTGGAGCTAGTTAACTATACTCTGGAGCTAGTTAACTATACTCTGGAGCTAGTTAACTATACTCTGGAGCTAGTTAGCTATACTCTGGAGCTAGTTAACTAGCTAGTCTCTGGAGCTAGTTAACTAGTATATGGAGCTAGTTAGCTATACTCTGGAGCTAGTTTGCTATTCTCTGGAGCTAGTTAGCTATAATCTGGAGCTAGTTAGCTATACTCTGGAGCTAGTTAGCTATTCTCTCGAGCTAGTTAGCTATACTCTGGAGCTAGTTAGCTATTCTCTGGAGCTAGTTAACTATTCTCTGGAGCTACTTAGCTAGTCTCTGGAGCTAGTTAACGAGTCTCTGGAGCTAGTTAGCATGGTGGAATTAGCAAGCTAGCTAAGTAGCTAGCCATCTGCTAGTTAGCTTTAACTCACTAGAGCCTCAAATCATAGTGAATCTTCTTCAATGTCAACTCACAGTAAGAAGACATTCAGCTCCTGAGGTGATTCATGTTTACCTGTGAAAGGGTCGATACGTATATCTCATTATTATAAATATATATTATATTATATTATATTATATATTTATTAATTACATCATTTAAACTCAATGTATTTCACCTCTAAGGCAGAAAACACCGTCACCATGACAACAGATACAACAACGGAGGCTTCATCTGAAGCGACTCCTGAACCCGAACTCGACAGAAGCTCCGCCCCCGCTGCTCCACCCCCTGTGGTGGTGGAGGAAGAGGAGGAGGAGGAGGTGGAGGTGGAGGTGGAAGACGAGTGTGTCAGCGCTCTGCAGCTCGTAGGGGGTCAGTCCAGGCTTTTATTCTGAAAACCTAGAGGAAGGAGAAGTCATAGACGTCGAACCCCTTAACGTAGACCGTTAACTCAGAAGTGTTAATAAAGTTTTCTACACAGTAAAGTTAATCAGAGGAAACCATGAACCAGAAGTAGACTGTTACCTCAGAAGTGTTAATAAAGTTTTATACCCAGTAAAGTTGATTTGATTGATTATGTTTTCCAGATTACGGCTGTGAGGAGGAGGAAGTCTTCTAGCTCCGTCCGGTGACCTTTGACCTCCAGTGGATGAACTCCGTCTGGTTAAACTGAGGCAGCTCCAATGAAACTGATCAATGTTACAGAAATCAATAATCAATATCAGTGATGAATGAAACATGTTTTATTATCACTGAGATTGAATTATTTTGTATTGATCGCTGATCATTTTAACAGATTTTATAACTCGTTCATATCGTTGTAGCTTTTAGATGTTTGTGTATTTTTATATTGATCCGTTTGAATGTAAATAGAAAAACTCACATTCCTGTAAAATATGAAATCCTTCCAAATTCAAACGGCTTTAATGCAGTTTTAACTGTTTGTGTTTTTAGTGTTTTTCTTGTGTACTTTTCTCGTAAATGAATGTGTGTACTTTGTGTATTTTTACTTTGAGTTTGTTGTTTCTGAAAAGATAAAAAAAAAAACATTGACAGAATAAAACAAAACATGAAAGTAGAAATAAAACTCTAAATGAAATGATGGTGTTGATATTGACTTTATTTTGAGTGAACGTTGTATTGCCGGGCTCTGATTGGTCGACAGGAACACAAACACACTGAAGCGTCTAAACTTTATTCACGATTCAGACTTGTTTAGTTGGTTTTTAAAAACTTCTGATGGAGCTGGGCTAACATTTCCCCCTGCTCCCAGTCTTTATGCTAAGCTAAGCTATGCTATGCTAAGCGCTGTGAGCCGCTCCGCCTCCATGAGGGCTCCAGGGGGCGGAGTCTCTCAGTACCCGAACACCTGTTTGATGGCCTGGAAGTAGAACCGGGTCCAGCCCTCCCTGGTGGAGTCCTCCTCCCCTTCGGGGACTCCTCGACACTCCATCCTCAGCTCCGTCTCGCCTCCTGCGTCCTCCAGGTCCAGCCTGACGGCGGCGTAGTGTTCTGATGGAGAGACAACAAAGCTGGGATGTCAGATTGTCCCTGAATGCAGCAGAAGGTTCTGAAGTCGTGACCTCATCACAGGGAGACGCACCGCCGGGCCACGTTCTGAACCGCCACCTCATCTCGATCCTTCGGTTTGGTACCTGCGTAGAGGGGAAGGGGTTTGGTTACCGTGGTGATACCATGCTCAGCACTGATTGGCTGAACAGCGGTGACCTCACCAGCTGTGTGAACTCTCCTCTGATGCTCCCGTCCAACATCTGGAACCTGCCTCCACACCGGCCGTCCACCTCGGCCCCCGAGCGGGTGAAGACCTGCACGAACTGAGGAGCCGGAGGGTTACCTGCAGTACTACTGCAGTACTACTGCAGTACTACTGCAGTACTACTACAGTACTGCAGTACTACTACAGTACTACAATACTGCAGTACTACTACAGTACTACAATACTGCAGTACTACTACAATACTACAATGGTGCAGTACTGCTACAATACTGCAGTACTACACTGATGAGCGTGTCACAGTACAGCGTGGAAAAAAGTGCTACTAGGAAAAGCCTACTGATCGGTTCTGGTTTGGTTCGGCCTGGTTTTACCCTGATCTAGTCTGGTCCGGCCTGGTTTTACCCTGATCTGTTCTGGTTTGGTTCGGCCTGGTTTTACCCTGATCGGTTCTGGTCTGGTCCGGCCTGGTTTTACCCTGATCTAGTCTGGTCCGGCCTGGTTTTACCCTGATCGGTTCTGGTTTGGTTCGGCCTGGTTTTACCCTGATCGGTTCTGGTCTGGTCCGGCCTGGTTTTACCCTGATCTAGTCTGGTCCGGCCTGGTTTTACCCTGATCAGTTCTGGTTTGGTTCGGCCTGGTTTTACCCTGACCGGTTCTGGTCTGGTTCGGCCTGGTTTTACCCTGATCGGTTCTGGTTTGGTTCGGCCTGGTTTTACCCTGACCGGTTCTGGTCTGGTTCGGCCTGGTTTTACCCTGATCGGTTCTGGTTTGGTTCGGCCTGGTTTTACCCTGATCGGTTCTGGTTTGGTTCGGCCTGGTTTTACCCTGATCGGTTCTGGTTTGTCGGCCTGGTTTTACCCTGACGGTTCTGGTTCGGTACCTCCTGGCTGATGAAGGTCCTGTACAGCTCATCAGGAGACGTTTGGAAGGTTTCCGTCAGATTAAAGGTGCAGGTTGGGATAGGAACACCTGGGAGGGAGGGGGCGGGGCCAGAGGAACACCTGGGGGCAGGGCTTTTCTATAGGATAATTCAAAGAGATCAGAGGTCACTGTTACACCTGTCTCACCTGAATGTCTGGATGTGTAACGGAAGTGTACCTGAGGTTTACTGGTCTGGATCTGGTTCTTCTGGTTCTTTTGAGGTTCTGGTAGCTCTGGTTGGTCGGCCTTAGCGAGGATCATTCCTTGACTGAACTCTGTGAGGTCGCTCAGGTTACTACAGGGATCATCACTGATTGGTTAGTGCAGATGCATTCTGGGTAACAGACCTGATTTGAGCTGGCGGACGAACTCGCCCAGAACCCTCCGGACTTCCTGAACGCCGCTCTTCTTCATGAGGCCGAGGAGCGGCGTGTCGGGCTGGTCTCTGCACAGAGACACTGAGACCTGGACAGGAACACGGTTCTCAGTGAGGTCATCATTATGGGGACAGGAAGTACAGGAAAGACAGGAAGTACAGGAAGGACAGGAAAGACAGGAAGGACAGGAAGTACAGGAAGGACAGGAAGGACAGGAAGGACAGGAAGTACAGGAAAGACAGGAAGTACAGGAAAGACAGGAAGTACAGGAAGGACAGGAAAGACAGGAAGGACAGGAAGTACAGGAAGGACAGGAAGGACAGGAAGTACAGGAAAGACAGGAAAAGTACAGGAAGGACAGGAAGTAGTCGACTCACGTCGAGGTCGTCCATGTCGTTCTCGTCTGAGAGGTTGGACACGTCAACAGTTCCTCTGAACTTCACGCCGCCGCTGGACGTCCCTGCAGACAAGAAACACTTATGTCCAACCCAACAACGGCTCCTCCTCCTCTTTTTCCTCCTCCTCCTCCTTCTCCTCCTCCTCCTCCTCCTTCTCCTCCTCTTCCTCCTCCTCCTCCTCCTCCTCTTCCTCCTCCTCCTCCTCCTCTTCCTCCTCCTTCTCCTCCTCCTCCTCTTCCTCCTTCTCCTCCTCCTCCTCCTCCTCTTCCTCTTCCTCCTTCTCCTCCTCTTCCTCCTCTTCCTCCTCCTTCTTCCTCCTCCTTCTCCCCCTCTTCCTTCTCCTCCTCCTCCTCCTCTTCCTCCTCCTCCTCCTCTTCCTCCTCCTTCTCCTCCTCTTCCTTCTCCTCCTCTTCCTCCTCCTCTTCCTCCTTCTCTTCCTCTTCCTCCTCCTCCTTCTCCTCCTCTTCCTGCTCCTCTTCCTCCTCCTTCTCCTCCTCTTCCTTCTCCTCCTCTTCCTCCTCTTCCTCCTCCTCCTCTTCCTCCTTCTCCTCCTCCTCTTCCTCTTCCTCCTCCTTCTCCTCCTCTTCCTTCTCCTCCTCTTCCTCCTCCTCCTCCTCCTCCTCTTCCTCCTTCTCTTCCTCTTCCTCCTCCTCCTTCTCCTCCTCTTCCTCCTCCTCTTCCTCCTCCTTCTCCTCCTCTTCCTTCTCCTCCTCTTCCTCCTCTTCCTCCTCCTCCTCTTCCTCCTTCTCCTCCTCCTCTTCCTCCTCCTTCTCCTCCTCTTCCTTCTCCTCCTCTTCCTCCTCCTCCTCCTCCTCCTCTTCCTCCTTCTCCTCCTCTTCCTCCTCCTTCTCCTCCTCTTCCTCTTCCTTCTCCTCCTCTTCCTTCTCCTCCTCTTCCTCCTTCTCTTCCTCTTCCTCTTCCTCCTTCTCCTCCTCCTCTTCCTCCTCCTTCTCCTTCTCCTCCTCCTCTTCCTCCTCCTCCTCCTCTTCCTCCTTCTCTTCCTCTTCCTCCTCCTCCTTCTCCTCCTCCTCTTCCTCCTCATACAGAAGTTTAGATCCTTTATCTTCCCGTGTCAGATGTCTGGGATCAGGTTCTGGACCGGTTTAGTACATTCGTTCCTTTATTTAGTAATTTAGTAATTTATTCACTCACTAATTTAGTAATTTATTCACTCACTAATTTAGTAATTTATTCACTCACTAATTTATTCATTGAGACCGGGGTTAGTAGAGTGACATCATCACTGACCCAGCCAGCTGGCCCTCAGCTGCCACTCGTAGAAGAAGAAGAGCTTCCCTCTGCGGTTGTTGATGGAGGACTCTCCCTCCACCCTGGTGACCTCCGTCAGCTCCACCGAGCCCTCCGGCCCTTTAAGACGCAGCCCCAGCAGCAGCTGACGGAGGAGGGCGGAGGACCAGGAGCTCACGTCACGCTCCGTCCTGGGGGGGGGTTGTAATAACAACAACAACAACAACAACAACAATATTAAATAACAACCATAATAATAACAACATTAAATAACAACCATAATAATAATAACATCAACATTAAATAACCATAATAATAATAACAACAATATTAAACAACAACAATATTAAATAACAACAATAATAATGAATTGTATTAAATAACAATAACAAATAATAGTAATACAAATAATAAATAACAATAACAAACAATACTAACAATAATCATAATAATAATATTAAATAAGAACAATAATAATTAATTATATTAAATAACAAATAATAGTAATATAAATAATAAATAACAATAACAAACAAGACGGACAATAATAATCATAATAATCATAACAACAATAATAATATTTAAAAAAACAATAATAATTATTATATTACATAACAATAACAAATCATAGTAATAACAATAATGGTATTATAATAATAATAATAATAATAATAATTACAGACCAGTGCCAGTTGTTGACGTTGGTTCCGTCTGCTCTCTGCTCGACGATCCATCGAGGATCTCCTTCTCCCCACTTAGCCATCAGGGGTACTGAGTGTGTACAAATATACAAGTTACTGTGTTATTATATATATATACAAGTTACTGTGTTTTATATATATATATATATATATATATATATATATATATATACAAGTTACTGTGTTATATATATATATATATACATATATATATATGTGTCACTGTATTATTATTATATATATACATGTTACTGTGTTATTATATATATATATATATATATATATATATATATATACAAGTTACTGTGTTATATATATATATATATATACATATACATATATATATATATATATATATATATATATATATATGTGTGTTACTGTTATTATTATATATATACATGTTACTGTGTTATTATATGTATATACAAGTTACTGCTGTACTTACTGTAGTAGTACTGCTGTACTTGCTGTAGTAGTACTGCTGTACTTGCTGTACTTGCTGTACTTGTACCCTGATCAGCTGTCCAGAAGTCTCCTGAAGTCTTTGACTGTTCAGCTGAAACTTAAAACCACTTCACTTTATCTACTTCCGGTGCAGCTTTTCAAAGTAAACCTACTAAATCAGGATTGAGACTTGAACAATAATACTGTGATAATAAACTTTGTTACTTATTAATTAAGTTATGTATTACTTTATTACAAGAAATAGCTATTTTGAAAACAAACTAAATCGGACCACTGATAATGATAAAACAATAGTATAAGATTAATAAACAACTGTAGTATTAAAACAGAGCAGACATGACAAACTAAATAAAATCACTCATATCCATCAAATACATGTTCGTTTTATTTTTTATTTTGTTTACTTTTCTCCCTTTTACATTTTATTCATTGTATATTTGTATTGTTTAAACTGTTTGTAACTAGTTTGTTTTATTTAAGTGTAATCGATGATAAATGTTCTCCTGACACATTTCATTCTGAATTAAATTGTTCATATTTTATTAGTTTTACCTCATAAAAGCGTCTGTTATTATTTTACTTTGATAATTATATTTTAATCTGAAACCGGAGCTTTTCGTGATCACTTCCGCTGGTTCATTGTTCACTACAACTCCCAGCCGCCCTTGCGCGACCGGAAGCCTTCTTGCCTGGGCCTTAGCAGAAGAGGAGCAGCTCCAGCTGAAGGTAACAGCAGCTTTTAAACGTCTCTGTTGGATCAAAGAGCCGCTCGGTGTCCGCGTGACGACGACTTCTGTTACCGCCGTTTGTCCACGTGACACAAAGAGCAACATCCGGGTTAAAGCCCGGTTCATCTGCTAGCCTGCTAGCAGGCTAGCAGCTGGGACACACAGAATACACACAGAATACACAATATACACACAGAATATACAGACAATACACTAAATATACAGAATACACACAGAATACACAATATACACACATAATATACAGAATATACACACAATACACTAAAGATACACAATACACAGAATATACACAGAATACACTAAAGATACACAATACACAGAATATACACACAATACACGGAATTTACACAGAATACACAGAATATACACAATATACACAGAATATACACAATACATCTCCTTCTTCTTCTCCTTCTCCTTCTTCTCCTTCTTCTCCTCCTTCTTCTTCTTCTTCTCCTCCTTCTCCTTCTTCTTCTCCTTCGTGTTGACAGTTTAAATATTGTTTAATTTATTTGTCCAGATGATGAAGAGTAAAGCAGATGAGGAAGATTACTGGAACAGCTCCAAGTTTAAAGCCTTCACCTTTGATGATGAAGATGACGAGTTCAGCAGAGTAAGACTAAAATCTACACAACTTCCGCCAACGGCGCGCAGGCGCACCACCGACGCGCGCAGGCGCACCACCGACGCGCGCAGGCGCACCACCGACGCGCGCAGGCGCACCACCGACGCGCGCAGGCGCACCACCGACGCGCGCAGGCGCACCACCGACGCGCGCAGGCGCACCACCGACTCGCGCAGGCGCACCACCGACTCGCGCAGGCGCACCACCGACGCGCGCAGGCGCACCACCGACGCGCAGGCGCACCACCGACGCGCGCAGGCGCACCACCGACGCGCGCAGGCGCACCACCGACTCGCGCAGGCGCACCACTGACGCGCGCAGGCGCACCACCGACGCGCGCAGGCGCACCACCGACTCGCACAGGCGGACCACCGACTCACAGAACTTGTGTTCTTCAGCTGAAGGAGTCGAAGCGGGCGGTGAACAGCATCCGCTGCCTGGTGGAGGAAGACGACGATGAAGAGGAGGTGGAGAAGGTCAGCTGGAGTGGAGAGCCTGTCGGCAGTAAGACATCACTGTTCTTAAAGCATGTTCAGAATCGTGAGCTGTGATTGGCTGCAGGGTTCGGATCACTGTCTTGTGTCTCCTCAGGTATTTCCTGGTCGGTCAGTGAGACGGCAGCGTCCAATCAGAGGACAGACAGAGAGCCCGCCTTCCCCAAAATCAACACCGACACAGTGACGACCAGCAAGAGTCACTCAGGGTACTCTCTGAGCTCTCTGTTCAAAGGTGAGACAGACAGGTGGACAGACAGGTGGACAGACAGGTGAGACAGACAGGTGAGACAGACAGTTGAGACAGACAGGTGAGACAGACAGGTGAGACAGACAGGTGAGACAGACAGATGGACAGACAGATGGACAGACAGATGGACAGACAGGTGAGACAGACAGGTGAGACAGACAGGAACATAACTGAAACTCACTGAAGGTTAAATCTGTTTCTCTGCAGGAAAAACTAAAGGAGGAAACTTCCAGTCGTTCACTGACTGTGAGTCGTGTGTGTGTGTGTGTGTGTGTGTGTGAGTGTGAGTGTGTGTGTGTGTGTGTGTGTGTGTGTGTGTGTGTGTGTGTGTGTGTGTGTGTGTGTGACTTAGACTGATGTTTCTGTGTTTCAGCGTTCAGCGACTCGTCTGTCAGACTTTACGCTCCAGAACTCCGAAAACCCAAATCTGAATACAAGGTAACAACAAGACTGATGATCTGATTAAAGACTGATTAAGACTGATGATCTGATTAAAGACTGATTAAGACTGATGATCTGATTAAAGACTGATGATCTGATTAAAGACTGATGATCTGATTACAGACTGATGATCTGATTAAAGACTGATTAAGACTGATGATCTGATTAAAGACTGATTAAGACTGATGATCTGATTAAAGACTGATGATCTGATTACAGACTGATGATCTGATTAAAGACTGATGATCTCATTAAAGACTGATGATCTGATTAAGACTGATGATCTGATTACAGACTGATTAAAGACTGATGATCTGATTAAAGACTGATGATCTGATTAAAGACTGATTAAGACTGATGATCTGATTACAGACTGATTAAGACTGATGATCTGATTACAGACTGATTAAAGACTGATGATCTGATTAAAGACTGATTAAGACTGATGATCTGATTAAAGACTAAGACTGATGATCTGATTAAAGACTGATGATCTGATTAAAGACTGATTAAGACTGATGATCTGATTAAAGACTGATGATCTGATTACAGACTGATGATCTGATTAAAGACTGATTAAGACTGATGATCTGATTAAAGACTGATTAAGACTGATGATCTGATTAAAGACTGATGATCTGATTAAAGACTGATGATCTGATTAAAGACTGATGATCTCATTAAAGACTGATGATCTGATTAAGACTGATGATCTGATTACAGACTGATTAAAGACTGATGATCTGATTAAAGACTGATGATCTGATTAAAGACTGATTGTGTGATCTGATTACAGACTGATGATATGATTAAAGACTGATGATCTCATTAAAGACTGATGATCTAATTAAAGATTGATGATCTGATTAAAGACTGATGATCTGATTAAAGACTGATGATCTGATTACAGACTGATGATCTGATTACAGACTGATGATCTAATTAAAGATTGATGATCTGATTAAAGACTGATGATCTGATTAAAGACTGATGATCTGATTACAGACTGATGATATGATTAAAGACTGATGATCTCATTAAAGACTGATGATCTAATTAAAGACTGATGATCTGATTAAAGACTGATTAAGACTGATGATCTGATTAAAGACTGATTAAGACTGATGATCTGATTAAGACTGATGATCTGATTAAAGACTGATGATCTGATTAAAGACTGATTAAGACTGATGATCTGATTACAAACTGATTAAGACTGATGATCTGATTAAAGACTGATTAAGACTGATGATCTAATTAAAGACTGATGATCTAATTAAAGACTGATGATCTGATTAAAGACTGATGATCTAATTAAAGACTGATGATCTAATTAAAGACTGATGATCTGATTAAAGACTGATTAAGACTGATGATCTGATTACAGACTGATTAAGACTGATGATCTGATTAAAGACTGATTAAGACTGATGATCTGATTAAAGACTGATTAAGACTGATGATCTGATTACAGACTGATTAAGACTGATGATCTGATTAAAGACTGATTAAGACTGATAATCTGATTAAAGACTGATGATCTGATTAAGACTGATGATCTGATTACAGACTGATTAAGACTGATGATCTGATTAAAGACTGATTAAGACTGATAATCTGATTAAAGACTGATGATCTGATGATCTGATGATCTGATTAAAGTTGTTTATCAGGTTCTTTTTTATGGTCTACTAATGATGATGTCATCATGTTGTGACGTCAGGATTATGTCAGCGATTGGTCGCCTGAAGAGACGGTCCAGAGAATGCAGCAGGGAAAGGTTAGTATTACAGAGGTAGTATTACAGAGGTAGTATTACAGAGGTAGTATTACAGTTGTAGTATTACAGAGGTAGTATTACAGAGGTAGTATTACAATTGTAGTATTACAGAGGTAGTATTACAGTGGTAGTATTACAGTTGTAGTATTACAGTGGTAGTATTACAGAGGTAGTATTACAATTGTAGTATTACAGAGGTAGTATTACAGAGGTAGTATGTAGTATTACAGTGATGTTTAGCACACATTGTAGCATCACATTGTAGCACATTGTAGCTCATTGTGACACTGTAGCTCACATTGTAGCACACATTGTAGCTCACATTGTAGCACACATTGTAGCTCACATTGTAGCACACATTGTAGCTCACATTGTAGCACACATTGTAGCTCACATTGTAGCACACATTGTAGCTCACATTGTAGCTCACATTGTAGCTCACATTGTAGCACACATTGTAGCTCACATTGTAGCTCACATTGTAGCACACATTGTAGCTCACATTGTAGCTCACTGTGTGTTTCAGGTTGTGTCTCTGGAGAAGTTCCGTTCTCTTCAGGATAAACTGCTGCTCTTGGATTACGCCGTCTCCGCACACGATGGAAACGTCATCACTGCTGTAACTATTCATATTTTGATCATCAACATCAATTTTAAAAATCCTTTTTATCAATTTTATATAAATTACTGACGTCATGCTGTTTTTCCCTTTCAGGTTTTAATTTATTTAAAGAGGACTCTGAGTAAAGGTGAGCCTGCTGGTTCAGACTTTTGATCAGTCTGTCCTGGTCCTGGATCAGTTTGTTGAGACTCTGGATTAGCCAGACCTGGTTTTGGGTCAATCCGACCTGGTCCTGGATCAGACAGACCTGTTCAGTCTATCCTGTTCTTTGGTCAGTCCGGCCTGGTTCTAGATCAGTTTATCCTGGTCCTGGGTCAGTCTGTGCTGGTCCTGGGTCAGACCTGGTTCTGGGTCAGACCTGGTTCTGGGTCAGACCTGGTGTTATTGACTGTGTTTTCCTGCTTAGAGGTCTTGTTCCGGGAGCTGGAGTCCAGACAGACGGCTCTGAGACATCTGATCCACTATCTGACTGAGACCAGAGACCAGAGGCTGCTGCTGGAGCTGCTCAGGTATCTGCTCACACCTGGACTTGTATCTGGGAAGACCTGGACCTGTAACTGGATCTGTATTTATCTGATGTGTTTTCTTCTTCTGGTCCTCCTCAGAGCTCTGGGCAGGACGGAGGACGTGGCGGTACGCACAACACACCTGCAGTACATAGTTCTAGTACTAAAGTATCAGTGGTACACATGTCTGACCTGTTTCCACCTGTTTCTACCTGTTTCCACCTGTTTCTATCTGTTTCCACCTGTTTCTACCTGTTTCCATCTGTTTCTACCTGTTTCTATCTGTTTCTACCTGTTTCCACCTTTCTATCTGTTTCCATCTGTTTCTACCTGTTTCCACCTGTTTCTATCTGTTTCCACCTGTTTCCACCTGTTTCCATCTGTTTATACCTGTTTCCACCTGTTTCCACCTGTTTCTACCTGTTTTTATCTGTTTCCACCTGTTTCCACCTGTTTCTACCTGTTTCCACCTGTTTCTACCTGTTTCTACCTGTTTCCACCTGTTTCTACCTGTTTCCACCTGTTTCTACCTGTTTCCACCTGTTTCTACCTGTTTCTACCTGTTTCTACCTGTTTCCACCTGTTTCCACCTGTTTCTACCTGTTTCCACCTGTTTCCACCTGTTTCTACCTGTTTCCACCTGTTTCCACCTGTTTCTACCTGTTTCCACCTGTTTCTACCTGTTTCTACCTGTTTCCAGCTGTTGCAGTATAAAGAACACCTGAGCATCACTGATGAAAACAAGAGGCGGGACTTCCTGAAGAGCTGCCTCAGGTGAGTGACTCCACCATACTCCAAGTATACAAATATGTATATACAAATACTCTGAATGAAGGAGGTTTACTTACTTTATTACATGTACAAATACTCTGAACGAAGGAGGTTTACTTACTTTATTACATGTACAAATACTCTGAACGAAGGAGGTTTACTTGCTTTATTACATGTACAAATACTCTGAACTAAGGAGGTTTACTTACTTTATTACATGTACAAATACTCTGAACTAAGGAAGTTTACCGAATATACTTTGATACCAAATCCATTGTTTTAAATGTAAAACACATGTAATGGCATGGTGATGTCATCAGTGACATCACCAACAGCAGCAAGTCTCTGCAGCTGTTTGTTGTTTATTGTTTAGATTTAGATTTGTTTGTTTGTTTCCAGTCTTCCATTTTCCCCAGAAGATTCGACTCATGTTCAGGATCACTACACTCTGCTGGAGAGACAAGTTATCATCGAGGTAAGAAAACCCATAATGGACTGGTTTAAACCCATAATGAACTGGTTTAAACCCATAATGGACTGGTTTAAACCCATAATGGACTGGTTTAAACCCATAATGAACTGGTTTAAACCCATAATGGACTGGTTTAAACCCATAATGGACTGGTTTAAACCCATAATGGACTGGTTTAAACCCATAATGGACTGGTTTAAACCCATAATGAACTGGTTTAAACCCATAATGAACTGGTTTAAACCCATAATGGACTGGTTTAAACCCATAATGAACTGGTTTAAACCCATAATGGACTGGTTTAAACCCATAATGGACTGGTTTAAACCCATAATGGACTGGTTTAAACCCATAATGGACTGGTTTAAACCCATAATGGACTGGTTTAAACCCATAATGGACTGGTTTAAACCCATAATGAACTGGTTTAAACCCATAATGGACTGGTTTAAACCCATAATGAACTGGTTTAAACCCATAATGGACTGGTTTAAACCCATAATGGACTGGTTTAAACCCATAATGGACTGGTTTAAACCCATAATGAACTGGTTTAAACCCATAATGAACTGGTTTAAACCCATAATGAACTGGTTTAAACCCATAATGAACTGGTTTAAACCCATAATGAACTGGTTTAAACCCATAATGGACTGGTTTAAACCCATAATGGACTGGTTTAAACCCATAATGAACTGGTTTAAACCCATAATGGACTGGTTTAAACCCATAATGGACTGGTTTAAACCCATAATGGACTGGTTTAAACCCATAATGAACTGGTTTAAACCCATAATGGACTGGTTTAAACCCATAATGAACTGGTTTAAACCCATAATGAACTGGTTTAAACCCATAATGGACTGGTTTAAACCCATAATGAACTGGTTTAAACCCATAATGAACTGGTTTAAACCCATAATGAACTGGTTTAAACCCATAATGGACTGGTTTAAACCCATAATGGACTGGTTTAAACCCATAATGGACTGGTTTAAACCCATAATGGACTGGTTTAAACCCATAATGGACTGGTTTAAACCCATAGTAACCATAATGACTGGTTTAAACCCATGGACTGGTTTAAACCCATAATGAACTGTTTAAACCCATAATGATGGTTTAAGGTTTAACCCATAATGACTGGTGTGGTTTTGTGGTTTTTGTGGTTTTGCATAATGGACTGGTTTAAACCCATAATGGACTGGTTTAAACCCATAATGACTGGTTTAAACCCATAATGGACTGTTTTTGGTGGTTTATGGACTGGTTTAAACCCATAATGAACTGGTTTAAACCCATAATGGACTGGTTTAAACCCATAATGAACTGGTTTAAACCCATAATGGACTGGTTTAAACCCATAATGAACTGGTTTAAACCCATAATGGACTGGTTTAAACCCATAATGAACTGGTTTAAACCCATAATGAACTGGTTTAAACCCATAATGGACTGGTTTAAACCAGTGTTAGACTGGTTTAAGGCCATCTAATAGTTTACTAGTCTACTCGAGTTAATTCTGTCTCTCTTGTTTCCAGACAACCGACCGACAGGCGGAACGTGGTGGGAAGGTGGAAATCTTCCAGAAGTTTCCCAGAAGAGCTTCCATCCTCAACATGCCGCTGATCACAACACTGTACTACTGCTGCTTCTACCACTACACCGAGTCTGAGGTTAGTCTGAGTTCAACTAAACCAGACGTACTACTGCTGCTTCTACCACTACACCGAGTCTGAGGTTAGTCTGAGTTCAACTAAACCAGACTGAGTTTAACTAAACAAGATGTACTACTGCTGCCAGTCTAACTGAACCAGATGATTTAAACCAGTCTAACTGAACCAGATGATTTAAACCAGTCTAACTGAACCAGATGATTTAAACCAGTCTAACTGAACCAGATGATTTAAACCAGTCTAACTGAACCAGATGATTTAAACCAGTCTAACTGAACCAGATGATTTAAACCAGTCTAACTGAACCAGATGATTTAAACCAGTCTAACCAGTCCTTCCTGTTTCAGGGGACCTTCAGCAGTCCGTTGAACATCCGTCAGACCTTCAAGGTGTGAGGAGACGTTGTTCCACCACATTACAGGTAAACGTTGTCCCTTGGTCTCTGACCCCGGTGACCTCTGACCCCTGACCCCAGATCTCAGAGAAGCAGTACTTCGTGACGGCGCTGGCGGCGCGGGCGAAGCTGAAGGCGTGGTCGGACGTGGACGCCCTGTTCACCAGCAGGAACTGGCTCGGCTTCACCAGGAAGAAGTCCCCACTCAGCTTCCAGCGAGTGGTGGACGTCCTGCAGAAGAACTCCGCCCCCACACAGGTGAGGAGGGCGGGGCCTAACAACACCTCCACCAATGGAGAGATACAAGTGTTGTGAGGGTGATTGACAGGTGAAAGTGATTGACAGGCATGTCCTTTGATTGACAGGCGTGTCCTTTGATTGACAGGCGTGTCCTTTGATTGACAGGCGTGTCCTTTGATTGACAGGCGTGTCCTTTGATTGACAGGCGTGTCCTTTGATTGACAGGTGCTGCAGGACTACGTGGCGCTGGTTGATGATGCGGAGCTCAGGATCACTTTGGCCCAGAAACATAAATGTCACGACATCGTCATCAACGTGAGATATTAATGCTGCTCTGCGATTGGATGATATTTAAATGTAGTTAAATGCTGTGATGTCATAATGACTGGCATGTCTCTGGGCCAATCAGACGTACCGGGACCTGAAGGACCGGCAGCAGCTGATCGGATACCGGGGGAAGGTGGAGAGAGGATCGGGGGAGGAGAGGAGGATTGATGAGCTGCTCAACAACCTGGTGAGGAGGGAGGGAGGGAGGAGGGGGGGGGGGATTGATGAGCTGCTCAACAACCTGGGGAGGAGGGGGGGAGGGAGGGGGATTGATGAGCTGCTCAACAACCTGGTGAGGAGGGAGGAGGGAGGAGGGGGGGGAATGAGCTGCTCAACCTGGTGAGGAGGGAGGGAGGGAGGGGGATTGATGAGCTGCTCAACAACCTGGTGAGGAGGGAGGGAGGGAGGGGGGGGATGATGAGCTGCTCAACAACCTGTGAGGAGGGAGGGAGGGGGGGGGATTGATGAGCTGCTCAACAACCTGGTGAGGAGGGAGGGAGGGAGAAGAGAAAGATGAGGAGGAGGAGGGACAACAGGAGGAGGAAGATGAGGAGGAGGAGGGACAACAGGAGGAGGAAGAGGAAGATGAGGAGTGATCTTCATCATGTGACCTCTCTTTCAGTTGATCCGGTGGAAGAACTGAAGACTTTTACTTTGAAACAAAGTTTCCTGCCTGAAGAGATGCTGTCGCCATGACAACAGGACCGCTCAGTCTCATTGGTTACAGAGACCAATGACACTGCTTCCTTGTGGGCGGGGCTTATATTTCTGCTGAGTATGAATGTATGAATATTAATGTTTAAAAATAAATAATAAAATTATGTAAATTAATTGAGTCTTTTCTACTTGAGAGAGAGGAGGGAAGGAGGAGAGGAGAAGAGAAGGGGAGGAGGAGAGAAGGAGAGGAGGGGAGGAGGGGAGGAGGAGAGAAGGGGAGGAGGGGAGAAGGAGAGAAGGAGAGGAGGGGAGGAGGGGAGGAGAAGAGAAGGGGAGGAGGAGAGAAGGAGAGGAGGAGAGAAGGAGAGGAGGGGAGGAGGAGAGAAGGGGAGGAGGGGAGAAGGAGGGGAGGAGGGGAGGAGGGGAGAAGGAGAGAAGGAGAGGAGGAGAGAAGGGGAGGAGGAGAGGAGGGGAGGAGGGGAGGAGAAGAGAAGGGGAGGAGGAGAGAAGGAGAGGAGGGGAGAAGGAGAGAAGGAGAGAAGGAGAGGAGGTGAGGAGGAGAGAAGGGGAGGAGGGGAGGAGGAGAAGAGAAGGGGAGGAGGAGAGAAGGAGAGGAGGGGAGAAGGAGAGAAGGAGAGGAGGGGAGGAGGAGAGAAGGGGAGGAGGGGAGAAGGAGAGAAGGAGAGGAGGGGAGGAGGAGAGAAGGGGAGGAGGAGAGGAGAAGAGGAGGGGAGAAGGAGAGAAGGAGAGGAGGGGGGGAGGGGAGAAGGAGAGAAGGAGAGGAGGGGAGGAGGAGAGAAGGGGAGGAGGAGAGGAGAAGGGGAGGAGGAGAGGAGGGGAGAAGGAGAGAAGGAGAGAAGGAGAGGAGGGAAGGAGGAGAGAAGGGGAGGAGGAGAGGAGAAGAGAAGGGGAGGAGGAGAGAAGGAGAGAAGGGGAGGAGGAGAGGAGAGAAGGAGAGGAGGAGAGAAGGAGAGGAGGGGAGAAGGAGAGAAGGGGAGGAGGAGAGAAGGGGAGGAGAGGAGAAGGAGAGAAGGAGAGAAGGAGAGGAGGGGAGGAGGAGAGAAGGGGAGGAGGGGAGAAGGAGAGGAGGGGAGGAGGGGAGGAGGAGAGAAGGAGAGGAGGAGAGAAGGAGAGAAGGAGAGGAGGAGAGAAGGGGAGGAGGAGAGGAGAAGAGAAGGGGAGGAGGAGAGGAGGGGAGGAGGAGAGGAGAAGAGAAGGGGAGGAGGAGAGAAGGAGAGGAGGGGAGAAGGAGAGAAGGGGAGGAGGAGAGGAGGGGAGGAGGAGAGGAGAAGAGAAGGGGAGGAGGAGAGAAGGAGAGGAGGAGAGGAGGAGAGGAGGGGAGAGGAGAAGAGAAGGGGAGGAGGAGAGGAGGGGAGAAGGAGAGAAGGAGAGGAGGGGAGGAGGAGAGAAGGGGAGGAGGAGAGGAGAAGGGGAGGAGGAGAGAAGGAGAGGAGGGGAGAAGGAGAGAAGGAGAGAAGGAGAGGAGGGGAGGAGGAGAGGAGGGGAGGAGAGGAGGAGGAGAGAAGGAGAGGAGGGGAGGAGGAGAGAAGGGGAGGAGGAGAGAAGGGGAGGAGGAGAGGAGAAGAGGAGGGGAGAAGGAGAGGAGGGGAGGAGGAGAGAAGGGGAGAAGGAGAGAAGGAGAGGAGGGGAGGAGGAGAGAAGGAGAGAAGGAGAGGAGGGGAGGAGGAGAGAAGGGGAGGAGGAGAGAAGGGGAGGAGGAGAGGAGAAGAGGAGGGGAGAAGGAGAGGAGGGGAGGAGGAGAGAAGGAGAGAAGGAGAGAAGGAGAGAAGGGGAGGAGGAGAGAAGGGGAGGAGAGGAGGGGAGGAGAGAAGGACAGGAGGAGGAAAGGAGAGGAGAGAAGGAGAGGAGAAGAGAAGGGGAGGAGGAGAGAAGGAGAGAAGGGGAGAAGGAGAGAAGGGGAGGAGGAGAGAAGGGGAGGAGAGGAGAGGAGGAGAGAAGGACAGGAGGAGGAAAGGAGAGGAGGAGAGGAGAGAAGGAGAGGAGAAGAGAAGGGGAGGAGGAGAGAAGGAGAGAAGGGGAGAAGGAGAGGAGGGGAGGAGGAGAGGAGAAGAGAAGGGGAGGAGGAGAGAAGGAGAGAAGGGGAGAAGGAGAGGAGGAGAGAAGGGGAGGAGGAGAGGAGAAGAGAAGGGGAGGAGGAGAGAAGGAGAGGAGGGGAGAAGGGGAGGAGGAGAGAAGGGGAGGAGGAGAGGAGAAGAGAAGGGGAGGAGGAGAGAAGGGGAGGAGGAGAGGAGAAGAGGAGGGGAGAAGGAGAGAAGGAGAGGAGGGGAGGAGGAGAGGAGGAGAGAACCCCCCCTGAGAGCAGAGAACCCCCCCACGGAGCAGAGAACCCCCACGGAGCACCGCCAGGAGAAGAATAAGGAGGAAGAGGAGAAGGAGAAGGAGGAGAATGAGTAGGAGGAGGTGGAGAAGGAGAAGGAGGAGAAGAAGGAAAAGAAGGCGAATGAAAAGGAGGAAGAGGAGAAGGAGGAGAAGAAGAGGAAGGGGAATGAAAAGGAGGAAAAGAAGAAGGAGAAGGGGAATGAAAAGGAGGAAGAGGAGAAGGAGAAGAAGGAGGAGGAGGAGGATGAGGACCAAAAGAAGGAGGAGAATAAGGAGAATGAGAAGGAAAAGAAGGAGAATGAAAAGGAGGATGAGGAGCAGGAGGAGGCGCAGGAGGAGGAGGAGCAGGAGTCGTGCTGCAGTAACAGCTGGCCGCCACCAGGTGGCGTCTGTTCCTCTGAATGTTTCATGTTCTGATCAGACGGATTATTGAGTTTTCGGAGTAAAAGCTGCTTCCTGTTTTGTCTGGTGAAGAAGAAGCAGATGAATAATAAATGATGACGTGATGAATTAAAGATGAATAAATGAATAAATGAATAATAAATGAGCTCCGCCTTCAGCCTTTGTGCTGCAGGAGAAGCATCAGAACCACGAGGAGCAGACGGAGGAGCACGCGCCCGGTGAGCTTCACCTTCATGTTGTACTTCATGTACTTCTACACATAGATATATATGATATTTATACTTTATAAGTTATATAATACTTTAAGTTACTTCCTGTAATAACCTTTAATGATTCATGACTTCGGTACTGGTTATTAAATGTTCTGATTCTTTATAAATCTATTTTAAGACAAAAGAACAACTTTTGTGTTGCAGGTTGTAATAAATCACCTTTATAATATAATAATTATTATTATTATTATATTATAACGAGATTATTATTATTATAAAGTGAGGTAAAACTGAGATGAAATAAAATAAAGACAAATCTTCAACAATAATAGTACAACAATAATACATACAGTACTACTATGATATTACATAGTACTCTGTTTACTTGTTTACAGATTGACTTTACTGTATTTGTATTTCTTACCCAAATAATATGTATAATACATATATAATACTCATTGACAGCCATAGTACTTTTATAAATGTTATTTTACAGTAATATTCCTACTTTGATATATTTTACTGTGATATATAGTACTTTGATATATTTTACTGTGATATATAGTACATATAGTACTTTTGATTTAATACTATTCATCACTGTCTTATAAACATGTTTACACTGATCCAATATTATCATATTTATTTCGTAGAACATACACACACATATATACATATATACACATATATATACACATATAGATATATATGTGTATATATTATAAAATACCAGCTTTCCTTTGTATTGTTTTTTATCTTCGTGTGTGAGCCGATCAGCATCTGTCATCATAACAATAACAACAATAATAATAAATGTCACTTTACAAGGTAAAAACAAACAATAGAAGCAACAACAATGTAAACAAGAGAGATGACATCATCACAGTAAGAAACAGTCTCTGGTGGACTGGGGGGATCTGGTCTCTGGTGGACTGATCTGGTCTCTGGTGGACTGGGGGGATGTGGTCTCTAGTGGACTGATCTGGTCTCTGGTGGACTGGGTGGATGTGGTCTCTGGTGGACTGGCGAGATCTGGTCTCTGGTGGACTGGGGGATGTGGTCTCTGGTGGACTGGGGGGATGTGGTCTCTGGTGGACTGGGGGGATGTGGACTGGGGCGATGTGGTCTCTGGTGGACTGGGGGATGTGGTCTCTGGTGGACTGATCTGGTCTCTGGTGGACTGGGGGGATGTGGACTGGGGCGATGTGGTCTCTGGTGGACTGGGGGATGTGGTCTCTGGTGGACTGATCTGGTCTCTGGTGGACTGGGGGGATGTGCCGTACAGGATCCAGTGGAGAGGTGATGAAGACGAGGATGAGTGAGGAAATCTTCATTTTTCAGCTAAAGAGGTCAATGTAGTACCAGTGGTAGGGCTAGGCCTAGGACTAGACTAGAACTAGGACTAGGACTACCATTCTGGTATTTGGTGATTGTTTCATTAGCTTTTTATCTTCATGCTAATGTAACTGATCTGCAACTCCGGAATCACAACAAAGTAACTTCACATCAAACAGCTTTTCTTCCTGCAATTAACCATATCTCTATTTGTTCTAGTATTAATCATATTAATTAATGAATGTTTCAGCTAAAGAGGTCAATGATCAATAGTTCAGTATCTGCCCTGCCCACTACGCCTGTTGGAGTAGGAACTACTCCTCTTGGTGTAGGAACTACTCCTCTTGTTGTAGGAACTACTCCTCTTGTTGTAGGAACTACTCCTCTTGGTGTAGGAACTACTCCTCTTGTTGTAGGAACTACTCCTCTTGGTGTAGGAACTACTACTCTTGTTGTAGGAACTACTCCTCTTGTTGTAGGAACTACTCCTCTTGGTGTAGGAACTACTCTGCTTGGTGTAGGAACTACTCCTCTTGTTGTAGGAACTACTCCTCTTGGTGTAGGAACTACTCTTCTTGGTGTAGGAACTACTCCTCTTGTTGTAGGAACTACTACTCTTGTTGTAGGAACTACTCCTCTTGGTGTAGGAACTACTCTTCTTGGTGTAGGAACTACTCCTCTTGTTGTAGGAACTACTCCTCTTGGTGTAGGAACTACTCCTCTTGTTGTAGGAACTACTCCTCTTGGTGTAGGAACTACTCTTCTTGGTGTAGGAACTACTCCTCTTGTTGTAGGAACTACTACTCTTGGTGTAGGAACTACTACTCTTGTTGTAGGAACTACTCCTCTTGGTGTAGGAACTACTCCTCTTGTTGTAGGAACTACTCCTCTTGGTGTAGGAACTACGCCTCTTGGTGTAGGAACTACTCCTCTTGTTGTAGGAACTACTCCTCTTGGTGTAGGAACTACTCTTCTTGGTGTAGGAACTACTCTTCTTGGTGTAGGAACCACTCTTCTTGGTGTAGGAACTACTACTCTTGGTGTAGGAACTACTCTTCTTGGTGTAGGAACTACTCTTCTTGGAGTAGGAACTACTCTTCTTGGTGTAGGAACTACTCTTCTTGGTGTAGGAACTACGCCTGTTGGAGTAGGAACTACTCTTCTTGGCGTAGGAACTACGCCTCTTGGTGTAGGAACTACTCTTCTTGGCGTAGGAACTACGCCTCTTGGTGTAGGAACTACTCTTCTTGGCGTAGGAACTACGCCTCTTGGTGTAGGAACTACGCCTGTTGGAGTAGGAACTACTCTTCTTGGCGTAGGAACTACTCTTCTTGGCGTAGGAACTACGCCTCTTGGTGTAGGAACTACTCTTCTTGACGTAGGAACTACGCCTCTTGGTGTAGGAGCTACTCCTCTTGGTGTAGGAGCTACGCCTCTTGGTGTAGGAACTACTCTTCTTGGTGTAGGAACTACTCTTCTTGGTGTAGGAACTATGCCTAGTCCTACCACTGACATGCAGTATCTGCCTAAAAGATTTACTGGGCAGTTTTTTAGATAACACAAACTGTTGTTTTGTTTTTAGTCCTGTTTTTGGATCTGCGATTACAAATGAAGGAGAGATATCCCATTCGCTGATCTCACCATTCTGGTATTTGGTGATTGTTTCATTAGCTTTTTATCTTCATGCTAATGTAACTGATCTGCAGCTCCGGAATCACAACAAAGTAACTTCACATCAAACAGCTTTTCTTCCTGCAATTAACCATATCTCTATTTGTTCTAGTTAATATGTATGTCTCTTCTTCCTCATTATCAGTCTGTGCCTGTGTATCAGGGTGTGTGTGTATCAGGGTGTGTGTGTGTATCAGGGTGTGTGTACATGACCTGAGTTATCAGTGGCAGTAGGTGTGATCAGTCATGCTGAGTCCTGTCGTCCTTCTCCTCCCCCGCTCCTCCTCTGTTCCTCCTCCGCCTGCAGTCTTTTCCGCTTGTCCTCTGAGGGTACAGGTGGTAGCTGGTCCTCTGAGGGTACAGATGGTAGCTTGTCCTCTGAGGGTACAGGTGGTAGCTGGTCCTCTGAGGGTACAGGTGGTAGCTGGTCCTCTGAGGGTACAGATGGTAGCTGGTCCTCTGAGGGTACAGGTGGTAGCTGGTCCTCTGAGGGTACAGGTGGTAGCTGGTCCTCTGAGGGTACAGGTGGTAGCTGGTCCTCTCAGGGTACAGGTGGTAGCTGGTCCTCTGAGGGTACAGGTGGTAGCTGGTCCTCTGAGGGTACAGGTGGTAGCTGGTCCTCTCAGGGTACAGGTGGTAGCTGGTCCTCTGAGGGTACAGGTGGTAGCTGGTCCTCTGAGGGTACAGGTGGTAGCTGGTCCTCTGAGGGTACAGGTGGTAGCTGGTCCTCTCAGGGTACAGGTGGTAGCTTGTCCTCTGAGGGTACAGATGGTAGCTGGTCCTCTGAGGGTACAGGTGGTAGCTGGTCCTCTGAGGGTACAGGTGGTAGCTGGTCCTCTGAGGCCTCCTTGATGCTTTCAGTCTTGCTCTGGCGAGGCTGTATGCTTCCTTGTCAGCTGACCTAAAGCCAGTTTCTTTGTCCTCACCTCTCCATTCAGCCAGGCTTCTGGTTGGGGGATGATCTCCTCGTCTTTGTGATGACCACAGCAACACATTTGCTGATATATGAGGTCACTGTTGATGTTTATTCCTCCAGAGTGATGTCGTTCTCTGTTGGTACATTTAAAACAGTCCTGTAGAGCTGTAGCTTCATCCGTCCACACTTTACCTGTTTGTTGTGATGTACTTATATATATATGTGTGTATATATATATATATATATATATATATATAGAGAGAGAGAGAGAGAGAGAGAGAGAGAGAGAGAGAGAAATAAATGTGGTTTCATAGAAAGGTCAAATCAGTGTTTAAGAAGCATTTATCTCCAAATCAAACACACTGTGATGTTTCATGGTTCCGATAAACCTCAAAGTTTCCTCGACACTGTTTGAAACGTGAATCTGACACAAAAGCTGTGACTTCCTGCGCATCGCAGACAGGAAGTGAAATGAATCATCTTCCCACCTGAAAGTCCAACTAACATGGACTTTTCTATTAAACTTCAGCAGAAGTTTGTGTTTCATGAGCAGACAACAATCTTCATCATGTCATGATGCCCTTTCTCTTGGACTGCAGGACAATAATACAGATACGATAACTTAGAGATAACTTAGAGATAACTCATAGATAACATAGAGATAACTTAGAGATAACTTAGCGATAACTCATAGATAACGCATAGATAACATAGAGATAACTTAGCGATAACATAGAGATAACGTAGAGATAACAGAGATAACGTAGAGATAACAGAGATAACTTAGAGATAACATAGAGATAACTTAGCGATAACATAGAGATAACATAGAGATAACTTAGCGATAACAGAGATAACAGATAACAGAGATAACATAGAGATAACATATTGATAACTTAGCGATAACAGATAACAGAGATAACTCAGAGATAACATAGAGATAACAGAGATAACTCAGAGATAACATAGAGATAACTCAGAGATAACTCAGACAACAGAGATAACTCAGAGATAACTCAGAGATAACAGAGATAACAGAGATAACTCAGCGATAACATAGAGATAACTCAGAGATAACAGAGATAACTCAGAGATAACATAGAGATAACATAGAGATAACTCAGAGATAACATAGAGATAACTTAGCGATAACATAGAGATAATGTAGAGATAACAGAGATAACTTAGAGATAACATAGAGATAACTTAGCGATAACATAGAGATAACATAGAGATAACTTAGCGATAACAGAGATAACAGATAACAGAGATAACATAGAGATAACATATAGATAACTTAGCGATAACAGATAACAGAGATAACTCAGAGATAACATAGAGATAACAGAGATAACTCAGAGATAACTCAGCGATAACATAGAGATAACTCAGAGATAACAGAGATAACATAGAGATAACTCAGAGATAACAGAGATAACATAGAGATAACTCAGCGATAACATAGAGATAACTCAGAGATAACATAGAGATAACTCAGAGATAACAGAGATAACTCAGAGATAACATAGAGATAACATAGAGATAACTCAGAGATAACATAGAGATAACATAGAGATAACTCAGAGATAACAGAGATAACTCAGAGATAACTCAGAGATAACATAGAGATAACTCAGAGATAACATAGAGATAACTCAGAGATAACTCAGAGATAACATAGAGATAACTCAGAGATAACATAGAGATGCTTACAGGCTGAACAGACTCTTTCTGTCTTTGTCCTCTGGGGATGAACTGATCTGGATCTGATTGCTGGTCTCTGTCTGTCTGAAGACATCATGCACAGCCCAGTGACCGAGACGCTCCCCGTGACCAACAGCAGCATTGTGCCGGCGTGCCAGACGCCGTACGAGGACGGCCGCCTGCCGCTGGTGCTGCTGTACAGCGTCGTGCTGGCGGTCGGCTTGCCGGCCAACCTGCTGACCATCTACCTCACCTGGCTGCAGGTGTGCAGGAAGAACGTGCTGGGCGTGTACCTGTGGAGCCTGTCGCTGTGTGACCTCACCTACCTGGGCACGCTGCCCCTGTGGACGCACTACGTCAGCAGAGGTCACTCGTGGCCCTGGAGCTCGGCCGCCTGCAAGGTGACGGGCTACATCTTCTTCAACAACATGTACATCAGCATCTTCCTGCTCTGCTGCATCTCCTGCGACCGCTACGTCGCCGTGGTCTACAGCGTGGAGTCCCGCGGCCTCCGCCGGCAACGCCTCGCCACCCTCATCGCCGTCTTCATCGTGCTGCTGGTCGCCATCGGCCACGTCCCCGTCTTCACCATGAGGGAGGGCGACGCCGCAGTGGGCGAGCGCCGCTGCTTCGAGCCGAGTCAGAGCAGCGCCACGGTGATGGGCTTCAACTACGCCCGCTTCGCGGTGGGCTTCCTGGTCCCGCTGCTGGTGCTGGTGGGGACGAACCGCGGCATCCTGGTCAACGTACGGCGCAGCACCGGGCTGCGGCGGGAACAGAAGGTGCGTGTGTGCTGGCTGGCGGTGGCGGTGGTGGTGCTGTTCCTCGTCTGCTTCGCCCCGTACCACATCATCCTGCTGGTCCGGGCCGTCATGTTCCACGTCCCCCGGCTGGAGGCCGACCCCTGTCTGTTCGAGGAGACCCTGTACACGCCCTACACCATCTCGCTCGGCCTGTCCACCGTCAACAGCGCCGTCAACCCCATCCTCTACGTCCTGTCCAGCGACAACATCCGCAAAGAGCTTAGCCGAGGCCTGGTGCAGGTCTGGGACCGGGCTCACCTGAGACCACGATCCGATAGCAGCCAGAACAAGATCCAGCCCACCAAGAACTCCTCAGAGCTGAATGTAGTCACCGAGACCGATAGACACCAGGGAGGAAAACCACCAGGGACTTGAGAGGCCAACCTCTGCTGGACTCTGCTGGTCTGTGCTGGACTCTGCTGGACCCTGCTGGACTCTGTTGGTCTCTGCTGGACTCTGCTGGTCTCTGCTGGACTCTGCTGGTCTCTGCTGGTCTCTGCTGGACTCTGCTGGCCTCTGCTGGTCTCTGCTGGACTCTGCTGGACTCTGCTGGTCTTCTCTGGAACAGTCTCTGAACCGTTTACCCTGAAGGTGGCGCTACAGGTTTGTGCTTTGAGAAAGGACCAAAGTGATCTCACTTCATCAGAAGTAAAGCCTATTAATCCTCATTATGGATCAACATTAAAGGGCCAGTACTTCATCTCTTGTACCTATTAATCCTCATTATGGATCAACATTAAAGGGCCAGTACTTCATCTCTTGTACCTATTAATCCTCATTATGGATCAACATTAAAGGGCCAGTACTTCATCTCTTGTACCTATTAATCCTCATTATGGATCAACATTAAAGGGCCAGTACTTCATCTCTTGTACCTATTAATCCTCATTATGGATCAACATTAAAGGGCCAGTACTTCATCTCTGATCCGCAGGTGGAATAAAGTGCTTCATCGGATTAAATGAGTTCATGTTTCTTTATTAAATCAAGTTTCTTTAGTGAAGATAATCAGTGATGCCGCACTTTAGTTTTTATTAAAGAATCAAAATAAAATAAAATCAAATCTGTGAATCTGTGATGTTATTATATAAGTCGTATTATTATATATTATAGTGTTATATAAGTTGTATTATTATATTATTATACGATTATATAAGTCGTATGATATATTACTATATAAGTCTTGTTATTATATATTATTATAGTATTATATAAGTCTTATTATTATATATTATTATATAAGTATTGTTATTATATATTATTATAGTATTATTTAAGTATTGTTATTATTATTATAGTATTATATAAGTCTTATTATTATATATTATTATAGTATTATATAAGTCTTATTATTATATATTATTATAGTATTATATAAGTCTTATTAATATATATTATTATAGTTTATATAAGTCTTATTAATATATATTATTATAATATTGTATAAGTCTTGTTATTATTTTATTATAGTATTATATAAGTCTTATTATTATATATTATTATTAAGTATTGTTATTATATATTATTATAGTATTATTTAAGTATTGTTATTATTATTATAGTATTATATAAGTCTTATTATTATATATTATTATAGTATTATATAAGTCTTATTATTATATATTATTATAGTATTATATAAGTCTTATTAATATATATTATTATAGTATTATATAAGTCTTATTAATATATATTATTATAATATTGTATAAGTCTTGTTATTATATATTATTATAGTATTATATAAGTCTTATTATTATATATTATTATATAAGTATTGTTATTATATATTATTATAGTATTATTTAAGTATTGTTATTATTATTATAGTATTATATAAGTCTTATTATTATATATTATTATAGTATTATATAAGTCTTATTATTATATATGATTATAGTATTATATAAGTCTTATTAATATATATTATTATAGTATTATATAAGTCTTATTAATATATATTATAATATTGTATAAGTCTTGTTATTATATATTATTATACTGTTGTGGGTTGGGTTAAAAATTACAGTCTGTTACTGTTATAAATTTATTGTGTGAACATAATCTGCTCAGACCTCGATATAACATCATGTTTTGTGCTGTAAAGGACACTTGGTTCCTCGTGGTGTGTTTTCACACCTTGATGTGCTTCCGTTGTTTAAGCTCGCCTCAAACACCGACTCACCAACATCAGACACCCGCCGTCGAGCTCCGATCCCCGAGACTGAAGCTAGATACTATGTAAAGTAAATACAAGGATTACCTTGTATTGAGATACTATGTAAAGTAAATACAAGGATTACCTTGTATTGAGATACTATGTAAAGTAAATACAAGGATTACCTTGCATTGAGATACTCAAAACATACTGCATGTAAATTGATTAAAGTACTAAAGGGAAGACCTTTTCTAGGAACAAAACAATTACTGTATTGTATATTCTGCCTTTCTTGAATAAAACCAATAAGCTGTGAAATAAGAGCTCAGAAAAGACTTTGAGTGGGGAATCCTGTTAAATAGCTTCTCTAGGTGAAGTGGAACACGGAGAACACCGGGCCGAGGGAACCCAGGGAACACGGAGAACACCGGGCCGAGGGAACCCAGGGAACACGGAGAACACTGGGCCGAGGGAACCCAGGGAACACGGAGAACACCGGGCCGAGGGAACCCAGGGAACACGACCCAGCACGTTCCTGCCTCGTTCATCCAAACATAAGTAAGTAATCATTTGGGTTTCACTGAGTAGAAAATGATTCATCTTTATGAAGCAGTGTTGGAGACCTCAGGATTGAGCTCATGATAAAGATCCCGTAGGTGGACTACACTAAAGGGTTCTAAAGATCCCGTAGGTGGACTACACTAAAGGGTTCTAAAGATCCCGTAGGTGGACTACACTAAAGGGTTCTAAAGATCCCGTAGGTGGACTACACTAAAGGGTTCTAAAGATCCCGTAGGTGGACTACACTAAAGGGTTCTAAAGATCCCGTAGGTGGACTACACTACAGGGTTCTAAAGATCCCGTAGGTGGACTACACTAAAGGGTTCTAAAGATCAACATCTGTCATCGTCGCTATCAAACAAA
>JACSYO010001838.1:0-16056 GCA_016806645.1 Ophiodon elongatus
AAGAACACGACCCTTTAAGAAGAAGAACACGACCCTTTAAGAAGAAGAACACGTCCCTTTAAGAAGAAGAACACGACCCTTTAAGAAGAACACGACCCTTTAAGAAGAAGAACACGTCCCTTTAAGAAGAAGAACACGACCCTTTAAGAAGAACACGACCCTTTAAGAAGAACACGTCCCTTTAAGAAGAAGAACACGTCCCTTTAAGAAGAAGAACACGTCCCTTTAAGAAGAACACGTCCCTTTAAGAAGAAGAACACGACCCTTTAAGAAGAAGAACACGACCCTTTAAGAAGAAGAACACGACCCTTTAAGAAGAAGAACACGACCCTTTAAGAAGAAGAACACGACCCTTTAAGAAGAACACGACCCTTTAAGAAGAAGAACACGACCCTTTAAGAAGAACACGTCCCTTTAAGAAGAAGAACACGTCCCTTTAAGAAGAAGAACACGACCCTTTAAGAAGAAGAACACGTCCCTTTAAGAAGAAGAACACGACCCTTTAAGAAGAACACGACCCTTTAAGAAGAACACGACCCTTTAAAAAGAACACGACCCTTTAAGAAGAAGAACACGACCCTTTAAGAAGAACACGACCCTTTAAGAAGAAGAACACGTCCCTTTAAGAAGAAGAACACGTCCCTTTAAGAAGAACACGTCCCTTTAAGAAGAACACGACCCTTTAAGAAGAACACGACCCTTTAAGAAGAACACGACCCTTTAAGAAGAAGAACACGACCCTTTAAGAAGAACACGACCCTTTAAGAAGAAGAACACGTCCCTTTAAGAAGAAGAACACGTCCCTTTAAGAAGAAGAACACGTCCCTTTAAGAAGAAACGACCCTTTAAGAGAAGAACACGTCCCTTTAAGAAGAAGAACACGACCCTTTAAAGAAGAACACGACCCTTTAAGAAGAAGAACACGTCCCTTTAAGAAGAAGAACACGACCCTTTAAGAAGAACACGTCCCTTTAAGAAGAAGAACACGACCCTTTAAGAAGAACACGACCCTTTAAGAAGAACACGACCCTTTAAGAAGAAGAACACGACCCTTTAAGAAGAACACGACCCTTTAAGAAGAAGAACACGTCCCTTTAAGAAGAAGAACACGACCCTTTAAGAAGAAGAACACGTCCCTTTAAGAAGAAGAACACGTCCCTTTAAGAAGAACACGTCCCTTTAAGAAGAACACGACCCTTTAAGAAGAAGAACGCGTCCCTTTAAGAAGAAGAACACGTCCCTTTAAGAAGAACACGACCCTTTAAGAAGAAGAACACGACCCTTTAAGAAGAAGAACACGTCCCTTTAAGAAGAAGAACACGACCCTTTAAGAAGAACACGACCCTTTAAGAAGAAGAACACGACCCTTTAAGAAGAACACGACCCTTTAAGAAGAAGAACACGACCCTTTAAGAAGAACACGTCCCTTTAAGAAGAACACGACCCTTTAAGAAGAACACGACCCTTTAAGAAGAAGAACACGACCCTTTAAGAAGAACGACCCTTTAAGAAGAAACGTCCCTTTAAGAAGAAACGACCCTTTAAGAAGAAGAACACGTCCCTTTAAGAAGAAGAACACGACCCTTTAAGAAGAACACGACCCTTTAAGAAGAAGAACACGACCCTTTAAGAGAAGAACACGACCCTTTAAGAAGAACACGCTTTGAAGAACACGACCTTTAAGAAGAACACGACCCTTTAAGAAGAAGAACACGACCCTTTAAGAAGAAGAACACGACCCTTTAAGAAGAACACGACCCTTTAAGAAGAAGAACACGTCCCTTTAAGAAGAAGAACACGTCCCTTTAAGAAGAAGAACACGTCCCTTTAAGAAGAACACATCACTTTAAGAAGAACACGACCCTTTAAGAAGAAGAACGCGTCCCTTTAAGTAGAAGAACACGTCCCTTTAAGAAGAACACGACCCTTTAAGAAGAAGAACACGACCCTTTAAGAAGAAGAACACGTCCCTTTAAGAAGAAGAACACGACCCTTTAAGAAGAACACGACCCTTTAAGAAGAAGAACACGACCCTTTAAGAAGAACACGACCCTTTAAGAAGAACACGACCCTTTAAGAAGAAGAACACGTCCCTTTAAGAAGAAGAACACGACCCTTTAAGAAGAAGAACACGACCCTTTAAGAAGAACACGACCCTTTAAGAAGAACACGACCCTTTAAGAAGAACACGTTTAAGAAGAACACGACCCTTTAAGAAGAACACGACCCTTTAAGAAGAACACGACCCTTTAAGAAGAACACGACCCTTTAAGAAGAACACGACCCTTGAAGAAGAAGAACACGACCCTTTAAGAAGAACACGACCCTTGAAGAAGAAGAACACCGTACCGGCTGACAGCACGGGTCGCTCTTCAGACACAGCTTCATCTTGCTGCTGTTGTTTCCTTTGAACTGGAACATCTGGAAGGCCAAGATGGCTCCTCCCTCCCCGTCGTCCACCACCTTCACCGTGCGGTCGTCCGGGTTTCCACAGCTGCTCGGAGACAAGAACACCAGTGAGTTCTCCTGTGGTCCACATCCAGAACCTCCAGAACCTCCAGAACCTCCAGAACCTCCACCACCTCCAGAACCTCCAGAACATCCAGAACCTCCACCACCTCCAGAACCTCCAGAACATCCACCACCTCCAGAACCTCCAGAACATCCAGAACCTCCAGAACATTCACCACCTCCAGAACCTCCAGAACATCCACCACCTCCAGAACATCCAGAACATCCAGAACCTCCACCACCTCCAGAACCTCCAGAACATCCACCACCTCCAGAACCTCCAGAACCTCCACCACCTCCAGAACCTCCAGAACATCCACCACCTCCAGAACATCCAGAACCTCCAGAACATCCAGAACATCCAGAACCTCCAGAACATTCACCACCTCCAGAACCTCCAGAACATCCAGAACTATGTACTGGAGTAGAAGTACTTGGTGAGTACCGACCCGTTCGCGACGAGGTCTTGGCTCTCACACACACACACACACACACACACACACACACACACACACACACACACACACACACACACACACACACACACACACACACACACACACAGACACACGACACACACACACACACACACAGACGCACACACACACATACAGAAACACAGACACACACACACACACACACACACACACAGACAGACAGAGAGACGAACACACACACACACACACACACACACACACACACACACACACACACACACACACACACACACACACACACACACACACACACACACACACACACACACACACACACACACATACTCTCTGTAGTTCTTCTATGAATGGTTGATGTAGAGGCTGAACTAATGGTACTAAACCTCATTGACCCTTGACCCCCGACCCCCGACCCCTGAACCAGATCCTTCACACTGTCCAGGTTGTGTTTTGTGTGATAACATATTAAAGTTATTGAGAGCGGTGAGAGCTGTTGAATACTCACCTCCCTTCACCGTGAAGGCCAGGGCCTTGACCTCCGGCTGGCGGGAGAAGCAGGAGAAGTCGATGTTGACCGAGTTCTGGCTCGGTCAACAGATCGGAGCAGAACCGGAGGCGTTGTCGGCCTTGATGGTGTTCTTGTAGGTGATGGTTTCGTTTGAGGCCTGCAGAGATTGAGATGGAGTTACTGCAGGAGGAGCAGGACACTAGGACCCAGAGGCCTCGGTCTGCTTCAGACAAAGTGCTGGTCGGACTCTCATGGACCCAACGGGGTCATAGGTCACACCAACGTGGCCAACAGAGTCCTCCTGGGAAACGACCCGGAGGAAGAGACTTCAGACCTGCGTTAGTGGACCTGGTGGACCTGGTGGACCAGACTTCAGACCTGCGTTCTTGGACCTGGTGGACCTGGTGGACCTGGTGGTCTAGACTTCAGACCTGCGTTAGTCGACCTGGTGGACCTGGTGGACCAGACTTCAAACCCGCGTTAGTGGACCTGGTGGACCTGGTGGTCTAGACTTCAGACCTGCGTTAGTGGACCTGGTGGACCTGGTGGACCAGACTTCAGACCCGCGTTAGTGGACCTGGTGGACCTGGTGGACCAGACTTCAGACCTGTGTTAGTGGACCTGGTAAAACCCAGAATCCACCGTCAGAGACCAGACTTCAGACCCCGACCAGCACTTTGCTGGAGCTGTCATTAGAGGAGAGACGCCCACCAAGATCACTGTCCCACAGGTTTGGTTGCTCTTGAACCCGAAGGTCACCATGTGGGTCTCCTCGTCCAGCTGACCTCCACAGGTGCGGTCGTTGAGGTGGAGGGCCGTGTGGTTGATGCCCCTCTCTGCCAGGAGACAAGCAGCCAGGGACATTATGGATCAGCATAGCGTAGAATATCACATGATACGCAGATGATACACAACTGTATGTCTCTGTTACCCTGACGAAAGAGTTACTGCTCACTTTTAAGCTATCAACTCAATAATAAGATGTCTATATATATATATATATATATATATATATATATATATATATATATATATATATATTCTTACAAAATGTATATAAATGGTCATTTCATGATTGAACATCTTCTGCTGTTATAAATCCGCCCTGTTCTTCTGTTAGAGAAGAATCCACGTCATGAAACAAATGAATGTTAACGACCTCTCACACATTTAATAAGACTTTTTCATGATCTGAGGAAAACTCTCATTTCAGTTGGAACATTTGAACTTGAATAAACCTGAACGCTTCATTCTTTTATCAAAAGGTTCTCAGATCACTGTGGGGAACCTTCAGCCTTCAGGATCATCACAGTTCATCCAGAACCAGACTATTGAGGGATGAAAGCTGCTCTTCCTCTACCTGTCTTTGAGATATTCAGAGATCTGGTTCTTAGTATTATTTATTAAAATGATCATATAGAATCATGTGTGAGATTGTTCTCTGGACCGTTTCACAGCGTCTTCAGACACTTCTGAACATTAAAACGGAACATTTTCACCTAAAAAACAAAAGCAGCAGAACAATGTTCTCATCCATTGTTCTTCTCACTGAATGAGGTTCTGAAGGGTTCTGATGTTCAGGGAAACGTGACGTGTGACGTCATCGAAGCTGCAGAGGGAACCCGTCTCACCTAGAGAACCCGTCTCACCGAGAGAGCCCGTCTCACCTAGAGAGCCCGTCTCACCTAGAGAACCCGTCTCACCGAGAGAGCCCGTCTCACCTAGAGAGCCCGTCTCACCTAGAGAACCCGTCTCACCGAGAGAGCCCGTCTCACCTAGAGAGCCCGTCTCACCTAGAGAACCCGTTGGTCTGTATTTGGCAGCAAAGTGAGCCCGACAGAGGAAGGCGGGTCGGCCGCCGACGTCTCCTCCACAGAACTCCACAGATGTTCACCAACACTTTTATTTCCCTCCGAAAATGTTTTTGGTTTCTCAGTTTACGACTAAAAACCACAGAAACCATATTTCATATCTGCATATGAGAGCTTTTTGGTGGGTCGTGTCCAGATGGTGACCCTCGATCTGATGGAGTGGTGAGATGGTTGAGGTCAGGAGGGTTCATCTACCAGAGAGTCTCCAGCGTCTAGACACGGCCCACCATATTAATGCTTTATCAGCTGTGACTGATCAGGACCAGCAGGATTCAGGATTCAGGAGAACTGCTCTTAGTTCAGGAGCTTCCCTCTGAACTCACATCAAACATGAAATCAGGACATTTGATCTCATAAAGGTAAAACAACTGAAGAGAGATGTGACGGTTCACACAGGTTACAGATGGTTTGAGCTCTTACAGCAGCCGGCCTTTGACCTCCAGTCCTCCAGCCCGTTACCCATCAGGCTGCAGGCCGCGCCGTACGCCTCCAGGAACTGACAGCTGAGAGCGTCCAGGTCCGGGTATCGGCACAGCGTGTCGCTGCAGGCGGACACGTAGGACTCCGGGGCCACGAGGCCGTGACGGGAGGAGAACGGTGCCTCCTTCAGGAGATTACAGCTGCAGTGGGAGATAAGCAGTGTGTATATGTGTATATATGCATGTGTGTATATATGCATGTGTGTATATATGCATGTGTGTATATATGGTTGTGTGTATATATGCATGGGTATATATGCATGTGTATATATGCATGTGTGTATATATGCATGTGTGTATATATGCATGTGTGTATATATGGTTGTGTGTATATATGCATGGGTATATATGCATGTGTATATATGCATGTGTGTATATATGCATGTGTATATATGCATGTGTATATATGCATGTGTATATATGCATGTGTATAAATGCATGTGTATATATATGCATGTGTATATATATGCATGTGTGTATAAATGCATGTATGTATATATGCATGTGTATATATGCATGTGTGTATATATGCATGTGTATATATGCATGTGTGTATATATGCATGTGTATATATGCATGTGTGTATATATGTATGCAGTATATATATATATATATATGTATATATATATGTGTGTATATATGTATGTATGCAGTATATATATATACATATATATATATATATGTATATATACGTGTGTATATATGTATGTATGCAGTATATATGTGTGTATATATGTATGTATGCAGTATATATATATATATATATATATATATATATGTATATATATGTATATATATGTGTGTATATATGTATGTATGCAGTATATATATATACATATATATATATATGTATATATATATATGTATATATGTGTGTATATATGTATGTATGCAGTATATATATATATATATATATATATATATATATATATATATATGTGTATATATATGTATATATATGTGTGTATATATGTATATATATGTGTGTATATATGTATATATATGTGTGTTATGGATCATCCTGCTGCAGTTGATCCGGCTGTCAGCTGGTTCACTGGACGCGTCTCACAACTATGAGACACAAACAGAAGACCAGAGAGGACGTGATGAAGCAGTCAGTCAGGGGTGAAGCAGTCAGTCAGTGGATGACGTGAAGCTGGATGAAGGACGTGATGGTGTTCGGGTGGTGCTGAGGGCTCCTACCTGCTAGAGCTCCACTCTAAGAGCTTGACTTCCTCCAGAGAGCTGCTGGAGTTCCCACATAAACCGCTGAGGGCCGGTTTCTGTCCTGCAGCCACAGAGAACCACGGTTATTCAAAGACCTCCATCTTCTCTCTGAGGTCCCACATGATCTTCTCTGAGGTCCCACATGATCTTCTCTGAGGTCCTAACATGATCTTCTCTCTGAGGTCCTACATGATCTTCTCTCTGAGGTCCCACACGATCTTCTCTGAGGTCCTACATGATCTTCTCTCTGAGGTCCTACATGATCTTCTCTCTCTGAGGTCCTACATGATCTTCTCTCTGAGGTCCTACATGATCTTCTCTGAGGTCCTACATGATCTTCTCTGAGGTCCTACATGATCTTCTCTCTGAGGTCCCACATGATCTTCTCTGAGGTCCCACATGATCTTCTCTGAGGTCCTAACATGATCTTCTCTCTGAGGTCCTACATGATCTTCTCTCTGAGGTCCCACACGATCTTCTCTGAGGTCCTACATGATCTTCTCTCTGAGGTCCTACATGATCTTCTCTCTCTGAGGTCCTACATGATCTTCTCTCTGAGGTCCTACATGATCTTCTCTGAGGTCCTACATGATCTTCTCTGAGGTCCTACATGATCTTCTCTCTGAGGTCCTACATGATCTTCTCTCTGAGGTCCTAACATGATTTTCTCTGAGGTCCTAACATGATCATCTCTCTGAGGTCCTCACATGATCTTCTCTGAGGTCCTAACATGATCTTCTCTCTGAGGTCCTACATGATCTTCTCTCTGAGGTCCTAACATGATTTTCTCTGAGGTCCTAACATGATCTTCTCTCTGAGGTCCTAACATGCTCTTCTCTGAGGTCCTAACATGCTCTTCTCTGAGGTCCTACATGATCTTCTCTGAGGTCCTAACATGCTCTTCTCTCTGAGGTCCTAACATGATGTTCTCTGAGGTCCTCACATGTTCTTCTCTGAGGTCAGACGTCAAACAGACCACAAACAGACGTCAAACAGACGTTAAACAGACCACAAACAGACCACAAACAGATGTCAAACAGACCACAAACAGACCACAAACAGACGTCAAACAGACCACAAAGAGACGTCAAACAGACCACAAAGAGACGTCAAACAGACGTCAAACAGACCACAAACAGATGTCAAACAGACATCAAACAGACCACAAACAGACCACAAACAGACCACAAACAGACCACAAACAGACAGACCGCAAACAGACGTTAAACAGACAACAGACAGACCACAAACAGAGGTCAAACAGAGGTCAAACAGAGGTCAAACAGAGGTTAAACAGACCACAAACAGACGTTAAACAGACCACAAACAGACGTCAAACAGACCACAAACAGACCAAAAACAGACGTTAAACAGACGTTAAACAGACGTTAAACAGACCCACAAACAGACCCACAAACAGAACACAAACAGACCACAAACAGATGTCAAACAGACCACAAACAGACCACAAGCAGACGTCGAACAGACGTCAAACAGACCACAAACAGACGTCAAACAGACGTCAAACAGACCACAAACAGACGTCAATCAGACCACAAACAGACCACAAACAAATGTCAAACAGACGTCAAACAGACGTCAAACAGACCACAAATAGACGTCAAACAGACGTCAAACAGACCACAAACAGACCACAAACAGACGTTAAACAGACAGACCACAAACAGACGTTAAACAGACAACAGACAGACCACAAACAGAAGTTAAACAGACAACAGACAGACCTCAAACAGAGGTCAAACAGAGGTCAAACAGACCACAAACAGACGTTAAACAGACCACGAACAGACATCAAACAGACCACAAACAGACCAAAAACAGACGTTAAACAGACGTTAAACAGACCCACAAACAGACCCACAAACAGACCACAAACAGACGTCAAACAGACCACAAACAGACCACAAACAAATGTCAAACAGACATCAAACAGACCACAAACAGACGTCAAACAGACCACAAACAGACATCAAACAGACGTCAAACAGATGTCAAACAGACCACAAACGTCAAACAGACCACAAACAGATGTCAAACAGACCACAAACAGACGTCAAACAGACCACAAACAGACCACAAACAGACCACAAACAGACAGACCGCAAACAGACGTTAAACAGACAACAGACAGACCACAAACAGAGGTCAAACAGAGGTCAAACAGGTCAAACAGAGGTTAAACAGACCACAAACAGACGTTAAACAGACCACAAACAGACGTCAAACAGACCACAAACAGACCAAAAACAGACGTTAAACAGACGTTAAACAGACGTTAAACAGACCCACAAACAGACCCACAAACAGAACACAAACAGACCACAAACAGATGTCAAACAGACCACAAACAGACCACAAGCAGACGTTGAACAGACGTCAAACAGACCACAAACAGACGTCAAACAGACGTCAAACAGACCACAAACAGACGTCAATCAGACCACAAACAGACCACAAACAAATGTCAAACAGACGTCAAACAGACGTCAAACAGACCACAAATAGACGTCAAACAGACGTCAAACAGACCACAAACAGACCACAAACAGACGTTAAACAGACAGACCACAAACAGACGTTAAACAGACAACAGACAGACCACAAACAGAAGTTAAACAGACAACAGACAGACCTCAAACAGAGGTCAAACAGAGGTCAAACAGACCACAAACAGACGTTAAACAGACCACGAACAGACATCAAACAGACCACAAACAGACCAAAAACAGACGTTAAACAGACGTTAAACAGACGTTAAACAGACCCACAAACAGACCCACAAACAGACCACAAACAGACGTCAATCAGACCACAAACAGACCACAAACAAATGTCAAACAGACATCAAACAGACCACAAACAGACGTCAAACAGACCACAAACAGACATCAAACAGACGTCAAACAGATGTCAAACAGACCACAAACGTCAAACAGACCACAAACAGACGTCAAACAGACCACAAACAGACGTCAAACAGACCACAAACAGACCACAAACAGACCACAAACAGACCACAAACAGACCACAAACAAATGTCAAACAGACGTCAAACAGACGTCAAACAGACCACAAACAGACGTTAAACAGACAGACCACAAACAGACGTTAAACAGACAACAGACAGACCACAAACAGACGTTAAACAGACAACAGACAGACCACAAACAGACGTTAAACAGACAACAGACAGACCACAAACAGACGTTAAACAGACCACGAACAGACGTCAAACAGACCACAAACAGACCACAAACAGACGTCAAACAGACGTCAAACAGACCCACAAACAGACCCAAACAGATGTCAAACAGACCACAAACAGACGTCAAACAGACCACAAACAGACCACAAACAGACCACAAACAGACAGACCACAAACAGACGTCAAACAGACAACAGACAGACCACAAACAGACGTCAATCAGACAAACAGACACAAACAGAAAACAACCACAAACAGACGTCAAACAGACCACAAACAGACGTCAAACAGACCACAAACAGACCAAACAGACGTTAAACAGACGACCACAAACAGACGTCAATCAGACCACAAACAGACCACAAACAAATGTCAAACAGACATCAAACAGACCACAAACAGACGTCAAACAGACCACAAACAGATGTCAAACAGACCACAAACAGACCAAAAACAGACCAAAAACAGACGTTAAACAGACCCACAAACAGACCCACAAACAGACCACAAACAGACGTCAATCAGACCACAAACAGACCACAAACAAATGTCAAACAGACATCAAACAGACCACAAACAGACGTCAAACAGACCACAAACAGATGTCAAACAGACCACAAACAGACCAAAAACAGACCAAAAACAGACGTTAAACAGACCCACAAACAGACCCACAAACAGACCACAAACAGACGTCAATCAGACCACAAACAGACCACAAACAAATGTCAAACAGACATCAAACAGACCACAAACAGACGTCAAACAGACCACAAACAGACGTCAAACAGACCACAAACAGACGTTAAACAGACAGACCACAAACAGACGTTAAACAGACAACAGACTATTTGTGTTGTTTTCGTGTCTCTTTGTGTTGTTTTGACACATCTGTGATGATTGTGTGCTCATGGCACAAAGGTGGCTGGTCCTTTAAACACAATGAGTCTGTAAAGAGTGTTGATTTGTTAAATATAAAGCTGAGTATCATCAGCATAAGCACAAACTTTCCATCGCGCCGCCTGTTTCACTTATTCACTGAGAACATCTGTGAAGGTCATGGTGACCTCCACCCTGACTGTAGCTCACCTGTACTTTCCCTCCTTGTCCCAGGCGGGTGTCCACAGCCGGGTCGTCCAGACGCAGGATCACGCGGTCCAAGAAGCTAACGTCTCCCTGAAGACGGCGAGCAGCTGGAGGCCGGGAGCCGACATCAGGGTGGAGGCACAGCGGTCACGCACGAAGCCAACATGGCCGCTGAAGTCGATGACAGCGGGGCCGGTCACAGTGCAGGTGGAGTTCAGGGTAACTGCACCACCTGCACCACCTGCAGACATGCAGACATGGTGAGGGTCAGGGATTAAGTCAGTCAGCAGGAAGATAAAATGGAAACATAATTGTTATGCAAAAATAACAAATAAAGTTGTAATTTTATGCAAAAAAATATATTTTGAAAGTTGTCAATATTTTAAAATATAAATGGTAATATTGAGAGAATATTTCAGGATTAAAGTCACAATACTTTCCTAAAAAGTGGTGATAAACTTTTAGATTAGAAAGTTATGTGTCTTGATTTAGAGCATAATATTTTGAGATTAAGTTCAAGAAAGAAGTTATATTTACAGAAATCTAATAATTCAAGAATAGAATTGTAATATTTGGCAAAACATGTTATTTCATGAATAAAATAATTTAATTTATTTAATAATTTATTTCAATAAGGCGTCCTCTCGGGGCAGAGAGGACGAGGCGTCTCCTCTGCCCCGAGAGGACGAGGCGTCTCCTTTGCCCCGAGAGGACGAGGCGTCCCCTCTGCCCCGAGAGGACGAGGCGTCTCCTTTGCCCCTAGAGGACGAGGCATCTCCTTTGCCCATAGAGGACGAGGCGTCTCCTCTGCCCCGAGAGGACGAGGCGTCTCCTCTGCCCCTAGAGGACGAGGCGTCCCCTTTGCCCCTAGAGGACGAGGCGTCTCCTCTGCCCCGAGAGGACGAGGCGTCTCCTCTGCCCAGAGGACGAGGCGTCTCCTTTGCCCTAGAGGACGAGGCGTCTCCTTTGCCCCTAGAGGACGAGGCGTCTCCTCTGCCCCGAGAGGACGAGGCGTCTCCTCTGCCCATAGAGGACGGGCGTCTCCTCTGCCTAGGACGGCGTCTCTCTGCCCTAAGGACGAGGCGTCTCTCTGCCCTAGAGGACGAGGCGTCCTCTGCCCCTAGAGGACGAGGCGTCTCCTCTAGAGGACGAGGCGTCTCCTTTGCCCAGAGGACGAGGCGTCTCCTCTGCCCATAGAGGACGAGGCGTCTCCTCTGCCCCTAGAGGACGAGGCGTCTCCTCTGCCCCGGGGCGTCTCCTCTGCCCATAGGGAGGCGTCTCCTTTGCCTAGAGGACGAGGCGTCTCCTCTGCCCCTAGAGGACGAGGCGTCTCCTCTGCCCCTAGAGGACGAGGCGTCTCCTTTGCCCCTAGAGGACGAGGCGTCTCCTCTGCCCATAGAGGACGAGGCGTCTCCTCTGCCCCTAGAGGACGAGGCGTCTCCTTTGCCCCTAGAGGACGAGGCGTCTCCTTTGCCCCTAGAGGACGAGGCGTCTCCTTTGCCCCTAGAGGACGAGGCGTCCCCTCTGCCCATAGAGGACGAGGCGTCTCCTTTGCCCCTAGAGGACGAGGCGTCCCCTCTGCCCATAGAGGACGAGGCGTCTCCTCTGCCCCTAGAGGACGAGGCGTCTCCTTTGCCCCTAGAGGACTAGGCGTCTCCTTTGCCCCTAGAGGACGAGGCGTCTCCTTTGCCCCTAGAGGACGAGGCGTCTCCTCTGCCCCTAGAGGACGAGGCGTCTCCTTTGCCCCTAGAGGACGAGGCGTCTCCTTTGCCCCTAGAGGACGAGGCGTCTCCTTTGCCCCTAGAGGACGAGGCGTGACTGATTATATAATATATTTATATATCCTGTTATTATGAGTGATGCATCAGTAGTGAAGACATGTCCCCAAATACCAAGAATAAAGAGACATATTTACTCAGGTCAGGTGATTAATAAAGAATAAAGAGACATATTTAAGGTGAGGTCCGGTGTATAATATTATATAATAAATATTTCCTTTGACATTTAAAAGTTATGCAACATGTCGGATGATGAAATACTGAAGTACCTCAAAACTGTACTTAGTGAAGTACTTCGTCACATTCCATTAGAACCAGTTCTTCTGCTTCAGGGTGACGGAAGCTCAGAGCCAGCTGTCCAATCACCTGTCAGGATCACAGCTTCCTTATTAATAATAATTATAATAATAATAACAATCACGGTAATTTAAAAAAGTATAATTATAATTAATTATTATAATAATAATTAGAATAATAAATTGTGCATGTACTAGATTAAAGTATGTTCAGATTAAATAGTGTTTTATTGTTGTTGAACAATAATGATCATTTTAAAAAGCATAATTAATAATAATAATAATATTAATAATAATAATATATTTATAATATTTATAATAATGCTAATAATAATAAATTGTGCATGTACTAGATTAATGTTTGTTCAGATTAAAATGTGGATGTGTTGTTGAACAATAATGATAATTTAAATAAACATTTGTAATAAATGAATAATAATAATAATAATAATATAATAATAATTATATTATAATATATAATATAAAATAATTTAATATTAATATAATAATAATAATATAATTATGATATAATATTAATATAATAATAATAATTACAATAATAATAATAATAATAGTAATAATAACATGAATGATAATGATGTTATGTTCTAGACTAACGTTCAGATTAAGAGTGTATTCGTGTTGTTGTTGAGAAACCCTCGCCTCTCCAACAACAACAATAAAGCCGCTTCACGGCCTGACGTAAAGCAGTCGTAACCAGGAAGTGACGTCAGCCGTCAGAGTGTTGATGTTGTGGCCGCTGGAGGACCGGAGGCAGGAGCCGCGTTTTGTTTTTGTTCAACTCAACCGTCGAGAAGAAGCCGCGCCGTGGTCCCCGTCGCCCGCTGCGGTTCCTCCAGGACCTGAGGTCGGTGTGTGGAGCCGAGAGCCGCGCCGGAGGCCGAGCCCCCCGAGAGGTTCGCTCCAGAAGGGAGGACTCGTCACCCTCTGACCCCCCCCCCCCCACCCCCACCACACACACACACACACACACACACACCATGACGATTCTCCCGAAGAAGAAGCCCAGCTCCGGGGTCGGGGTGTCGGACCACGCCGATGACAGCGACCGGCGGAGCGGCTCGGACCCGCACCAGCACCCGCACGCGGGGCGCACCGGCGCCCGGCCGAGGGCGTCGCCCCCCCCGTGGTCCTACCAGCCCGCGCCGCCCTCCGCTCGGGACGACCGGCGGAGCATCGAGGCGAGCGCCCGGCCGCAGCAGGCCTCCCCGCCGCCCGTTGGTTCCGCGGCCCCGGTGGGGGGCCCGGGCGACGGGCGGGACGGTGGCGGCGGGGGAGGGGGAGGCGGCGGTGGGGTGATGATGATGGGGGGGACCGGGGCCCGCGGGGAGATCGCCTCCTCGGCCGGGGTGGTGGGCTGCGGCGGAGGCAGCTGCTGCTCCGGGCCCGGGCTCAGCAAGAGGCGGCGGCAGGCAGGCAGCTGCTCCGGGGGGGTGGTGGCGGCTCTGGCCGGGGGTGGCCAGCCCGGGGGCCCCGGGCCCGGAGGCTCCAGCCAGGACACGGAGGAGGGAGCCGGGAACAACAGCGAGGACGAGTACGAGAACGCGGCCCGGCTGCAGTCGATGGACCCGGCCACCGTGGAGCAGGTAGGAGCCGCCGTTAGCTCCGCGCTAGTGCTAATGCTAATGCTAATGCTAATGCTGATGCTGCAGGGGGACATGTTGTGATGGGTTAGCATTAGCTTCAGGGTGTCAGAGAGGCGATATTAACGGTTATTAACCTTTATTAACGCGGTATTAAGACAATATTAACCTTTATTCATGTAGTAATAATACGTTAACGGTTATTAATGTGGTAATAAGACAATATTAACCTGTATTCATGTGATAATAAGGCAATATTAACGTGGTAATAATTAGCATTAGCTTCAGGGTGTCATAGAGCCGTTGTTAACGGTTATTAATGTGTATTCATGTGGCAATAAGACAATATTAACCTATATTAATGTGGTAATAGCTAGCATTAGCTTCAGGACGTCATAGAGACGTTATAAACCTGTATTAACGTGGTAATAAGACATTAGAGGTTATTAACGTGGTAAGACGTTAGCGGTTATTAACGTGGTAATAAGACGTTAGCGGTTATTAACATGGTAATAAGACGTTAACGGTTATTAGCGTGGTAATAAGACGTTCTACTAAAACAAACGATCCCTAAATGTTTTGTCAGTCGACTGAATGTCTGTGTTTTGGACTCTGGGTTCCACATCGTTACCGTTTGATGTTTTACAGATTCATTGATTAGTCGATTGATTGAGAAAACAACCAACTGATCAAGGAAATTAAATATGAGTACAGGGTGAGCTCAGGTACCTGAACGCAGCATCGGGTGAGCTCAGGTACCTGAACGCAGCATCGGGTGAGCTCAGGTACCTGAACGCAGCATCGGGTGAGCTCGGCCAAAACAAACAACACCTGAGTTACAACAAAAGGTCCTTTCAAAGTAAAAGTTTTAAGGTTCCTGAAAACAATAACCACGGTAATATAATATATAATATATTATAATAAAATAATATATAACACAACATGATATAATATAATATAATACATAATCAGAGTTTAAGTTGTAAATAAACACCAGCCTGACTTCAAAGTGTGA
>JACSYO010001840.1:0-40989 GCA_016806645.1 Ophiodon elongatus
TAGGTTTATACACATAAACTACTCAGTTAGGTTGAGACGACTAAACTACTCAGTTAGGTTTAGACGACTAAACTACTCACGTTGAGACGACTAAACTACTCAGTTAGGTTGAGACGACTAAACTACTCAGTTAGGTTGAGACGACTAAACTACTCAGTTAGGTTGAGACGACTAAACTACACAGTTAGGTTGAGACGACTAAACTACTCAGTTAGGTTTATAAACATAAACTACTCAGTTAGGTTGAGACGACTAAACTACTCAGTTAGGTTTATACACATAAACTACTCAGTTAGGTTGAGACGACTAAACTACTCAGGTTTAGACGACTAAACTACTCAGTTAGGTTTATACAACTAAACTACTCAGTTAGGTTGAGACGACTAAACTACTCAGTTAGGTTTATACAACTAAACTACTCAGTTAGGTTTATACAACTAAACTACTCAGGATGAGACGACTAAACTACTCAGTTAGGTTTATACAAAAAAACTATTCATTTAGGTTGAGACGACTAAAGTACTCAGTGAGGTTGAGACGACTAAACTACTCAGTTAGGTTTAGACGACTGAACTACTCAGTTAGGTTGAGACGACTAAAATACTCACTTCGGTTTATACAACTAAACTACTCAGTTAGCTTTATACAACTAAACTACTCAGGATGAGACGACTAAACTACTCAGTTAGGTTTATACACATAAACTATTCATTTAGGTTGAGACGACTAAAGTACTCAGTGAGGTTGAGACGACTAAACTACTCAGTTAGGTTTAGACGACTGAACTACTCAGTTAGGTTGAGACGACTAAAATACTCACTTCGGTTTATACAACTAAACTACTCAGTTAGGTTGAGACTACTGAACTATGCAGTTAGGTTTATACAACTAAACTACTCAGTTAGGTTTAAACAACTAAACTACTCAGTTACGTTGAGACGACTAAACTACTCAGGTTGAGACAACTAAATGACTCAGTCAGGTTTAGACGACTAAACTACTCAGTTAGGTTGAGAGGACTGAACTACTCAGTTAGATCGAGGCGACTAAACTACTCAGTTCGGTTTATACAACTAAACTACGCAGTTAGGTTGTGACGACGAAACTATTCAGTTAGGTTGAGACAACTAAACTACTCAGTTAAGTTTATACAACTAAACTACTCAGTTAAGTTTATACAACTAAACTACTCAGTTAGGTTGAGACGACTAAACTACTCAGTTAGGTTGAGACGACTAAACTACTCAGTTAGGTTGAGACGACTAAACTACTCAGGTTGAGACGACTAAACTACTCAGTTAAATTGAGACGTCTAAACTACTCAGTTAGGTTGAGACGACTAAACTACTTAGTTACGTTTAGACGACTGAACTACTCAGTTATGTTGAGACGACTGAACTACTCAGTTAGGTTGAGACGACTGAACTACTCAGTTAGGTTGAGACGACTGAACTACTCAGGTTGAGACGACTAAACTACTCAGTTAGGTTGAGACAACTAAACTACTCAGTTAGGTTGAGACGTCTAAACTACTCAGCTAGGTTTATACAACTAAACTACTCAGTTAGGTTTAAACAACTAAACTACTCAGTTACGTTGAGACGAATAAAGTACTCAGTTAGGTTGAGACGACTAAAGTACTCAGTTAGGTTGAGACGACAGAATTACTCAGGTTGAGACGACTAAACTACTCAGTTAGGTTTAAACAAATGAACTACTCAGTTAGGTTGAGACGACTAAACTACTCAGTTAGGTTGAGACAACTAAACTACTCAGGTTGAGATGACTAAACTACTCAGTTAGGTTGAGACAACTAAACTACTCAGTTAGGTTGAGACAACTAAACTACTCAGGTTGAGACGACTAAACTACTCAGTTAGGTTGAGACAACTAAACTACTCAGTTACGTTTAGACGACTGAACTACTCAGTTAAATTGAGACGACTAAACTACTCAGTTAGGTTGAGATGACTAAACTACTCAGTTAGATTGAGACGACTAAACTACTCAGTTAAATTGAGACGACTGAACTACTCAGTTAGGTTGAGACGACTAAACTACTCAGTTAGGTTGAGACGACTGAACTATTCAGGTTGAGACGACTAAACTACTCAGTTAGGTTTAAACAACTAAACTACTCAGGTTGAGACAACTAAATGACTCAGTCAGGTATAGACGACTAAACTACTCAGTTAGGTTGAGAGGACTGAACTACTCAGTTAGATCGAGGCGACTAAACCACTCAGTTAGGTTGAGACGACTAAAGTACTCAGGTTAAGACGACTAAACTACTCAGTTAGGTTGAGACGACTAAACTACTCAGTTAGGTTTATACAACTAAACTACTCAGTTAGGTTGAGACGACTAAACTACTCAGATAGGTTGAGACGACTAAACTACTTAGTTACGTTTGAGACGACTGAACTACTCAGTTAGGTTGAGACGACTGAACTACTCAGTTAGGTTGAGACGACTGAACTACTCAGGTTGAGACGACTAAACTACTCAGTTAGGTTGAGACAACTAAACTACTCAGTTAGGTTGAGACATCTAAACTACTCAGCTAGGTTTATACAACTAAACTACTCAGTTAGGTTTAAACAACTAAACTACTCAGTTACGTTGAGACGAATAAAGTACTCAGTTAGGTTGAGACGACTAAAGTACTCAGTTAGGTTGAGACGACAGAATTACTCAGGTTGAGACGACTAAACTACTCGGTTAGGTTTAAACAACTGAACTACTCAGTTAGGTTGAGACGACAAAACTACTCAGTTAGGTTGAGACAACTAAACTGCTCAGGTTGAGATGACTAAACTACTCATTTAGGTTGAGACAACTAAACTACTCAGTGAGGTTGAGACAACTAAACTACTCAGGTTGAGACGACTAAACTACTCAGTTAGGTTGAGACAACTAAACTACTCAGTTAGGTTTAGACGACTGAACTACTCAGTTAAATTGAGACGACTAAACTACTCAGTTAGGTTGAGACGACTAAACTACTCAGTTAGATTGAGACGACTAAACTACTCAGTTAAATTGAGACGACTAAACTACTCAGTTAGGTTTAGACAACTAAACTACTCAGTGTGAGACGACTAAACTACTCAGTTAGGTTGAGACGACTAAAGTACTCAGTTAGATTGAGACGACAAAAGTACTCAGGTTGAGACGACTAAACTACTCAGTTAGGTTGAGACGACTAAACTACTCAGTTAGGTTGAGACGACTAAACTACTCACGTTGAGACGACTAAACTACTCAGTTAGGTTGAGACGACTAAACTACTCAGTTAGGTTGAGACGACTAAACTACATAGTTAGGTTGAGACGACTAAACTACTCAGGTTGAGACGACTAAACTACTCAGTTAGGTTTATACAACTAAACTACTCAGTTAGGTTGAGACATAAACTACTCAGTTAGGTTTGTACAACTAAACTACTCAGTTAGGTTGAGACAACTAAACTATTCAGTTAGGTTTATACAACTAAACTACTCAGCTAGGTTGAGACAACTAAACTACTCAGGTTGAGACGACTAAACTACTCAGCTTTGAGACTAAACTACTCAGTTAGGTTGAGACCACTAAACTACTCAGGTTGAGACGACTAAACTACTCAGTTAGGTTGAGACCACTAAACTACTCAGTTAGGTTGAGACAACTAAACTACTCAGGTTGAGACGACTAAACTACTCAGTTAGGTTGAGACGACTAAACTACTCAGTTAGGTTGAGACGACTAAACTACACAGTTAGGTTGAGACGACTAAACTACACAGTTAGGTTGGGACGACTAAACTACTCAGTTAGGTTTATAAACATAAACTACTCAGTTAGGTTGAGACGACTAAACTACTCAGTTAGGTTTATACACATAAACTACTCAGTTAGGTTGAGACGACTAAACTACTCAGGTTTAGACGACTAAACTACTCAGTTAGGTTTCTACAACTAAACTACTCAGTTAGGTTGAGACGACTAAACTACTCAGTTAGGTTTATACAACTAAACTACTCAGTTAGGTTTATACAACTAAACTACTCAGGATGAGACGACTAAACTACTCAGTTAGGTTTATACAAAAAAACTATTCATTTAGGTTGAGACGACTAAAGTACTCAGTGAGGTTGAGACGACTAAACTACTCAGTTAGGTTTAGACGACTGAACTACTCAGTTAGGTTGAGACGACTAAAATACTCACTTCGGTTTATACAACTAAACTACTCAGTTAGCTTTATACAACTAAACTACTCAGGATGAGACGACTAAACTACTCAGTTAGGTTTATACACATAAACTATTCATTTAGGTTGAGACGACTAAAGTACTCAGTGAGGTTGAGACGACTAAACTACTCAGTTAGGTTTAGACGACTGAACTACTCAGTTAGGTTGAGACGACTAAAATACTCACTTCGGTTTATACAACTAAACTACTCAGTTAGGTTGAGACTACTGAACTACTCAGGTTTATACAACTAAACTACTCAGTTAGGTTTAAACAACTAAACTACTCAGTTACGTTGAGACGACTAAACTACTCAGTTAGGTTGAGACAACTAAACTACTCAGTTAGGTTTAGACGACTAAACTACTCAGGATCGAGGCGACTAAACTACTCAGTTCGGTTTATACAACTAAACTACGCAGTTAGGTTGTGACGACGAAACTATTCAGTTAGGTTGAGACAACTAAACTACTCAGTTAAGTTTATACAACTAAACTACTCAGTTAGGTTGAGACGACTAAACTACTCAGTTAGGTTGAGACGACTAAACTACTCAGTTAGGTTGAGACGACTAAACTACTCAGGTTGAGACGACTAAACTACTCAGTTAAATTGAGACGTCTAAACTACTCAGTTAGGTTGAGACGACTAAACTACTTAGTTACGTTTAGACGAATGAACTACTCAGTTATGTTGAGACGACTGAACTACTCAGTTAGGTTGAGACGACTGAACTACTCAGTTAGGTTGAGACGACTGAACTACTCAGTTTGAGACGACTAAACTACTCAGTTAGGTTGAGACAACTAAACTACTCAGTTAGGTTGAGACGTCTAAACTACTCAGCTAGGTTTATACAACTAAACTACTCAGTTAGGTTTAAACAACTAAACTACTCAGTTACGTTGAGACGAATAAAGTACTCAGTTAGGTTGAGACGACTAAAGTACTCAGTTAGGTTGAGACGACAGAATTACTCAGGTTGAGACGACTAAACTACTCAGTTAGGTTTAAACAAATGAACTACTCAGTTAGGTTGAGACGACTAAACTACTCAGTTAGGTTGAGACAACTAAACTACTCAGGTTGAGATGACTAAACTACTCAGTTAGGTTGAGACAACTAAACTACTCAGTTAGGTTGAGACAACTAAACTACTCAGGTTGAGACAACTAAACTACTCAGTTAGGTTGAGACAACTAAACTACTCAGTTACGTTTAGACGACTGAACTACTCAGTTAAATTGAGACGACTAAACTACTCAGTTAGGTTGAGATGACTAAACTACTCAGTTAGATTGAGACGACTAAACTACTCAGTTAAATTGAGACGACTAAACTACTCAGTTAAATTGAGACGACTGAACTACTCAGTTAGGTTGAGACGACTAAACTACTCAGTTAGGTTGAGACGACTGAACTATTCAGGTTGAGACGACTAAACTACTCAGTTAGGTTTAAACAACTAAACTACTCAGGTTGAGACAACTAAATGACTCAGTCAGGTATAGACGACTAAACTACTCAGTTAGGTTGAGAGGACTGAACTACTCAGTTAGATCGAGGCGACTAAACCACTCAGTTAGGTTGAGACGACTAAAGTACTCAGGTTGAGACGACTAAACTACTCAGTTAGGTTGAGACGACTAAACTACTCAGTTAGGTTGAGACGACTAAACTACTCACGTTGAGACGACTAAACTACTCAGTTAGGTTGAGACGACTAAACTACTCAGTTAGGTTGAGACGACTAAACTACATAGTTAGGTTCAGACGACTAAACTACTCAGGTTGAGACGACTAAACTACATAGTTAGGTTCAGACGACTAAACTACTCAGTTAGGTTGAGACGACTAAACTACTCAGTTAGGTTTGTACAACTAAACTACTCAGTTAGATTGAGACGACTAAACTATTCAGTTAGGTTGATACAACTAAACTACTCAGTTAGGTTGAGACGACTAAACTACTCAGGTTGAGACGACTAAAGTACTCAGGTTGAGACGACTAAACTACTCAGTTAGGTTGAGACGACTAAACTACTCACGTTGAGACGACTAAACTACTCAGTTAGGTTGAGACGACTAAACTACTCAGTTAGGTTGAGACGACTAAACTACATAGTTAGGTTGAGACGACTAAACTACTCAGGTTGAGACGACTAAACTACTCAGTTAGGTTTATGCAACTAAACTACTCAGTTAGGTTGAGACAACTAAACTATTCAGTTAGGTTTATACAACTAAACTACTCAGCTCGGTTGAGACGACTAAACTACTCAGGTTGAGACGACTAAACTACTCAGGTTGAGACGACTAAACTACTCAGTTAGGTTGAGACGACTAAACTACTCAGTTAGGTTGAGACCACTAAACTACTCACGTTGAGACGACTAAACTACTCAGTTAGGTTGAGACGACTAAACTACTCAGTTAGGTTGAGACGACTAAACTACTCAGTTAGGTTGAGACGACTAAACTACTCAGTTAGGTTGAGACGACTAAACTACTCAGTTAGGTTGAGACGACTAAACTACTCAGTTAGGTTGAGACGACTAAACTACTCAGTTAGGTTGAGACGACTAAACTACTCAGTTAGGTTGAGACGACTAAACTACTCAGTTAGGTTTAGACGACTAAACTACTCATTAGGTTGAGACGACTAAACTACTCAGTTAGGTTGAGACGACTAAACTACTCAGTTAGGTTGAGACGACTAAACTACTCAGTTAGGTTGAGACGACTAAACTACTCAGGTTGAGACGACTAAACTACTCAGTTAGGTTGATACACTAAACTACTCAGTTAGGTTGAGACGACTAAACTACTCAGTTAGGTTGAGACGACTAAACTACTCACGTTGAGACGACTAAACTACTCAGTTAGGTTGAGACGACTAAACTACTCAGTTAGGTTGAGACGACTAAACTACTAGTTAGGTTGAGACGACTAAACTACTCAGGTTGAGACGACTAAACTACTCAGTTAGGTTTATGCAACTAAACTACTCAGTTAGGTTGAGACAACTAAACTATTCAGTTAGGTTTATACAACTAAACTACTCAGCTCGGTTGAGACGACTAAACTACTCAGGTTGAGACGACTAAACTACTCAGGTTGAGACGACTAAACTACTCAGTTAGGTTGAGACGACTAAACTACTCAGTTAGGTTGAGACCACTAAACTACTCACGTTGAGACGACTAAACTACTCAGTTAGGTTGAGACGACTAAACTACTCAGTTAGGTTGAGACGACTAAACTACTCAGTTAGGTTGAGACGACTAAACTACACAGTTAGGTTGAGACGACTAAACTACTCAGTTAGGTTTATAAACATAAACTACTCAGTTAGGTTGAGACGACTAAACTACTCAGGTTTAGACGACTAAACTACTCAGTTAGGTTTCTACAACTAAACTACTCAGTTAGGTTGAGACGACTAAACTACTCAGGTTTAGACAACTAAACTACTCAGTTAGGTTTATACAGCTAAACTACTCAGTTAGGTTTATACAACTAAACTACTCAGGATGAGACGACTAAACTACTCAGTTAGGTTTATACACAAAAACTATTCATTTAGGTTGAGACGACTAAAGTACTCAGTGAGGTTGAGACGACTAAACTACTCAGTTAGGTTTAGACGACTGAACTACTCAGTTAGGTTGAGACGACTAAAATACTCACTTCAGTTTATACAACTAAACTACTCAGTTAGCTTTATACAACTAAACTACTCAGGATGAGACGACTAAACTACTCAGTTAGGTTTAGACGACTGAACTACTCAGTTAGGTTGAGACGACTAAAATACTCACTTCGGTTTATACAACTAAACTACTCAGTTAGGTTGAGACTACTGAACTATGCAGTTAGGTTTATACAACTAAACTACTCAGTTAGGTTGAGACGACTAAACTACTCAGGTTGAGACAACTAAATGACTCAGTCAGGTTTAGACGACTAAACTACTCAGTTAGGTTGAGAGGACTGAACTACTCAGTGAGATCGAGGCGACTAAACTACTCAGTTCGGTTTATACAACTAAACTACGCAGTTAGGTTGTGACGACGAAACTATTCAGTTAGGTTGAGACAACTAAACTACTCAGTTAGGTTTATACAACTAAACTACTCAGTTAGGTTGAGACGACTAAACTACTCAGTTAGGTTGAGACGACTAAACTACTTAGTTACGTTTAGACGACTGAACTACTCAGTTAGGTTGAGACGACTGAACTACTCAGTTAGGTTGAGACGACTGAACTACTCAGGTTGAGACGACTAAACTACTCAGTTAGGTTGAGACAACTAAACTACTCAGTTAGGTTGAGACATCTAAACTACTCAGCTAGGTTTATACAACTAAACTACTCAGTTAGGTTTAAACAACTAAACTACTCAGTTACGTTGAGACGAATAAAGTACTCAGTTAGGTTGAGACGACTAAAGTACTCAGTTAGGTTGAGACGACAGAATTACTCAGGTTGAGACGACTAAACTACTCGGTTAGGTTTAAACAACTGAACTACTCAGTTAGGTTGAGACGACAAAACTACTCAGTTAGGTTGAGACAACTAAACTGCTCAGGTTGAGATGACTAAACTACTCATTTAGGTTGAGACAACTAAACTACTCAGTGAGGTTGAGACAACTAAACTACTCAGGTTGAGACGACTAAACTACTCAGTTAGGTTGAGACAACTAAACTACTCAGTTAGGTTGAGACAACTAAACTACTCAGGTTGAGACGACTAAACTACTCAGTTAGGTTGAGACAACTAAACTACTCAGTTAGGTTGAGACAACTAAACTACTCAGTTAGGTTTAGACGACTAAACTACTCAGTTAAGTTGAGACGACTAAACTACTCAGTTAGATTGAGACGACTAAACTACTCAGTTAAATTGAGACGACTAAACTACTCAGTTAGGTTTAGACAACTAAACTACTCAGTGTGAGACGACTAAACTACTCAGTTAGGTTGAGACGACTAAAGTACTCAGTTAGGTTGAGACGACAAAAGTACTCAGGTTGAGACGACTAAACTACTCAGTTAGGTTGAGACGACTAAACTACTCAGTTAGGTTGAGACGACTAAACTACTCACGTTGAGACGACTAAACTACTCACGTTGAGACGACTAAACTACTCAGTTAGGTTGAGACGACTAAACTACTCAGTTAGGTTGAGACGACTAAACTACATAGTTAGGTTGAGACGACTAAACTACTCAGGTTGAGACGACTAAACTACTCAGTTAGGTTTATACAACTAAACTACTCAGTTAGGTTGAGACGACTAAACTACTCAGTTAGGTTTATACAACTAAACTACTCAGTTAGGTTGAGACAACTAAACTACTCAGTTAGGTTTATACAACTAAACTACTCAGTTAGGTTGAGACGACTAAACTACTCAGTTAGGTTGAGACGACTAAACTACTCAGGTTGAGACGACTAAACTACTCAGTTAGGTTGAGACGACTAAACTACTCAGTTAGGTTGAGACGACTAAACTACTCAGGTTGAGACGACTAAACTACTCAGTTAGGTTGAGACGACTAAACTACTCAGTTAGGTTGAGACGACTAAACTACACAGTTAGGTTGAGACGACTAAACTACACAGTTAGGTTGAGACGACTAAACTACTCAGTTAGGTTTATAAACATAAACTACTCAGTTAGGTTGAGACGACTAAACTACTCAGTTAGGTTTATACACATAAACTACTCAGTTAGGTTGAGACGACTAAACTACTCAGGTTTAGACGACTAAACTACTCAGTTAGGTTTCTACAACTAAACTACTCAGTTAGGTTGAGACGACTAAACTACTCAGGTTTAGACGACTAAACTACTCAGTTAGGTTTATACAGCTAAACTACTCAGTTAGGTTTATACAACTAAACTACTCAGGATGAGACGACTAAACTACTCAGTTAGGTTTATACACAAAAACTATTCATTTAGGTTGAGACGACTAAAGTACTCAGTGAGGTTGAGACGACTAAACTACTCAGTTAGGTTTAGACGACTGAACTACTCAGTTAGGTTGAGACGACTAAAATACTCACTTCGGTTTATACAACTAAACTACTCAGTTAGCTTTATACAACTAAACTACTCAGGATGAGACGACTAAACTACTCAGTTAGGTTTATACACATAAACTATTCATTTAGGTTGAGACGACTAAAGTACTCAGTGAGGTTGAGACGACTAAACTACTCAGTTAGGTTTAGACGACTGAACTACTCAGTTAGGTTGAGACGACTAAAATACTCACTTCGGTTTATACAACTAAACTACTCAGTTAGGTTGAGACTACTGAACTATGCAGTTAGGTTTATACAACTAAACTACTCAGTTAGGTTTAAACAACTAAACTACTCAGTTAGTTGAGACGACTAAACTACTCAGGTTGAGACAACTAAATGACTCAGTCAGGTTTAGACGACTAAACTACTCAGTTAGGTTGAGAGGACTGAACTACTCAGTTAGATCGAGGCGACTAAACTACTCAGTTCGGTTTATACAACTAAACTACGCAGTTAGGTTGTGACGACGAAACTATTCAGTTAGGTTGAGACAACTAAACTACTCAGTTAGGTTTATACAACTAAACTACTCAGTTAGGTTGAGACGACTAAACTACTCAGGTTGAGACGACTAAACTACTCAGTTAGGTTGAGACGACTAAACTACTCAGTTTGATTGGACTAAACTACTCAGTTAAATTGAGACGACTAAACTACTCAGTTAGGTTTAGACAACTAAACTACTCAGTGTGAGACGACTAAACTACTCAGTTAGGTTGAGACGACTAAACTACTCAGTTAGGTTGAGACGACTAAACTACTCAGGTTGAGACGACTAAACTACTCAGTTAGGTTTATACAACTAAACTACTCAGTTAGGTTGAGACGACTAAACTACTCAGTTAGGTTGAGACAACTAAACTACTCAGGTTGAGACGACTAAACTACTCAGTTAGGTTGAGACAACTAAACTACTCAGTTAGGTTGAGACGACTAAACTACTCAGGTAGGGAGACGACTAAACTACTCAGTTAGGTTGAGACAACTAAACTACTCAGTTAGGTTTAGACAACTAAACTACTCAGTTAGGTTGAGACGACTAAACTACTCAGGTTGAGACGACTAAACTACTCAGTTAGGTTCACTAAACTACTCAGGTTGAGACGACTAAACTACTCAGTTAGGTTGAGACGACTAAACTACTCAGGTTGAGACGACTAAACTACTCAGTTAGGTTGAGACGACTAAACTACTCAGTTAGGTTGAGACGACTAAACTACTCAGTTAGGTTTGTACAACTAAACTACTCAGTTAGGTTGAGACAACTAAACTATTCAGTTAGGTTTATACAACTAAACTACTCAGAGGTTGAGACGACTAAACTAGTCAGGTTGAGACGACTAAACTACTCAGAGTTGAGACGACTAAACTACTCAGAGTTGAGACGACTAAACTACTCAGTTAGGTTTGGACAACTAAACTACTCAGTTAGTTGAGACGACTAAACTACTCAGTTAGGTTGAGACGACTAAACTACTCAGTTAGGTTGAGACGACTAAACTACTCAGGTTGAGACGACTAAACTACTCAGTTAGGTTGAGACGACTAAACTACTCAGTTAGGTTGAGACAATTAAAACCACTTAGGTTGAGACGACTAAACTACTCAGTTAGGTTGAGACGACTAAACTATCAGTTAGGTTGAGACGACTAAACTACTCAGTTAGGTTTATACACATAAACTACTCAGTTAGGTTGAGACGACTAAACTACTCAGGTTTAGACGACTAAACTACTCAGTTAGGTTTATACAACTAAACTACTCAGTTAGGTTGAGACGACTAAACTACTCAGTTAGGTTTATACAACTAAACTACTCAGTTAGGTTTATACAACTAAACTACTCAGGATGAGACGACTAAACTACTCAGTTAGGTTTATACACAAAAACTATTCATTTAGGTTGAGACGACTAAAGTACTCAGTGAGGTTGAGACGACTAAACTACTCAGTTAGGTTTAGACGACTGAACTACTCAGTTAGGTTGAGACGACTAAAATACTCACTTCGGTTTATACAACTAAACTACTCAGTTAGCTTTATACAACTAAACTACTCAGGATGAGACGACTAAACTACTCAGTTAGGTTTATACACATAAACTATTCATTTAGGTTGAGACGACTAAAGTACTCAGTGAGGTTGAGACGACTAAACTACTCAGTTAGGTTTAGACGACTGAACTACTCAGTTAGGTTGAGACGACTAAAATACTCACTTCGGTTTATACAACTAAACTACTCAGTTAGGTTGAGACTACTGAACTATGCAGTTAGGTTTATACAACTAAACTACTCAGTTAGGTTTAAACAACTAAACTACTCAGTTACGTTGAGACGACTAAACTACTCAGGTTGAGACAACTAAATGACTCAGTCAGGTTTAGACGACTAAACTACTCAGTTAGGTTGAGAGGACTGAACTACTCAGTTAGATCGAGGCGACTAAACTACTCAGTTCGGTTTATACAACTAAACTACGCAGTTAGGTTGTGACGACGAAACTATTCAGTTAGGTTGAGACAACTAAACTACTCAGTTAAGTTTATACAACTAAACTACTCAGTTAGGTTGAGACGACTAAACTACTCAGTTAGGTTGAGACGACTAAACTACTCAGTTAGGTTGAGACGACTAAACTACTCAGGTTGAGACGACTAAACTACTCAGTTAAATTGAGACGTCTAAACTACTCAGTTAGGTTGAGACGACTAAACTACTCAGTTAGGTTGAGACGACTAAACTACACAGTTCGGGTGAGACGACTAAACTACTCAGGTTGAGACGACTAAACTACTCAGTTAGGTTTATAGAACTAAACTACTCAGTTCGGTTGAGACGACTGAACTACTCAGTTAGGTTTATACAACTAAACTACTCAGTTAGGTTGAGACAACTAAACTACTCAGGGTGAGACGACTAAACTACTCAGTTAGGTTGAGACAACTAAACTACTCAGTTAGGTTGAGACGACTAAACTACTCAGTTAGGTTGAGACGACTAAACTACTCAGTTAGGTTGAGACGACTAAACTACAGTTCGGTGAGACGACTAAACTACTCAGGTTGAGACGAAACTACTCAGTTAGGTTTATAGAACTAAACTACTCAGTTCGGTTGAGACGACTGAACTACTCAGTTAGGTTTATACAACTAAACTACTCAGTTAGGTTAGACAACTAAACTACTCAGTTAGGTTGAGACAACTAAACTACTCAGGTTGAGACGACTAAACTACTCAGTTAGGTTTATACAACTAAACTACTCAGTTAGGTTGAGACAACTAAACTACTCAGTTAGGTTGAGACAACTAAACTACTCAGTTAGGTTGAGACGACTAAACTACTCAGTTAGGTTGAGACGACTAAACTACTCAGTGTGAGACGACTAAACTACTCAGTTAGGTTGAGACGACTAAACTACTCAGTTAGGTTGAGACAACTAAACTACTCAGGTTGAGACGACTAAACTACTCAGTTAGGTTGAGACAACTAAACTACTCAGTTAGGTTGAGACGACTAAACTACTCAGGTTGAGACGACTAAACTACTCAGTTAGGTTGAGACGACTAAACTACTCAGTTAGGTTGAGACGACTAAACTACTCAGTTAGGTTGAGACGACTAAACTACTCAGGTTGAGACGACTAAACTACTCAGTTAGGTTGAGACGACTAAACTACTCAGTTAGGTTGAGACGACTAAACTACTCAGTTAGGTTGAGACGACTAAACTACTCAGGTTGAGACGACTAAACTACACAGTTAGGTTCAGACGACTAAACTACTCAGTTAGGTTGAGACGACTAAACTACATAGTTAGGTTCAGACGACTAAACTACTCAGGTTGAGACGACTAAACTACATAGTTAGGTTCAGACGACTAAACTACTCAGTTAGGTTGAGATGACTAAACTACTCAGTTAGGTTTGTACAACTAAACTACTCAGTTAGATTGAGACGACTAAACTATTCAGTTAGGTTTATACAACTAAACTACTCAGTTAGGTTGAGACGACTAAACTACTCAGGTTGAGACGACTAAACTACTCAGTTAGGTTGAGACGACTAAACTACTCAGTTAGGTTGAGACGACTAAACTACTCACGTTGAGACGACTAAACTACTCAGTTAGGTTGAGACGACTAAACTACTCAGGTTGAGACGACTAAACTACTCAGTAGTTGAGACGACTAAACTACTCAGTTAGGTTGAGACGACTAAACTACTCAGTTAGGTTGAGACGACTAAACTACTCAGGTTGAGACGACTAAACTACTCAGTTAGGTTTAGACGACTAAACTACTCAGTTAGGTTGAGACGACTAAACTACTCAGGTTGAGACGACTAAACTACTCAGTTAGGTTTAGAACTAAACTACTCAGTTCGGTTGAGACGACTGAACTACTCAGTTAGGTTTATACAACTAAACTACTCAGTTAGGTTGAGACAACTAAACTACTCAGTTAGGTTGAGACAACTAAACTACTCAGGTTGAGACGACTAAACTACTCAGGTTGAGACGACTAAACTACTCAGTTAGGTTGAGACGACTAAACTACTCAGTTAGGTTGAGACGACTAAACTACTCAGTTAGGTTGAGACGACTAAACTACACAGTTCGGGTGAGACGACTAAACTACTCAGGTTGAGACGACTAAACTACTCAGTTAGGTTTATAGAACTAAACTACTCAGTTCGGTTGAGACGACTGAACTACTCAGTTAGGTTTATACAACTAAACTACTCAGTTAGGTTGAGACAACTAAACTACTCAAGGTTAACACTAAACTACTCAGGTTGAGACGACTAAACTACTCAGTTAGGTTTATACAACTAAACTACTCAGTTAGGTTGAGACAACTAAACTACTCAGTTAGGTTGAGACAACTAAACTACTCAGGTTGAGACGACTAAACTACTCAGTTAGGTTGAGACAACTAAACTACTCAGTTACGTTTAGACGACTGAACTACTCAGTTAAATTGAGACGACTAAACTACTCAGTTAGGTTGAGACGACTAAACTACTCAGTTAGATTGAGACGACTAAACTACTCAGTTAAATTGAGACGACTAAACTACTCAGTTAGGTTTAGACGACTAAACTACTCAGTTAGGTTGAGACGACTAAACTACTCAGTTAGGTTGAGACGACTAAACTACTCAGTTAGGTTGAGACGACTAAACTACTCACGTTGAGACGACTAAACTACTCAGTTAGGTTGAGACGACTAAACTACTCAGTTAGGTTGAGACGACTAAACTACTCACGTTGAGACGACTAAACTACTCAGTTAGGTTGAGACGACTAAACTACTCAGTTAGGTTGAGACGACTAAACTACATAGTTAGGTTCAGACGACTAAACTACTCAGGTTGAGACGACTAAACTACATAGTTAGGTTGAGACGACTAAACTACTCACGTTGAGACGACTAAACTACTCAGTTAGGTTGAGACGACTAAACTACTCAGTTAGGTTGAGACGACTAAACTACATAGTTAGGTTCAGACGACTAAACTACTCAGGTTGAGACGACTAAACTACATAGTTAGGTTCAGACGACTAAACTACTCAGTTAGGTTGAGACGACTAAACTACTCAGTTAGGTTTGTACAACTAAATTACTCAGTTAGATTGAGACGACTAAACTATTCAGTTAGGTTTATACAACTAAACTACTCAGTTAGGTTGAGACGACTAAACTACTCAGGTTGAGACGACTAAACTACTCAGTTAGGTTGAGACGACTAAACTACTCACGTTGAGACGACTAAACTACTCAGTTAGGTTGAGACGACTAAACTACTCAGTTAGGTTGAGACGACTAAACTACACAGTTCGGTTGAGACGACTAAACTACTCAGGTTGATACGACTAAACTACTCAGTTAGGTTTATAGAACTAAACTACTCAGTTCGGTTGAGACGACTGAACTACTCAGTTAGGTTTATACAACTAAACTACTCAGTTAGTTTGAGATGACTAAACTACTCAGGGTGAGACGACTAAACTACTCAGTTAGATTGAGACGACTAAACTACTCAGTTAGGTTGAGACGACTAAACTACACAGTTAGGTTGAGACGACTAAACTACACAGTTAGGTTGAGACGGCTAAACTACTCAGTTAGGTTTATACACATAAACTACTCAGTTAGGTTGAGACGACTAAACTACTCAGGTTTAGACGACTAAACTACTCAGTTAGGTTTATACAACTAAACTACTCAGTTCGGTTGAGACGACTAAACTACTCAGTTAGGTTTATACAACTAAACTACTCAGTTAGGTTGAGACGACTAAACTACTCAGTTAGGTTTATACAACTAAACTACTCAGTGAGGTTTATACAACTAAACTACTCAGTTAGGTTTAAACAACTAAACTACTCAGTTAGTTTGAGATGACTAAACTACTCAGGATGAGACGACTAAACTACTCAGTTAGGTTTATACACATAAACTATTCATTTAGGTTGAGACGACTAAAGTACTCAGTGAGGTTGAGACGACTAAAGTACTCACTTCGGTTTATACAACTAAACTACTCAGTTAGGTTGAGACTACTGAACTATGCAGTTAGATTTTTAAACATAAACTACTCAATTAGGTTGAGACGACTAAAGTACTCAGTTAGGTTGAGACGACTAAAGTATTCAGGTTGAGGCGACTAAACTACTCAGTTAGGTTTATACAACTAAACTACTCAGTTAGGTTTAAACAACTAAACTACTCAGTTACGTTGAGACGACTAAACTACTCAGGTTGAGACAACTAAATGACTCAGTCAGGTTTAGACGACTAAACTACTCAGTTAGGTTGAGAGGACTAAATTACACAGTTCGGTTGAGACGACTAAACTACTCAGGTTGAGACGACTAAACTACTCAGTTAGGTTTATAGAACTAAACTACTCAGTTCGGTTGAGACGACTGAACTACTCAGTTAGGTTTATACAACTAAACTACTCAGTTAGTTTGAGACGACTAAACTACTCAGGGTGAGACGACTAAACTACTCAGTTAGGTTGAGACGACTAAACTACTCACGTTGAGACGACTAAACTACTCAGTTAGGTTGAGACGACTAAACTACTCAGTTAGGTTGAGACGACTAAACTACTCAGTTAGGTTGAGACGACTAAACTACTCAGTTAGGTTGAGACGACTAAACTACTCAGTTAGGTTGAGACGACTAAACTACTCAGTTAGGTTGAGACGACTAAACTACTCAGGTTGAGACGACTAAACTACTCAGTTAGGTTTATACAACTAAACTACTCAGTTAGGTTGAGACGACTAAACTACTCAGTTAGGTTTATACAACTAAACTACTCAGTTAGGTTGAGACGACTAAACTACTCAGTTAGGTTGAGACGACTAAACTACTCAGTTAGGTTTATACAACTAAACTACTCAGGTTGAGACGACTAAACTACTCAGTTAGGTTTATACACCTAAACTACTCAGTTAGGTTGAGACGACTAAACTACTCAGTGAGGTTGAGACGACTAAAGTACTCAGGTTGAGGCGACTAAACTACTCAGTTAGGTTGAGACGACTAAACTACTCAGTTAGGTTGAGACGACTAAACTACTCAGGTTGAGACGACTAAACTACTCAGTTAGGTTTATACACCTAAACTACTCAGTTAGGTTGAGACGACTAAAGTACTCAGTTAGGTTGAGACGACTAAACTACTCAGTTAGGTTGAGACGACTAAACTACTCAGTTAGGTTGAGACGACTAAACTACTCAGTTAGGTTGAGACGACTAAACTACTCAGTTAGGTTGAGACGACTAAAATACTCACTTAGGTTTATACAACTAAACTACTCAGTTAGGTTGAGACTACTAAACTACTCAGTTAGGTTGAAACAACTAAACTACTCAGTTAGGTTGAGACGACTAAACTACTCAGTTAGGTTTATACACATAAACTACTCAGTTAGGTTGAGACGACTAAAGTACTCAGTTAGGTTGAGACGACTAAAGTACTCAGGTTGAGACAACTAAACTACTCAGTTAGGTTGAGACGACTAAACTACTCAGTTAGGTTGAGACGACTAAACTACTCAGGTTGAGACGACTAAACTACTCAGTTAGGTTTATACACATAAACTACTCAGTTAGGTTGAGACGACTAAACTACTCAGTTAGGTTGAGACGACTAAACTACTCAGTTAGGTTGAGACGACTAAACTACTCAGTTAGGTTGAGACGACTAAACTACTCAGTTAGGTTGAGACGACTAAACTACTCAGTTAGGTTGAGACGACTAAACTACTCAGGTTGAGACGACTAAACTACTCAGTTAGGTTGAGACGACTAAACTACTCAGTTAGGTTGAGACGACTAAACTACTCAGGTTGAGACGACTAAACTACTCAGTTAGGTTGAGACGACTAAACTACTCAGTTAGGTTTATACAACTAAACTACTCAGGTTGAGACGACTAAACTACTCAGTTAGGTTTATACACCTAAACTACTCAGTTAGGTTGAGACGACTAAACTACTCAGTTAGGTTGAGACGACTAAACTACTCAGTTAGGTTTAGACGACTAAACTACTCAGTTAGGTTGAGACGACTAAACTACTCAGTTAGGTTGAGACGACTAAACTACTCAGTTAGGTTGAGACAACTAAACTACTCAGTTAGGTTTAGACGACTAAACTACTCAGTTAGGTTGAGACGACTAAACTACTCAGTTAGGTTGAGACGACTAAACTACTCAGTTAGGTTGAGACGACTAAACTACTCAGTTAGGTTGAGACGACTAAACTACTCAGTTAGGTTGAGACGACTAAACTACTCAGTTAGGTTGAGACGACTAAACTACTCAGTTAGGTTGAGACGACTAAACTACTCAGTTAGGTTGAGACGACTAAACTACTCAGTTAGGTTTATACGACTAAACTACTCAGTTAGGTTGAGACAACTAAACTACTCAGTTAGGTTTATACAACTAAACTACTCAGTTAGGTTGAGACGACTAAACTACTCAGTTAGGTTTAGACGACTAAACTACTCAGTTAGGTTGAGACAACTAAACTACTCAGTTAGGTTGAGACAACTAAACTACTCAGTTAGGTTGAGACGACTAAACTACTCAGTTAGGTTGAGACGACTAAACTACTCAGTTAGGTTGAGACGACTAAACTACTCAGTTAGGTTGAGACGACTAAACTACTCAGTTAGGTTGAGACGACTAAACTACTCAGTTAGGTTGAGACGACTAAACTACTCAGTTAGGTTGAGACGACTAAACTACTCAGTTAGGTTGAGACGACTAAACTACTCAGTTAGGTTGAGACGACTAAACTACTCAGTTAGGTTGAGACGATTAAACTACTCAGTTAGGTTGAGACGACTAAACTACTCAGGTTGAGACGACTAAACAACACAGTTAGATTGAGACGACTAAACTACTCAGGTTGAGACGACTAAACTACTCAGGTTGAGACGACTAAACTACTTAGTTAGGTTTATACAACTAAACTACTAAGTTCGGTTGAGACGACTAAACTACTCAGTTAGGTTTATACAACTAAACTACTCAGTTAGGTTGAGACGACTAAACTACTCAGTTAGGTTTATACAACTAAACTACTCAGTTAGGTTTCAACAACTAAACTACTCAGTTAGGTTGAGACGACTAAACTACTCAGTTAGGTTTATACAACTAAACTACTCAGTTAGGTTGAGACGACTAAACTACTCAGTTAGGTTTATACAACTAAACTACTCAATTAGGTTGAGACGACTAAACTACTCAGTTAGGTTTATACACATAAACTACTCATTTAGGTTGAGACGACTAAAGTACTCAGTGAGGTTGAGACGACTAAACTACTCAGTTAGGTTTAGACGACTAAACTACTCAGTTAGGTTGAGACGACTAAACTACTCACTTCGGTTTATACAACTAAACCACTCAGTTACGTTGAGACAACTAAACTACTCAGTTAGGTTTATACACATAAACTACTCAATTAGGTTGAGACGACTAAAGTACTCAGTTAGGTTGAGACGACTAAAGTACTCAGGTTGAGGCGACTAAACTACTCAGTTAGGTTGAGACGACTAAACTACTCAGTTAGGTTGAGAACACTAAACTACTCAGGTTGAGGCGACTAAACTACTCAGTTAGGTTGAGACGACTAAAGTACTCAGTTAGGTTGAGACGACTAAAGTACTCAGGTTGAGACGACTAAACTACTCAGTTAGATTGAGACGACTAAACTACTCACGGTGAGACGACTAAACTATTCAGTTAGGTTTATACACATAAACTACTCAGTTAGGTTGAGACGACTAAACTACTCAGGTTGAGACGACTAAACTACTCAGTTAGGTTTATACACATAAACTACTCAGTTAGGTTGAGACGACTAAAGTACTCAGTTAGGTTGAGACGACTAAACTACTCAGGTTGAGACAACTAAACTACTCAGTTAGGTTGAGACGACTAAACTACTCAGTTCGGTTGAGACGACTAAACTACTCACGTTGAGACGACTAAACTACTCAGTTAGGTTGAGATGACTAAACTACTCAGTTAGGTTAAGACGACTAAACTACTCAGTTCGGTTGAGACGACTAAACTACTCACGTTGAAACGACTAAACTACTCAGTTAGGTTGAGACGACTAAACTACTCAGTTAGGTTGAGACAACTAAACTACTCAGTTAGGTTGAGACGACTAAACTACTCAGTTAGGTTGAGACGACTAAACTACTCAGTTAGGTTGAGACGACTAAACTACTCAGGTTGAGACGACTAAACTACTCAGTTAGGTTGAGACGACTAAACTACTCAGGTTGAGACGACTAAACTACTCAGGTTGAGACGACTAAAATACTCAGTTAGGTTTATACAACTAAACTACTAAGTTCGGTTGAGACGACGAAACTACTCAGTTAGGTTTATACAACTAAACTACTCAGTTAGGTTGAGACGACTAAACTACTCAGTTAGGTTTATACAACTAAATTACTCAGTTAGGTTTCAACAACTAAACTACTCAGTTAGGTTGAGACGACTAAACTACTCAGTTAGGTTTATACAACTAAACTACTCAGTTAGGTTGAGACGACTAAACTACGCAGTTAGGTTTATACAACTAAACTACTCAATTAGGTTGAGACGACTAAACTACTCAGTTAGGTTTATACAACTAAACTACTCAGTTCGGTTGAGACGACTAAACTACTCAGGTTGAGACGACTAAACTACTCAGTTAGGTTGAGACGACTAAACTACTCAGGTTGAGACGACTAAACTACACAGTTAGGTTGAGACGACTAAACTACTCACGTTGAGACGACTAAACTACTCAGTTAGGTTTATACACATAAACTACTCAGTGAGGTTGAGACGACTAAACTACTCAGTTAGGTTTAGACGACTGAACTACTCAGTTAGGTTTATACAACTGAACTACTCAGTTAGGTTGAGACGACTAAACTACTCAGTTAGTTTGAGACGACTAAACTACTCAGGTTGAGACGACTAAACTACTCAGTTATGTTGAGACAACTAAACTACTCGGTTAGGTTTAAACGACTAAACTACTCAGTTAGGTTTATACAACTAAACTACTCAGTTAGGTTTATACAACTAAACTACTCAGGTTGAGACGACTAAACTACTCAGTTAGGTTTATACACATAAACTATTCATTTAGGTTGAGACGACTAAAGTACTCAGTGAGGTTGAGACGACTAAACTACTCAGTTAGGTTTAGACGACTGAACTACTCAGTTAGGTTGAGACGACTAAAATACTCACTTCGGTTTATACAACTAAACCACTCAGTTACGTTGAGACAACTAAACTACTCAGTTAGATTTATACACATAAACTACTAATTAGGTTGAGACGACTAAAGTACTCAGTTAGGTTGAGACGACTAAAGTACTCAGGTTGAGGCGACTAAACTACTCAGTTAGGTTGAGACGACTAAACTACTCAGTTAGGTTGAGAACACTAAACTACTCAGGTTGAGGCGACTAAACTACTCAGTTAGGTTGAGACGACTAAAGTACTCAGTTAGGTTGAGACGACTAAACTACTCACGGTGAGACGACTAAACTATTCAGTTAGGTTTATACACATAAACTACTCAGTTAGGTTGAGACGACTAAACTACTCAGGTTGAGACGACTAAACTACTCAGTTAGGTTTATACACATAAACTACTCAGTTAGGTTGAGACGACTAAAGTACTCAGTTAGGTTGAGACGACTAAACTACTCAGGTTGAGACAACTAAACTACTCAGTTAGGTTGAGACGACTAAACTACTCAGTTCGGTTGAGACGACTAAACTACTCACGTTGAGACGACTAAACTACTCAGTTAGGTTGAGACGACTAAACTACTCAGTTAGGTTGAGACGACTAAACTACTCAGTTAGGTTGAGACGACTAAACTACTCAGGTTGAGACGACTAAACTACTCAGTTAGGTTGAGACGACTAAACTACTCAGTTAGGTTGAGACAACTAAACTACTCAGTTAGGTTGAGACGACTAAACTACTCAGTTAGGTTGAGACGACTAAACTACTCAGTTAGGTTGAGACGACTAAACTACTCAGGTTGAGACGACTAAACTACTCAGTTAGGTTGAGACGACTAAACTACTCAGGTTGAGACGACTAAACTACTCAGGTTGAGACGACTAAAATACTCAGTTAGGTTTAGACAACTAAACTACTCAGTTAGGTTGAGACGACTAAACTACTCAGTTAGGTTTATACAACTAAACTACTCAGTTAGGTTGAGACGACTAAACTACTCAGTTAGGTTTATACAACTAAATTACTCAGTTAGGTTTCAACAACTAAACTACTCAGTTAGGTTGAGACGACTAAACTACTCAGTTAGGTTTATACAACTAAACTACTCAGTTAGGTTGAGACGACTAAACTACTCAGTTAGGTTTATACAACTAAACTACTCAGTTAGGTTGAGACGACTAAACTACTCAGGTTGAGACGACTAAACTACTCAGTTAGGTTTATACACATAAACTACTCAGTTAGGTTGAGACGACTAAACTACTCAGGTTGAGACGACTAAACTACTCAGTTAGGTTTATACACATAAACTACTCAGTGAGGTTGAGACGACTAAACTACTCAGTTAGGTTTAGACGACTGAACTACTCAGTTAGGTTTATACAACTGAACTACTCAGTTAGGTTGAGACGACTAAACTACTCAGTTAGTTTGAGACGACTAAACTACTCAGGTTGAGACGACTAAACTACTCAGTTATGTTGAGACAACTAAACTACTCGGTTAGGTTTAAACGACTAAACTATTCAATTAGGTTTATACAACTAAACTACTCAGTTAGGTTGAGACAACTAAACTACTCAGTTAGGTTTAGACAACTAAACTACTCAGTTAGGTTGAGACAACTAAACTACTCAGTTAGGTTTAGACGACTGAACTACTCAGTTAGGTTTAGATGACTAAAATACTCACTTCGGTATATAGAACTAAACTACTCAGTTAGGTTGAGACTACTAAACTACTCAGGTTGAGATGACTAAACTGCTCAGTTAGTTTTATACAACTAAACTACTCAGTTAGGTTGAGACAACTAAACTACTCAGTTAGGTTTAGACGACTGAACTACTCAGTTAGGTTTAAAGGACTAAACGACTCAGTTAGGTTTATACAACTAAACTACTCTGTTAGGTTGAGACAACTAAACTACTCAGTTAGGTTGAGACAACTAAACTACAACGTTAGGTTTAGACGACTAAACCACTCAGGTTGAGGCGACTAAACTACTCAGTTAGGTTTATACAACTAAATTACTCAGTTAGGTTTCAACAACTAAACTACTCAGTTAGGTTGTGACAACTAAACTACTCAGTTAGGTTCATACAACTAAACTACTCAGTTAGGTTGAGACAACTAAACTACTCAGTTAGGTTGAGACAACTAAACTACTCAGTTAGGTTTAGACGACTGAACTACTCAGTTAGGTTTAGATGACTAAAATACTCACTTCGGTTTATACAACTAAACTACTCAGTTATGTTGAGACAACTAAACTACTCAGTTAGGTTGAGACAACTAAACTACTCAGTTAGGTTTAGACCACTGAACTACTCAGTTAGGTTTAGATTACTAAAATACTCACTTCGGTTTATACAACTAAACTACTCAGTTAGGTTGAGACAACTAAACTACAACGTTAGGTTGAGACAACTAAACTACTCCGTTAGGTTGAGACGACTAAAGTACTCAGGTTGAGGCGACTAAACTACTCAGTTAGGTTTAGACGACTAAACCACTCAGGTTGAGACGACTAAACTACTCAGTTAGGTTTATACAACTAAATTACTCAGTTAGGTTTAGGTGACTAAAATACTCACTTCGGTTTATACAACTAAACTACTCAGTTAGGTTGAGACAACTAAACTACTCAGTTAGGTTTAGACGACTGAACTACTCAGTTAGGTTGAGACAACTAAACTACTCAGTTAGGTTTAGACGACTGAACTACTCAGTTAGGTTGAGACAACTAAACTACTCAGTTAGGTTGATACGACTAAACTACTCAGTTAGGTTGAGACAACTAAACTACTCAGTTAGGTTGAGACAACTAAACTACTTAGTTAGGTTTAGACGACTGAACTACTCAGTTAGGTTTAGGTGACTAAAATACTCACTTCGGTTTACACAACTAAACGACTCAGTTAGGTTGAGACGACTAAACTACTCAGTTAGGTTGAGACGACTAAACTACTCAGTTAGGTTTATACAACTAAACTACTCAGTTAGGTTGCGACGACTAAACTACTCAGTTAGGTTGAGACGACTAAACTATTCAGGTTGAGACAACTAAACTACTCAGTTAGGTTTATACAATTAAACTACTCAGTTAGGTTCAGACAACTAAACTACTCAGTTAGGTTTATACAACTAAACTACTCAGTTAGGTTGAGACAACTAAACTACTCAGTTAGGTTGAGACGACTAAACTACTCAGGTTGAGACGACTAAACTACTCAGTTAGGTTGAGACAACTAAACTACTCAGTTAGGTTTAAACGACTAAACTACTCAGTTAGGTTTATACAACTAAACTACTCAGTTAGGTTGAGACAACTAAACTACTCAGTTAGGTTGAGACAACTAAACTACTCAGTTAGGTTGAGACAACTAAACTACTCAGTTAGGTTTAGACGACTAAAATACTCACTTCGGTATATAGAACTAAACTACTCAGTTAGGTTGAGACTACTAGACTACTCAGGTTGAGATGACTAAACTGCTCAGTTAGTTTTATACAACTAAACTACTCAGTTAGGTTGAGACAACTAAACTACTCAGTTAGGTTGATACGACTAAACTACTCGGTTAGGTTGAGACAACTAAACTACTCGGTTAGGTTTAAACGACTAAACTATTCTGTTAGGTTGAGACAACTAAACTACTCGGTTAGGTTTAGACGACTAAACTACTGAGGTTGAGACGACTAAACTACTCAGTTAGGTTTAAACAACTAAAGTACTCAGGTTGAGACGACTAAACTACTCAGTTAGGTTTAGACAACTAAACTACTCAGATAGGTTGAGACAACTAAACTACTCAGTTAGGTTTATACAACTAAACTACTCAGTTAGGTTGAGACGACGAAACTACTCAGTTAGGTTTATAAAACTAAACTACTCAGTTAGGTTGAGACAACTAAACTACTCAGTTAGGTTTATAAAACTAAACTACTCAGTTAGGTTGAGACGACTAAACTACTCAGTTAGGTTTATACAACTAAACTACTCAGTTAGGTTGAGACGACTAAACTACTCAGTTAGGTTGAGACGACTAAACTAATCAGGTTGAGACGACTAAACTACTCAGTTAGGTTGAGACGACTAAACTACTCAGGTTGAGACGACTAAACTACTCAGTTAGGTTTATACAACTAAATTACTCAGTTAGGTTTCAACAACTAAACTACTCAGTTAGGTTGATACGACTAAACTACTCAGTTAGGTTGTGACAACTAAACTACTCAGTTAGGTTCATACAACTAAACTACTCAGTTAGGTTGAGACAACTAAACTACTCAGTTAGGTTTATACAATTAAACTACTCAGTTAGGTTCATACAATTAAACTACTCAGTTAGGTTGAGACAACTAAACTACTCCGTTAGGTTGAGATGACTAAAGTACTCAGGTTGAGGCGACTAAACTACTCAGTTAGGTTTAGACGACTAAACCACTCAGGTTGAGACGACTAAACTACTCAGTTAGGTTTATACAACTAAATTACTCAGTTAGGTTTAGGTGACCAAAATACTCACTTCGGTTTATACAACTAAACTACTCAGTTAGGTTGAGACAACTAAACTACTCAGTTAGGTTGTGACAACTAAACTACTCAGTTAGGTTCATACAACTAAACTACTCAGTTAGGTTGAGACAACTAAACTACTCAGTTAGGTTGAGACAACTAAACTACTTAGTTAGGTTTAGACGACTGAACTACTCAGTTAGGTTTACGTGACTAAAATACTCACTTCGGTTTACACAACTAAACTACTCAGTTAGGTTGAGACAACTAAACTACTCAGTTAGGTTTAGACGACTGAACTACTCAGTTAGGTTTAGATGACTAAAATACTCACTTCGGTTTACACAACTAAACGACTCAGTTAGGTTGAGACGACTAAACTACTCAGTTAGGTTGAGACGACTAAACTACTCAGTTAGGTTTATACAACTAAACTACTCAGTTAGGTTGCGACGACTAAACTACTCAGTTAGGTTGAGACGACTAAACTATTCAGGTTGAGACAACTAAACTACTCAGTTAGGTTTATACAATTAAACTACTCAGTTAGGTTCAGACAACTAAACTACTCAGTTAGGTTTATACAACTAAACTACTCAGTTAGGTTCATACAACTAAACTACTCAGTGAGGTTGAGACACAAACTACTCAGTTAGGTTGAGACAACTAAACTACTCAGTTAGGTTGAGACAACTAAACTACTCAGTTAGGTTGAGACGACTAAACTACTCAGTTAGGTTGAGACGACTAAAGTACTCAGTTAGGTTGAGACGACTAAACTACTCAGGTTGAGACGACTAAACTACTCAGTTATGTTGAGACAACTAAACTACTCGGTTAGGTTTAAACGACTAAACTATTCAATTAGGTTTATACAACTAAACTACTCAGTTAGGTTGAGACAACTAAACTACTCAGTTAGGTTGTGACAACTAAACTACTCAGTTAGGTTCATACAACTAAACTACTCAGTTAGGTTGAGACAACTAAACTACTCAGTTAGGTTGAGACAACCAAACTACTTAGTTAGGTTTAGACGACTGAACTACTCAGTTAGGTTTACGTGACTAAAATACTCACTTCGGTTTACACAACTAAACTACTCAGTTAGGTTGAGACAACTAAACTACTCAGTTAGGTTTAGACAACTAAACTACACAGTTAGGTTGAGACGACTAAACTACTCAGTTAGGTTTATACACATAAACTACTCAGTTAGGTTGAGACGACTAAAGTACTCAGTTAGGTTGAGACGACTAAAGTACTCAGTTAGGTTTATACAACTAAACTACTCAGTTAGGTTGCGACGACTAAACTACTCAGTTAGGTTGAGACGACTAAACTATTCAGGTTGAGACAACTAAACTACTCAGTTAGGTTTATACAACTAAACTACTCAGTTAGGTTGAGACACATAAACTACTCAGTTAGGTTGAGACAACTAAACTACTCAGTTAGGTTGAGACAACTAAACTACTCAGTTAGGTTGAGACGACTAAACTACTCAGTTAGGTTTATACAACTAAACTACTCAGTTAGGTTGAGACGACTAAAGTACTCAGTTAGGTTGAGACGACTAAACTACTCAGGTTGAGACGACTAAACTACTCAGTTATGTTGAGACAACTAAACTACTCGGTTAGGTTTAAACGACTAAACTATTCAATTAGGTTTATACAACTAAACTACTCAGTTAGGTTGAGATAACTAAACTACTCAGTTAGGTTGAGACAACTAAACTACTCAGTTAGGTTGAGACAACTAAACTACTCAGTTAGGTTTAGACGACTAAAATACTCACTTCGGTATATAGAACTAAACTACTCAGTTAGGTTGAGACTACTAAACTACTCAGGTTGAGATGACTAAACTGCTCAGTTAGTTTTATACAACTAAACTACTCAGTTAGGTTGAGACAACTAAACTACTCAGTTAGGTTTAGACGACTGAACTACTCAGTTAGGTTTAAAGGACTAAACGACTCAGTTAGGTTTATACAACTAAACTACTCTGTTAGGTTGAGACAACTAAACTCCTCGGTTAGGTTTAGACGACTAAACTACTGAGGTTGAGACGACTAAACTACTCAGTTAGGTTTAAACAACTAAAGTACTCAGGTTGAGACGACTAAACTACTCAGTTAGGTTTAGACAACTAAACTACTCAGTTAGGTTGAGACAACTAAACTACTCAGTTAGGTTTATACAACTAAACTACTCAGTTAGGTTGAGACGACGAAACTACTCAGTTAGGTTTATAAAACTAAACTACTCAGTTAGGTTGAGACAACTAAACTACTCAGTTAGGTTGAGACACTAAACTACTCAGTTAGGACAACTAAACTACTCAGTTAGGTTGAGACGACTAAACTACTCAGTTAGGTTTATACAACTAAACTACTCAGTTAGGTTGAGACGACTAAACTACTCAGGTTGAGACGACTAAACTACTCAGGTTGAGACGACTAAACTACTCAGTTAGGTTTATACAACTAAATTACTCAGTTAGGTTTCAACAACTAAACTACTCAGTTAGGTTGATACGACTAAACTACTCAGTTAGGTTGTGACAACTAAACTACTCAGTTAGGTTCATACAACTAAACTACTCAGTTAGGTTGAGACAACTAAACTACTCAGTTAGGTTGAGACGACTAAACTAATCAGTTAGGTTGAGACAACTAAACTACTCAGTTAGGTTTATACAATTAAACTACTCAGTTAGGTTCATACAATTAAACTACTCAGTTAGGTTGAGACAACTAAACTACTCCGTTAGGTTGAGATGACTAAAGTACTCAGGTTGAGGCGACTAAACTACTCAGTTAGGTTTAGACGACTAAACCACTCAGGTTGAGACGACTAAACTACTCAGTTAGGTTTATACAACTAAATTACTCAGTTAGGTTTAGGTGACCAAAATACTCACTTCGGTTTATACAACTAAACTACTCAGTTAGGTTGAGACAACTAAACTACTCAGTTAGGTTGTGACAACTAAACTACTCAGTTAGGTTCATACAACTAAACTACTCAGTTAGGTTGAGACAACTAAACTACTCAGTTAGGTTGAGACAACTAAACTACTTAGTTAGGTTTAGACGACTGAACTACTCAGTTAGGTTTAGGTGACTAAAATACTCACTTCGGTTTACACAACTAAACTACTCAGTTAGGTTGAGACAACTAAACTACTCAGTTAGGTTTAGACGACTGAACTACTCAGTTAGGTTTAGATGACTAAAATACTCACTTCGGTTTATACAACTAAACTACTCAGTTAGGTTGAGACGACTAAACTACTCAGTTAGGTTGAGACAACTAAACTACTCAGTTAGGTTTATACAACTAAACTACTCAGTTAGGTTGAGACGACTAAACTACTCAGTTAGGTTGAGACGACTAAACTACTCAGGTTGAGACAACTAAACTACTCAGTTAGGTTTATACAACTAAACTACTCAGTTAGGTTGAGACAACTAAACTACTCAGTTAGGTTTATACAACTAAACTACTCAGTTAGGTTGAGACAACTAAACTACTCAGTTAGGTTGAGACGACTAAACTACTCAGGTTGAGACGACTAAACTACTCAGTTAGGTTTATACAACTAAACTACTCAGTTAGGTTTCAACAACTAAACTACTCAGTTAGGTTGATACGACTAAACTACTCAGTTAGGTTGAGACAACTAAACTACTCAGTTAGGTTGATACAACTAAACTACTCAGTTAGGTTGAGACGACTAAACTACTCAGTTAGGTTGAGACAACTAAACTACTCAGTTAGGTTTATACAACTAAACTACTCAGTTAGGTTGAGACAACTAAACTACTCAGTTAGGTTGAGACAACTAAACTACTCAGTTAGGTTTAGACGACTGAACTACTCAGTTAGGTTTAAAGGACTAAACGACTCAGTTAGGTTTATACAACTAAACTACTCAGTTAGGTTGAGACAACTAAACTACTCAGTTAGGTTGAGACAACTAAACTACTCAGTTAGGTTGAGACAACTAAACTACTCAGTTAGGTTGAGACAACTAAACTACTCAGTTAGGTTGAGACGACTAAAGTACTCAGGTTGAGGCGACTAAACTACTCAGTTAGGTTTAGACGACTAAACCACTCAGGTTGAGACGACTAAACTACTCAGTTAGGTTTATACAACTAAATTACTCAGTTAGGTTTAGATGACTAAACTACTCACTTCGGTTTATACAACTAAACTACTCAGTTAGGTTGAGACAACTAAACTACTCAGTTAGGTTTAGACGACTAAACTACTCAGTTAGGTTTAAACAACTAAACTACTCAGTTAGGTTGATACGACTAAACTACTCAGTTAGGTTGAGACAACTAAACTACTCAGTTAGGTTCATACAACTAAACTACTCAGTTAGGTTGAGACAACTAAACTACTCAGTTAGGTTTAGACGACTAAAATACTCACTTAGGTTTACACAACTAAACGACTCAGTTAGGTTGAGACGACTAAACTACTCAGTTAGGTTGAGACGACTAAACTACTCAGTTAGGTTTATACAACTAAACTACTCAGTTAGGTTGAGACGACTAAACTACTCAGTTAGGTTGAGACGACTAAACTACTCAGGTTGAGACAACTAAACTACTCAGTTAGGTTTATACAATTAAACTACTCAGTTAGGTTCAGACAACTAAACTACTCAGTTAGGTTTATACAACTAAACTACTCAGTTAGGTTCATACAACTAAACTACTCAGTTAGGTTGAGACACATAAACTACTCAGTTAGGTTGAGACAACTAAACTACTCAGTTAGGTTGAGACAACTAAACTACTCAGTTAGGTTGAGACGACTAAACTACTCAGTTAGGTTTATACAACTAAACTACTCAGTTAGGTTGAGACGACTAAACTACTCAGTTAGGTTGAGACGACTAAACTACTCAGGTTGAGACGACTAAACTACTCAGTTATGTTGAGACAACTAAACTACTCGGTTAGGTTTAAACGACTAAACTATTCAATTAGGTTTATACAACTAAACTACTCAGTTAGGTTGAGACAACTAAACTACTCAGTTAGGTTGAGACAACTAAACTACTCAGTTAGGTTGAGACAACTAAACTACTCAGTTAGGTTTAGACGACTAAAATACTCACTTCGGTATATAGAACTAAACTACTCAGTTAGGTTGAGACTACTAAACTACTCAGGTTGAGATGACTAAACTGCTCAGTTAGTTTTATACAACTAAACTACTCAGTTAGGTTGAGACAACTAAACTACTCAGTTAGGTTTAGACGACTGAACTACTCAGTTAGGTTTAAACGACTAAACTACTCAGTTAGGTTTATACAACTAAACTACTCAGTTAGGTTGAGACAACTAAACTACTCAGTTAGGTTGAGACAACTAAACTACTCAGTTAGGTTGAGACAACTAAACTACTCAGTTAGGTTGAGACAACTAAACTACTCAGTTAGGTTTATACACTAAACTACTCAGTTAGGTTGAGACGACTAAACTACTCAGGTTGAGACGACTAAACTACTCAGTTAGGTTTATACAACTAAACTACTCAGTTAGGTTGAGACAACTAAACTACTCAGTTAGGTTGAGACGACTAAACTACTCAGTTAGGTTGAGACGACTAAACTACTCAGTTAGGTTTAGACGACTAAACTACTCAGTTAGGTTGAGACAACTAAACTACTCAGTTAGGTTTAGACACTAAACTACTGAGGTTGAGACGACTAAACTACTCAGTTAGGTTTATACAACTAAAGTACTCAGGTTGAGACGACTAAACTACTCAGTTAGGTTTAGACAACTAAACTACTCAGTTAGGTTGAGACAACTAAACTACTCAGTTAGGTTTATACAACTAAACTACTCAGTTAGGTTGAGACGACTAAACTACTCAGTTAGGTTTATACAACTAAACTACTCAGTTAGGTTGAGACAACTAAACTACTCAGTTAGGTTGAGACAACTAAACTACTCAGTTAGGTTGAGACGACTAAACTACTCAGTTAGGTTTATACAACTAAACTACTCAGTTAGGTTGAGACGACTAAACTACTCAGTTAGGTTGAGACGACTAAACTACTCAGGTTGAGACGACTAAACTACTCAGTTAGGTTGAGACGACTAAACTACTCAGGTTGAGACGACTAAACTACTCAGTTAGGTTTATACAACTAAACTACTCAGTTAGGTTTCAACAACTAAACTACTCAGTTAGGTTGAGACGACTAAACTACTCAGTTAGGTTGAGACAACTAAACTACTCAGTTAGGTTCATACAACTAAACTACTCAGTTAGGTTGAGACGACTAAACTACTCAGTTAGGTTGAGACAACTAAACTACTCAGTTAGGTTTATACAACTAAACTACTCAGTTAGGTTCATACAACTAAACTACTCAGTTAGGTTGAGACAACTAAACTACTCAGTTAGGTTGAGATGACTAAAGTACTCAGGTTGAGGCGACTAAACTACTCAGTTAGGTTTAGACGACTAAACCACTCAGGTTGAGACGACTAAACTACTCAGTTAGGTTTATACAACTAAATTACTCAGTTAGGTTTAGGTGACCAAAATACTCACTTCGGTTTATACAACTAAACTACTCAGTTAGGTTGAGACAACTAAACTACTCAGTTAGGTTGAGACAACTAAACTACTCAGTTAGGTTCATACAACTAAACTACTCAGTTAGGTTGAGACAACTAAACTACTCAGTTAGGTTGAGACAACTAAACTACTTAGTTAGGTTTAGACGACTGAACTACTCAGTTAGGTTTACGTGACTAAAATACTCACTTCGGTTTACACAACTAAACTACTCAGTTAGGTTGAGACAACTAAACTACTCAGTTAGGTTTAGACGACTGAACTACTCAGTTAGGTTTAGATGACTAAAATACTCACTTCGGTTTACACAACTAAACGACTCAGTTAGGTTGAGACGACTAAACTACTCAGTTAGGTTGAGACGACTAAACTACTCAGTTAGGTTTATACAACTAAACTACTCAGTTAGGTTGCGACGACTAAACTACTCAGTTAGGTTGAGACGACTAAACTATTCAGGTTGAGACAACTAAACTACTCAGTTAGGTTTATACAATTAAACTACTCAGTTAGGTTCAGACAACTAAACTACTCAGTTAGGTTTATACAACTAAACTACTCAGTTAGGTTCATACAACTAAACTACTCAGTGAGGTTGAGACACAAACTACTCAGTTAGGTTGAGACAACTAAACTACTCAGTTAGGTTGAGACAACTAAACTACTCAGTTAGGTTGAGACGACTAAACTACTCAGTTAGGTTTATACAACTAAACTACTCAGTTAGGTTGAGACGACTAAACTACTCAGTTAGGTTGAGACGACTAAACTACTCAGGTTGAGACGACTAAACTACTCAGTTATGTTGAGACAACTAAACTACTCGGTTAGGTTTAAACGACTAAACTATTCAATTAGGTTTATACAACTAAACTACTCAGTTAGGTTGAGACAACTAAACTACTCAGTTAGGTTGTGACAACTAAACTACTCAGTTAGGTTCATACAACTAAACTACTCAGTTAGGTTGAGACAACTAAACTACTCAGTTAGGTTGAGACAACCAAACTACTTAGTTAGGTTTAGACGACTGAACTACTCAGTTAGGTTTACGTGACTAAAATACTCACTTCGGTTTACACAACTAAACTACTCAGTTAGGTTGAGACAACTAAACTACTCAGTTAGGTTTAGACGACTGAACTACTCAGTTAGGTTTAGATGACTAAAATACTCACTTCGGTTTACACAACTAAACGACTCAGTTAGGTTGAGACGACTAAACTACTCAGTTAGGTTGAGACGACTAAACTACTCAGTTAGGTTTATACAACTAAACTACTCAGTTAGGTTGAGACGACTAAACTACTCAGTTAGGTTTATACAACTAAACTACTCAGTTAGGTTGCGACAACTAAACTACTCAGTTAGGTTTATACAACTAAACTACTCAGTTAGGTTGAGACACATAAACTACTCAGTTAGGTTGAGACAACTAAACTACTCAGTTAGGTTGAGACAACTAAACTACTCAGTTAGGTTGAGACGACTAAACTACTCAGTTAGGTTTATACAACTAAACTACTCAGTTAGGTTGAGACGACTAAAGTACTCAGTTAGGTTGAGACGACTAAACTACTCAGGTTGAGACGACTAAACTACTCAGTTATGTTGAGACAACTAAACTACTCGGTTAGGTTTAAACGACTAAACTATTCAATTAGGTTTATACAACTAAACTACTCAGTTAGGTTGAGATAACTAAACTACTCAGTTAGGTTGAGACAACTAAACTACTCAGTTAGGTTGAGACAACTAAACTACTCAGTTAGGTTTAGACGACTAAAATACTCACTTCGGTATATAGAACTAAACTACTCAGTTAGGTTGAGACTACTAAACTACTCAGGTTGAGATGACTAAACTGCTCAGTTAGTTTTATACAACTAAACTACTCAGTTAGGTTGAGACAACTAAACTACTCAGTTAGGTTTAGACGACTGAACTACTCAGTTAGGTTTAAAGGACTAAACGACTCAGTTAGGTTTATACAACTAAACTACTCTGTTAGGTTGAGACAACTAAACTCCTCGGTTAGGTTTAGACGACTAAACTACTGAGGTTGAGACGACTAAACTACTCAGTTAGGTTTAAACAACTAAAGTACTCAGGTTGAGACGACTAAACTACTCAGTTAGGTTTAGACAACTAAACTACTCAGTTAGGTTGAGACAACTAAACTACTCAGTTAGGTTTATACAACTAAACTACTCAGTTAGGTTGAGACGACGAAACTACTCAGTTAGGTTTATAAAACTAAACTACTCAGTTAGGTTGAGACAACTAAACTACTCAGTTAGGTTGAGACGACTAAACTACTCAGTTAGGTTAACAACTAAACTACTCAGTTAGGTTGAGACGACTAAACTACTCAGTTAGGTTTATACAACTAAACTACTCAGTTAGGTTGAGACGACTAAACTACTCAGTTAGGTTGAGACGACTAAACTACTCAGGTTGAGACGACTAAACTACTCAGTTAGGTTTATACAACTAAATTACTCAGTTAGGTTTCAACAACTAAACTACTCAGTTAGGTTGATACGACTAAACTACTCAGTTAGGTTGTGACAACTAAACTACTCAGTTAGGTTCATACAACTAAACTACTCAGTTAGGTTGAGACAACTAAACTACTCAGTTAGGTTGAGACGACTAAACTAATCAGTTAGGTTGAGACAACTAAACTACTCAGTTAGGTTTATACAATTAAACTACTCAGTTAGGTTCATACAATTAAACTACTCAGTTAGGTTGAGACAACTAAACTACTCCGTTAGGTTGAGATGACTAAAGTACTCAGGTTGAGGCGACTAAACTACTCAGTTAGGTTTAGACGACTAAACCACTCAGGTTGAGACGACTAAACTACTCAGTTAGGTTTATACAACTAAATTACTCAGTTAGGTTTAGGTGACCAAAATACTCACTTCGGTTTATACAACTAAACTACTCAGTTAGGTTGAGACAACTAAACTACTCAGTTAGGTTGTGACAACTAAACTACTCAGTTAGGTTCATACAACTAAACTACTCAGTTAGGTTGAGACAACTAAACTACTCAGTTAGGTTGAGACAACTAAACTACTTAGTTAGGTTTAGACGACTGAACTACTCAGTTAGGTTTACGTGACTAAAATACTCACTTCGGTTTACACAACTAAACTACTCAGTTAGGTTGAGACAACTAAACTACTCAGTTAGGTTTAGACGACTGAACTACTCAGTTAGGTTTAGATGACTAAAATACTCACTTCGGTTTACACAACTAAACGACTCAGTTAGGTTGAGACGACTAAACTACTCAGTTAGGTTGAGACGACTAAACTACTGAGTTAGGTTTATACAACTAAACTACTCAGTTAGGTTGAGACGACTAAACTACTCAGTTAGGTTGAGACGACTAAACTACTCAGGTTGAGACAACTAAACTACTCAGTTAGGTTTATACAACTAAACTACTCAGTTAGGTTGAGACAACTAAACTACTCAGTTAGGTTTATACAACTAAACTACTCAGTTAGGTTGAGACGACTAAACTACTCAGTTAGGTTGAGACGACTAAACTACTCAGGTTGAGACGACTAAACTACTCAGTTAGGTTTATACAACTAAACTACTCAGTTAGGTTGAGACGACTAAACTACTCAGTTAGGTTGAGACGACTAAACTACTCAGTTAGGTTGAGACAACTAAACTACTCAGTTAGGTTGATACAACTAAACTACTCAGTTAGGTTGAGACGACTAAACTACTCAGTTAGGTTGAGACAACTAAACTACTCAGTTAGGTTTATACAACTAAACTACTCAGTTAGGTTGAGACAACTAAACTACTCAGTTAGGTTGAGACAACTAAACTACTCAGTTAGGTTTAGACGACTGAACTACTCAGTTAGGTTTAAAGGACTAAACGACTCAGTTAGGTTTATACAACTAAACTACTCAGTTAGGTTGAGACAACTAAACTACTCAGTTAGGTTGAGACAACTAAACTACTCAGTTAGGTTGAGACAACTAAACTACAAAGTTAGGTTGAGACAACTAAACTACTCAGTTAGGTTGAGACGACTAAAGTACTCAGGTTGAGGCGACTAAACTACTCAGTTAGGTTTAGACGACTAAACCACTCAGGTTGAGACGACTAAACTACTCAGTTAGGTTTAAACAACTAAATTACTCAGTTAGGTTTAGACGACTAAAATACTCACTTCGGTTTATAGAACTAAACTACTCAGTTAGGTTGAGACAACTAAACTACTCAGTTAGGTTTAGACGACTAAACTACTCAGTTAGGTTTAAACAACTAAACTACTCAGTTAGGTTGATACGACTAAACTACTCAGTTAGGTTGAGACAACTAAACTACTCAGTTAGGTTCATACAACTAAACTACTCAGTTAGGTTGAGACAACTAAACTACTCAGTTAGGTTTAGATGACTAAAATACTCACTTCGGTTTACACAACTAAACGACTCAGTTAGGTTGAGACGACTAAACTACTCAGTTAGGTTGAGACGACTAAACTACTCAGTTAGGTTTATACAACTAAACTACTCAGTTAGGTTGCGACGACTAAACTACTCAGTTAGGTTGAGACGACTAAACTATTCAGGTTGAGACAACTAAACTACTCAGTTAGGTTTATACAATTAAACTACTCAGTTAGGTTCAGACAACTAAACTACTCAGTTAGGTTTATACAACTAAACTACTCAGTTAGGTTCATACAACTAAACTACTCAGTTAGGTTGAGACACATAAACTACTCAGTTAGGTTGAGACAACTAAACTACTCAGTTAGGTTGAGACAACTAAACTACTCAGTTAGGTTGAGACGACTAAACTACTCAGTTAGGTTTATACAACTAAACTACTCAGTTAGGTTGAGACGACTAAAGTACTCAGTTAGGTTGAGACGACTAAACTACTCAGGTTGAGACGACTAAACTACTCAGTTATGTTGAGACAACTAAACTACTCGGTTAGGTTTAAACGACTAAACTATTCAATTAGGTTTATACAACTAAACTACTCAGTTAGGTTGAGATAACTAAACTACTCAGTTAGGTTGAGACAACTAAACTACTCAGTTAGGTTGAGACAACTAAACTACTCAGTTAGGTTTAGACGACTAAAATACTCACTTCGGTATATAGAACTAAACTACTCAGTTAGGTTGAGACTACTAAACTACTCAGGTTGAGATGACTAAACTGCTCAGTTAGTTTTATACAACTAAACTACTCAGTTAGGTTGAGACAACTAAACTACTCAGTTAGGTTTAGACGACTGAACTACTCAGTTAGGTTTAAAGGACTAAACGACTCAGTTAGGTTTATACAACTAAACTACTCTGTTAGGTTGAGACAACTAAACTACTCAGTTAGGTTGAGACAACTAAACTACTCAGTTAGGTTGAGACAACTAAACTACAACGTTAGGTTGAGACAACTAAACTACTCCGTTAGGTTTATACACATAAACTACTCAGTTAGGTTGAAACGACTAAAGTACTCAGTTAGGTTGAGACGACTAAAGTACTCAGTTAGGTTTATACAACTAAACTACTCAGTTAGGTTGCGACGACTAAACTACTCAGTTAGGTTGAGACGACTAAACTATTCAGGTTGAGACGACTAAACTACTCAGTTAGGTTGAGACGACTAAACTACTCAGTTAGGTTGAGACAACTAAACTACTCAGTTAGGTTTATACGACTAAACTACTCAGTTAGGTTGAGACAACTAAACTACTCAGTTAGGTTTAGACGACTAAACTACTGAGGTTGAGACGACTAAACTACTCAGTTAGGTTGAGACAACTAAACTACTCAGGTTGAGACGACTAAACTACTCAGTTAGGTTGAGACAACTAAACTACTCAGTTAGGTTGAGACGACTAAACTACTCAGTTAGGTTGAGACAACTAAACTACTCAGTTAGGTTGAGACGACTAAACTACTCAGTTAGGTTTATACAACTAAACTACTCAGTTAGGTTGAGACAACTAAACTACTCAGTTAGGTTTATACAACTAAACTACTCAGTTAGGTTGAGACGACTAAACTACTCAGTTAGGTTTATACAACTAAACTACTCAGTTAGGTTGAGACGACTAAACTACTCAGTTAGGTTGAGACGACTAAACTACTCAGGTTGAGACGACTAAACTACTCAGTTAGGTTTATACAACTAAACTACTCAGTTAGGTTGAGACGACTAAACTACTCAGTTAGGTTTTGTACAACTAAACTACTCAGTTAGGTTGAGACGACTAAACTACTCAGTTAGGTTTATACAACTAAACTACTCAGTTAGGTTGAGACGACTAAACTACTCAGGTTGAGATGACTAAACTGCTCAGTTAGTTTTATACAACTAAACTACTCAGTTAGGTTTAGACGACTGAACTACTCAGTTAGGTTTAAAGGACTAAACGACTCAGTTAGGTTTATACAACTAAACTACTCAGTTAGGTTGAGACAACTAAACTACTCAGTTAGGTTGAGACAACTAAACTACTCAGTTAGGTTGAGACAACTAAACTACTCAGTTAGGTTGAGACAACTAAACTACTCAGTTAGGTTGAGACGACTAAAGTACTCAGGTTGAGGCGACTAAACTACTCAGTTAGGTTTAGACGACTAAACCACTCAGGTTGAGACGACTAAACTACTCAGTTAGGTTTATACAACTAAATTACTCAGTTAGGTTTAGACGACTAAAATACTCACTTCGGTTTATACAACTAAACTACTCAGTTAGGTTGAGACAACTAAACTACTCAGTTAGGTTTAGACGACTAAACTACTCAGTTAGGTTGAGACGACTAAACTACTCAGTTAGGTTGAGACGACTAAACTACTCAGTTAGGTTGAGACAACTAAACTACTCAGTTAGGTTTATACAACTAAACTACTCAGTTAGGTTGAGACAACTAAACTACTCAGTTAGGTTGAGACAACTAAACTACTCAGTTAGGTTTAGACGACTAAACTACTCAGTTAGGTTTAGACGACTAAAATACTCACTTCGGTTTACACAACTAAACTACTCAGTTAGGTTGAGACAACTAAACTACTCAGTTAGGTTTAGACGACTGAACTACTCAGTTAGGTTTAGATGACTAAAATACTCACTTCGGTTTACACAACTAAACGACTCAGTTAGGTTGAGACGACTAAACTACTCAGTTAGGTTGAGACGACTAAACTACTGAGTTAGGTTTATACAACTAAACTACTCAGTTAGGTTGCGACGACTAAACTACTCAGTTAGGTTGAGACGACTAAACTATTCAGGTTGAGACAACTAAACTACTCAGTTAGGTTTATACAATTAAACTACTCAGTTAGGTTCATACAACTAAACTACTCAGTTAGGTTTATACAACTAAACTACTCAGTTAGGTTCATACAACTAAACTACTCAGTTAGGTTGAGACACATAAACTACTCAGTTAGGTTGAGACAACTAAACTACTCAGTTAGGTTGAGACACATAAACTACTCAGTTAGGTTGAGACAACTAAACTACTCAGTTAGGTTGAGACAACTAAACTACTCAGTTAGGTTGAGACGACTAAACTACTCAGTTAGGTTTATACAACTAAACTACTCAGTTAGGTTGAGACGACTAAACTACTCAGTTAGGTTGAGACGACTAAACTACTCAGGTTGAGACGACTAAACTACTCAGTTATGTTGA
>JACSYO010001842.1:2500-35000 GCA_016806645.1 Ophiodon elongatus
GGTGAACTGTGCTGACAGATAGTGGAACTTTACTGAAAAGCTCATCTCGCTGAGGTCACGGGAGCAAACCGCTAGATTTCATGCAGGGAATTGGTTGTCCGCGGCTGCACGCTCCCACATTTCTTCTTTCGAGGTTTCCCAGCTCACCAAAAACCTGCTGAGCTGAATCGGACCGATCTCGTCTCGTAATCAATTCAGGAGCGAATGACCATGTTCACGTGCGCAGATGAAATTCAAAACAAAAGCCCAGCGACATCCAGAAGATCAGTTTAATATAGACTTCTCTATGAAATCATGTCTTCCCAGTTTCGTTGTAGTCGTGATTGTTTTTGATTAGAGACGTTGCTGAAACCCAAACCTGCACGTCGGCCGGTAGAAAGTACCGATCAGATACCGGTGCGTTAAATAAACTAAAAGTGAAACAGCTCATAATTCCCTCTCTAATATCAAGTTTATATTGCTGTGAATACATCTCCAAACGGCTGTTTCGCCAAAAACTAAAGATTACGTTTCACATCAGGGTAACTTTCTAATTTAGCTTTGCCCAATACTCATTTTTTACTCAATGGCCTTGAACCCATCACAATGTAAGTCAATGCGACCTCGGTTAATGTTAAATGTAACTCTGATTGAGCCGCGCAGGACTGTGCTGCTAACGCCTCGCGCTACCCGCTCTCCTCCTGTCTCAACAGAGATTTTGTGATTCACAATTTAGCATTATCAGGGAGAAAATAAGGTGCATGAGTGTTTAACCACGGGTGTGCAGCACTAGTTTGCACATGTGCAGTATGAATCGGCATGGTGCTTCAGATTTTATTTTGTTTCTTTCGGTTAAATTTACAAACGACGTAGTTTTATGTCGCGCGCACACAGCAGGCCACGCATCATCTCTAGTAATAAGCAATATGACATCATGATTAGCATAGTAGTATGTCTTTTTGTAAACGGGGGAGGGTAAGATGTGCACGCTGCGATTGTTTACTGGAAAGTTTGTGTGTTTTTTGTTGAGGAAACGAGACAAAACATTGCAGAGTTGGTCTCAAAGAAAATTTAAACTCATTTCTCATGCAAATGTTTTAATGTGCACGTTTTAAAACATTTAATTTCCCTCCCAAAGAGATTGAAAGATGTCAGTATTTCACTTTTGTGATGATGGGCTTCACTACAGGATGAATTTGAGTTTTGCTTCCGTTTCGTGAGGAGTTTTGGTTTTCTATTGATATGGATTGTGATTTACATTAATTTAGTGCTGCTGTGTGGAATGCTGTCATTATATATAAATATGATGCTATAAAGTGACCTTTTAAGTATCTTCTTGAACTGAGCTGGACATTTCAAATTTTGATCTTGAATTTCTAGAAACAAATGATTTCTATTTTTATATCTGCAAAAAAGGGCAGTGGCATGAACTGTAACATAAAGGTATATTAATGTCTGTTAATTGTTGGTTAAGTAATATGACACAATAATAAATAGTTGAAATGACCGGATCAGAGTGCCGTTTCTTCCTCACACTGCAGATTATATGATCCTCAAGCAGATGTTACTCTGACTGATACGTCTGATGTCTTAAAACGTCCCAGTAAAGTTTATCAATTGAAGTAATTAAACGTATAGCTTGTCGATTAAGTCTGAAGAAAGCAATAAAAAAAAAATAAATACACGTCATAGGGTAGTTTATCTTAAGTCACATTATATAGTATGTCGTACAATTGTATTGAAAAAGGTATCCGAACATAGTATGGTATGTCTAAAAAAGTAATGGAAAAAGCCATAGTATGTTATTTAAAAAAAAAAGTCCCAGTATAGTATGTTGAAAAATTCATAGGATGGTATGTTTAAAAGAAACTAATAGAAAAGTCAGTATATTATGTCCGAAAAAGTAATAAAATAGGCATAGTATTGTAAGACAAAAGAAAGTCCTAAAAAAAGTATTAAAACAGTTAAAGTACAGTTTGTTGACAAAAGCAATAAACAAAGTCAAAGTATGGTTGATTGAAAAAAAAGTCATAGGTGTTTTTCTTAAAAAGTGAGAAAAAAGTAATCGTATGTCTAAAAAACGATAGTATATTATATCTTAAAGAGACATGAAAAATGTATATTGTTTGTTGAAAAAAATTTATAAAAAGTAATAGTATAGTGTACATAATTAAAAAATCATAATATAGTATTTGGACAAAAGTCATAGTATGTCATAAAAAGTAATAAGAGTCATAGAGTTATGTTATTTTTATTTATCCATAGATCAGATGGGAAACGGATCTAAAAGTACGTGGCTACAGTGTCAAAGAACACACGTAATTATCAAAAATATCCATAATTAAATATATACATACGTGTCAAAATGAATTCACAGCAACAGTTGAAAACAGCCCAGTTCTGATCTGTGATAATATCTTGAATCTCTGGAAAGCGCAGCTCTAGGAAAAAGGATGTAGGGTGATTTCTGCTGAATCCAATTACCTTCCTGCTAATGCACTAATGTCGTTGTGCACATTAGGAACATATGCAGCTAAAACGAGACTTCTACTTTCAGTCTAAAGCCGATTTTTCTAATCTGTGCTGAATTTTTCGCGAGCACAAAAGGGATAAACCTTTTTGTGACGAGCAAATCATGGCCTAAGTGCCGGGGATTCATCCTTCCTTGATCTCAGAAGAGATTAATACTGCGTCTGGAGGAGTTTCATTTCTTTCCCTTCTCTATTGTAAAACCACGTATACTCTCTGGCACAGCGGGCTACTCTGAACAAGACTCAGACCTGGGCACAAGAAAAACAAAAAAACTTTCAAATAAGGATTTTGACCTCACTTTGAGTACTAGAGATGGGCAGAGGTCTTTAAAATATGACTTAAAAGTTATAAGCAACTGTAAGATGACCACAGATGAAAGGTTAACGTTGGAATTTTAACGCCACTGAATTTGCAGCACTGAAATATTTTACTTTGAAAACCATCTGACTTTATATGGTTTCCAAATTTCTCTCTTTGAAATTTCCAGTTGTGATAATGCAAAAAACTTGACTTTCGATATATTGCGTTTTACTGTTCTGGTTGCTTCAATGCACTCGAGACAAATTCAGGTTACAAAAAACCCAGTATGCTCAAAATTCGATTAGTCAAATTCAGGCTGAAAATTCCTGATGATAAAATTCGCCACTTGAGCGCGCCTCCCGGGGCAACTTGTTTGCAGGTCAACAGGTCAGCCATGGCAACTTTAAAAAAAAAAGGGTGAAAGTCAGATGAGACGGTGTTGCGAACACACCGGTTTGTAATGTTCGATCAGAATTTGATTAACTGAATTCGAGCAACTTGATAGTTTTTGGAAACTTGAATTTTCTTGTCTTCATTTCTAATCCATGATGGAGATTGGATTGACACTAAGTATGCCTTAGTTCAGGCCCTAATGTCCCCTTCATTAGTGTCTGTCTGCCTCTGTAACACAGATGAAGTCACAAGGTTGTTCAATCCAATTCAAGCTAGTAGGTTGGCTTGACCTGTTGCACCGATGACATTTATTCTCTGATAAGGATATCTCGGTCAGAACAAAGGTTGTAAATGAGTGTTGGTGTTGGATGTTCAGGTACGCGGTGCATTTACTTTGTATAATCTCTGTGTTTAGGGCATTTAAGTTTTCTTGTGATAAGAACACACCGGCTCACTTGCTTATTCTATTCAGTTTTCCCCCTGTGTAGAACATCTACAGATATTAAGACAAGTCTTTTAAAAAGTGAAGACATTCCCTCCGTGCCTGTACCATTAAATGTTACACTCCATTGTGTTCTTAACAGAAAACATTCAGAGAGAGAGAGAGAGAGAGAGAGAGAGAGCGAGAGAGAGAGAGACTAAAGGGATTATCGTGGCTCAGTTCAAGAGAATGTCTCTCATCCCATTGCCGGCCATCATCAAAGGAAGCTCGACGTCTCTCCATGGGGAAACCGCGATCAGTTGCCGTTAGTGGTGGCCGTTTTGCGTTTGCAACCAAGACGGGCGCCTGTTATGCTTTCCAGAAGAAAACTTCAGCTTTAACTTCTCATCAAGAATTCAAGCGGCCCGTCTGGGTTCTGACGCCGCGATGAAGGGATTTGATGGACGAGGCTTTTGGGAAGGATCAGAGTGACTTTTCCACAATTTGTAACTCATGGAAACTCCTGCGCTTGACAAAGTCCACTTTTTTTTTTGTATTGCGACGCCGACAGAAAATGTGACACTGTGTTTTTATCGACTCTCTTGGGTCACTTCACCAATCCGGAGCAACTTCCTCAGATCATGCATATGATCAAACCTTTCCTGATGACATTGTCTCGTGGGGTTCTGGGGAATTTGAATCTCTATGGCGTCCCGAGAGGATTTATTCGACTGAGAATTGGGACAGTGAGCGATGATCTCATGTCGCCCTTGTGACTCCTGCTGAACCTTATCTCTTGCTAAACCTGACTGAGACGGAAACAGATAAGAGGTCAATAGCCTGGCATGATTCAACGTATTGAAGCAGACCGGTGGACATAAACTGTAGGTCTTCCCACAAGAATAAAAAAAAAAAGTGGGGGTGGGGGCAAGGGGAAGGTTTAAATGGTGTTAATAACAGAGGAACAACGTGAAGGTTTAAAGGTTCTGGAGAATGGAGTGTCCGGCGGCGTGGGACTGGGTGAGATTCCGTTCAGGAATAATAAAGTGGCGATGGATAAACCTGCCATGTCCATCACCAATGTTGACGAAAATGGCGACGAGAGTGAGGTGTCGGGAGAGGACGATAACGACGAGAGTGAAGTTGATTATCGGCAAAACTATTGGGAGGACGAGGACGATATCTACCAGGAGTTCGAGGAGTTGGACTTCGAGGCCCTGCCGGATTGCTCGGACACACAGAGCGTGGTCTCGGACGATTCTTTCTATCCCCATGACAATTCGGTTGGGTCCCACATGTACCGCTCGCCAAGCCCCGACAGCCCCGAACCCATTTCATTCTTCAAGGCCTGCTGCAACAACAACGCCATCATCGTCAAGATAATGATTAGGCAGGGAGTGACCGAAGAGGAAGTGAAAGAGACGGATCGGAACAGAAGAGTAGGTGTCTGGGATTTTAATGCAATATTTGATTTTCTGCTGACTTGAAACCAGCAAAGTCTCATTTCAGCCTCCCCGATTGAAACCAAAAGAATACCAATGTTTTTCCATTGGAAACCTAATTTTGCTAGTAAAGGTTATAATACTCTACATGGTGTTTCATCACCATGATCAGCCTTAAAGGACTGTACCAGTGTAAGGTTTAGCTCTATAAATCATGTGAACTTGAGGATTTCAATGAATTTTACTACTTTACGGCAGCCATTGGTTTTTACAATGATATCTTACGATATCATTGCGTGGTAATATAAGTTAAGTGCAGATTGATTTTAATAGTCTACACAGTGTTACTTTGAAACAATAGTATAACTTTGAATAGTTTTAGCATTCACTATGATAGATTACGCAACTCAAGCATCAGTCAGTTGATTTTCATACTGTATGGAAATTAATGGAAAGCAATGGCTGCTTCGGTAGGTAAAAATCCATTGACTACAAAGTCCTTGCGAAGTGCTGTGTGTGTTGTGTGAAATACTTATGAATACTTATGAAAGGTACTAAAAATTCTAAGCAAACAGCTTGAAACGCACAAACTTGTCCATTGAACTTTGATTATACATTTTGATAGCGTCAGTAGTCAGAGTACAAGTACAGCTGTGTAGCTGATCTGAATTTGCAGCATCAGTGCTCCAACACTATTGATCATGGTGTAAGCAACCCACTGCCCCTACTCTGCAGTATTGTAGAGATGATTGTCAATGGTTGCAGCTGCAGTTCACAGTGGGGAGCTGTTGTATCATCTGGGATGATCATGTGATTCAAAATCAAATTTCCAAATCAATTTGGAAACTGTTAAGTGTTATGTCCACAGCTTAGTCAGAACTCTACAAACAATATGATATAGAATTTCCTTCAGTATATATACTCCTATAATTCATCACGTTAGGGCCAATAACTAAGATGTGTTGTGGTATGTAACACAAACGTGCACAAAGAAAGCATGATTACCCTGAGTTAACTTGGCTGTTCCTCTTGCCGGCAGTCGGACTAGGGGTTTTGCAGTCAGGCCAGCTGGTCCTGGTGCAGCTCCTGAACACCAGCGAGCCGCTGAGGGTCAAATCCTGGAGGAGGGTTCAGAGCGGTTGGTTAATCTTACGGTGACAGATGGGGAGTGCAAACTGCACGGAGACATCGTGGAGCGGTAGCTTACCATCAGGGCTCAGCTTCTAAAGGGCTCCCTAAGACATTGACCTAATAATGTGGTCAGAGACACTGCGTGCAGACAGAGAAGGATTGTCCCGGAGTACTGCGACAGTAATGTCTTTCAGGGCACCTTGGAGACCAAGCATATGTTGCCATGGAAATGAGCACGGTGTGACATTTGCTATTGGGATTATATTGAGGCAAACAATAATTCACGACTCTCCACTTTCCTGAAGATTTTGCCTTTTTCTCACCAGCAGTTTGAATTCCTCTTCGGAGGAGACTGCGGCTCAGTGGTAGAGCAGGGTCGTCCTTCCATCGGAGGCTCAGCGGTTCGATTCCCTGCTCCGCTAGTCCATGTCGATGTGTCCTTGGATAAGGCACTTTACCCCAATTTCCTACCATAGGCTGTGCCTGTGGCGTATGAATGGGTATAGGTATGAATGGTTTAGAGTCCTGATGGGCAGGTGGCACCTTGCGTGGTAGCCCCCGTCATCAGTGTATGATTGGCAGTGATTGGGTGAATGCTGACATGTAGTGTAAGAGCGCTTTGAGTGGTCCAAAGACTAGAAAAGCGCCTTACAAGTAAAAGTCCATCAAAGGGCATGACTGCTAAACTATCTGCATTGTTTCAAACTTCACCCCCGATTTATAACATTATGCACAGCTCACGTGTGTCGCTAATGTTCAAGTAATTTCGGTCAAAATTATTTCAATCATTGATACACATTCTCTCTTATTTCCCACCTTTGAGACAAAGCTTAGAAATAATTCCCTTGAATTCATGCCATTCTCTCACAATCTAAATGTTCCTCTTGCTCTGCGTTAACTCATAAAGACTTCATTAGTCTACAACTGTACGTTTTGAGGTGCTTTATTACCATTTAGAAGAAGTGGGTAGTAGGAAGGTAAGGCATAATTCATTACTTGTCACTTGGTACTACAGTGGAAACAACAACGAAATATACCTAAACTGGTGGGATTGAATAAGAATGTGGCTCATTAAACTATTTGTATCACAACTGCAGAAAGAAAAAGGCCAAATTTGAATTTGGTTGTCAAACAGATATTTCTGGTGGACTTTGATTTACATCCACACTCAGACCACATGGGATGGTACAGTGGCACTCCCTTTAAGGTCAAATCAGTGGATTAGATAATGTGGTTGAACTGGTGTTTTGCCTATAAAATGTCACTTTTGGCATTTGCCTTACTGGACTTATTCTTTTCAGCAGTGTTGGAGTGAGGCCAGATCTCAACAACTGAGTTGGTGAGAAACTGTTGTCATCACTGATGGTAATTATGGCTAAAATACATTATTTTACTCCCAAGGTGGACTAGAAAGTGTGCACAACCAGATCCAGGACCGTTTGGGTTGTGTCCTTAGAGATGCCTGAAGACCTCAACATGGCATATACTAATTGCTCAATACAACCTTATTTGTTTTCACTGGTCTTTATCTGCACTTGCTACATAATACTCCTCCTGCAGTGTGTCTAACTCTTGCAGATCGGATGTCTTTCTTCACATTCTGTCACACCACCGGCTGGTTTGAGTCTGCATGCACAATAGTATTGTAATCAGTCTGTCACCCGTCCTTTTTTGTTAATGTATTTTTGTGGGAAAATATGATCACTATCTGTGTGTTATGTACTGTGAAAAACAGTATTTTGCGTTGCTTGTAAGTCAGCATGACTGATGAGTCTTATTTCCTTTTTATGAGAACAATTTTCTCCTGTGAGGAAATGTGGCTATGAATCCACGAATAAGCTTTCCCGTGGCCCCAGGCCCAGCAAAACTAAAATCAGAAGAAGAAACTCAAGCACTCTTGTTAGGGTCCGAACACTGACGTAGTCAGTCCGGGAGGACCCTATTGAAATTCGAAGCATGCAATTGGGCGCATATTGGGGGTACTTGCCATACTTGAAAACTCACCAAATTTGGCACGCTTGTCAGGCTTGGTGAAAATAGACATGTGATATAGGTGTCATATTTGTGTATTAAAACATTGCTCTCTAGCGCCCCCTAGAAGTTGCACTGGCAACGCCCCTCAGCCAGTTTGTCTGATTCACTTGAAATTTGACACAAATGTCTATCTCCACCTGTTCTACAAAAAAACCTCTCAGACCCCTAAGTTCCACCTACTTAGATTTTCCGCCATTTTGAATTATGTGAAAAACCTATTCTTGCAAACTCCTCCTACACGCTGGGTCCGATTCATACCAAATGTGCTGTAGATCATTATTGGACCTAGATCATTAAAAATTATTAAAAGATCGTTGATATCTTATTGCATTCATAAGATAGGGACCAATGAACTTCTCAGGGGCGTGGCTTATAAATCAATACTTATAACTTCAAAACCATTGGGCCTAGTGTCACAAGATTTGCAGCATATGTTCCCATTGCATCCTGTGACATGCCCTGAAATTTGTATGCCATTGACATTCGGGGGCGCTACAGTAATTCGACCAATTTGGGCTTTTTTGTAATTGTTCTGCGTTTTCAGCCTTTGTACTCTTACGAACTCCTCCTACAGAATTAATGCGATCGACTCCAAATTCGGGCAGGATGCTCTTTAGACCTTTGTGATGAAGAATTATTAAAATCGTCAGTTTTTTCTCAACAGCCTTGACGTGGCGTGGCCCCTATTTCACACCCATTTTCTGCGGTTCGCTATATTAGAGAAAGTTGTTGGAATGCCAAGGTACATCATCTAATCCACCCAAAATGTCTCTTGCATGATGCCGGTCCAGGCCTGAGCACATTTCCATGAAGAAATGTTCACAATTTCATAGCGCCACCTACTGGCAAAAGGAAATGACAAGTTTTATACTTTGATTGAGCTGATTGTTAAGTGGCTTAGGATGCTCAAAACCTCATGCGACTTTACACAGGTGTCATAGGTTATAGAAGTAAATAATTCATGTGGATTTTTGCCTTGCTTGTTCTAAATCCCCTGAATTTTTCATTCCAGTCAGGTCTGATTGTGGCGTGCTACCATGGCTACGTGGACGTGGTCATGGCCCTTTCTCAGTGCCCGTATCCCGATGTTAACTGGCAGGACAACGAGGGCAACACCGCTCTTATTATTGCAGCACAAGCAGGTAAAGACACACCTCAGACCTTTGAATTACATGATTGTTAGTGCAGGTATTTCTTAGAATGAATCTTCCAGACCGTGTACAGACTGCACTTGATTGAGATTTGTCCTGTTTGTTTAGTTAAACAAATAGTTTTGGGAAAAACACGTATTTGCTTTCTTGTCGGAAGAAGATCGATTCCACTTGGTACGGTAAATATGAAGCTACCACCAGAAACCGGCTAATGTAGCGTAGCACTAAGACGGGAGGTCATCTGCCAACCCATATCTTGGTCAGCGTTGTCCCACCCACTTTAGATGAAACCACGACCACCTCCATATGGCGAAAGCCTGACACAGCGTCCACTGTGCTGTGATTGGCTAGTACTCGTTGCCATGATGCGTCCTTGTGATGACCACAGCTACTCTGTGACAAGAGTGTGGGCTTTCGTCACACAGAAGTAGGCGTGGTTTCATCTTAAGTATGTTGGAAAAAAGAAATTGATGCAGACAAGACATCCGTTTCTACCCGAGCAGAGGTCTCATCAGTCAGAATAATTGAAAATACCTGTGTGACTGTTCTGAGCCTTCACAGTTAATTTCACTTATGCCATACATTGTGTTATAAACATAATCAATCATGTTTATTATGTTTATGATATTAATTTATCGTGTTTTTTATTTCTTGATTTTATATTACTTGTAATACAAATGCTTATATACATTTAAAATGTAACATTTATGGCAGTGTTTTGTTAACAAAAACATTTGTTTCTTGTTATAATGTGAAAATGATCCTATTTTAACAAGGTACCTCTCTCGTTATACAAGATATTTTCATGTTATTGTGACAACACTTTCTTGGTATTGCTAGTGTTACACTAGATACCGGATTATTACATTTTTACATTCTTGCTTCGTCACAAATTGGACCGATCTCAATAAAATACACTCGTTACAAGGCAATAATTATATTGTTATAACAAAAAACCTATACCATTTTATACTAAGAGAAAAATACCCAGTAATGGCTTAAGGTAGGCGATGTGGCCTGGGCTTACTATGGCTGGAAATTTTGACAATGACTGGTTTAAATAGTTTGATTGAGTTTTATTTAATGCTTGGGATGATACATGCCATTTGCCTTCCTTTTCTTTCTTCCAAAGTTTCCATTTTTCGAAACTGTTGGCTTGTTTACAACCTGCTTGACGCTGGCGCTCTTCGACACATCTTATTTTTAGCGCTTTTGCTGGGTTCCATAACTGTTAGAACCGAAGGACGGTACCCCAAAAATAAAACTCAAGTTGCAACAAAACTGTAGTTCTCCTTTAATCGAAATACTCTTGTAACTGAAGAGAAATTGAATGTGCAGTGATCCTCTAATTGACACTTATTGGTATGATCTCGCTTCAAATGACAATCTTCTCCGATTAAAAAGGAAAGACCTGTACCAGACAAGCATGACCTTCGACCAGCCCCGTACATAAATATCAATTTAGTGTTTAAGCATTGAGTGATTGAGTACAAACCCAGTCCAAAGCTAATGGAGTTGCAAGTAGCCCATCTATTTGAGTGAGACAGATTCATCCTGACGTGCTGACTTTGACAGGGATCCAGAAAAAGATTCTGCAGAGTTTCACCATTAGTGACTGTCCAGACACAGATTACATGAAGCCCAATTTGTGCATTCATAAACCCATTAATATCCTTGTCCTATATTGTCCCTAAAAATCAATGTCTCCCAGTGAGACATGTTACCTTGTATGTTTCTCCCCCCTACTGCAAAGTTTTGGTGCATATTTTACGGTGGTGGAAATTTTATTGCAGATAATTGAGTTTCATAATTAAAAGGCACTGATTATATTATGAGGTCTGGTGCTTCCAGTTGCCATAATCGGTGTAAGTTTGGCATTAGAAAGCCCTGCTTCTACAGTGATGCAGCCACTTGCATCAGACTGGGCGCCGTGGCCTCTCATCTGCTAACGATGACGAATGGCTCTCGCTGTCCTGTGATGAATAGCTGCAGACTACCCTTCATTTTCTACTTCGTTAAAAGAAGTATCGATCCCCTTTTCAGGACAAAGTACTCGGCAACTCCTCAGGGGGAACAGGTGACCAAGGCCGCGAGTCCCACACGACTGCGACGGAGTGGTCGATTACGTGAGAAGAAAAACTCCCTCCACTGAAAGTATAAAGCGTCTAGACGTGTATTTGGAATTAAACCCAGGTCCTCTGAGGTGAACGGCCAGTATTAACCATCCACCTCACGCTTCTGCTTCTGGCCGTACCGCTTTAATAGATTCCTGTTGCGTGTGAAAACTCTGCATTGTGCTCACTTCGAGGAATTTCAGTTAGATCAGGCAGTCTCGTTCGTCTGGATTTAGATGGGATTTACTCAATTAGGATCTCAGGTTGTGTATTTTTAAGAAGCTGTGGTGAATGGTAACATGCTGCAGTTTGACATTAAATCCCATCAGCAACAATGAAGTAACTTGTTCCATCCCCAGAGTGGCTGACAAAATATCATGGATGTATAAAGAGGATTGGATACAACCCCGTTCATTCCGATGAAAGTTGCTCAGTGGGGCAAGATAAAGAAATGTTTGACTTCCGAGTAGAAAAGTTTAGATTTTATATCGATGAGTGATTGGGGGGTGGGGGAGATGCTTTTAGAAATGTAGAAAACACAAAGGCAATATGGTGCATATCAAAAGAAGCTTTGCTCGTGCCAAACTGTAGAAACTAGTGTGCATAACGCGCGCCCTGTGTCTCTCTCCGGTCTGCAGGTCACACGTTCATCTTAAACTACCTGCTCAACTACTTCCCCGGGATGGACATCGAGAGGAGGAACTGTCACGGTTTCACAGCTTTGATGAAGGCTGCGATGCAGGGCCGGGCCGAGTGCGTCAGGGCTCTCATGTTGGCTGGTAAAACACATGCGATTTAATGATTAAGTACAATGGACCCCTGCTCTGTATAATGACGTAAAACCTTCATTCTTCTGACGAGCAACTGAGCGTTACGTGTATAAGACGCAGAGAGCTCCTTTGATGTATTGGTGATGAACGTCGAGCAGATTACAGCACTGATTACAGATTACAGATTAGCTCCTAATGTTTCCAGGAGGTGATATCCAGGCACAGGACAACGGCCGCAGTCTGACGCCCAAGGATTGGGCTCTCTTCACTGGTCGATACGAGACGGCCCATCTGATGTATCGGCTGATGTCAAAGCCTTGTGCTGAGCAGTTCTGTGACTCCTTCTCCCTGGAGTGGCCCGTGTTAGAGGTTAATAAATCTATCATGACCACAGTCCTAATATTGAATGCGCCACATAGCACTTTAAACTAGAGATTTCCTTTCAACTATAACGTTTGATCTTCTTGTGCAGGAGCTGGTGGGCCAGGCCCAAGAGCCGAAGTCCTGCTGCAGGCGTTTGATCAACTTCCTGACCTGCTGCCCGTATAGGGTTTACATGAACAACAGGATAAACCCCGTGGACGACGGCGTTTTTGACCACATGGTCCAGATCACCACCGCCATCTCCAACCCGGTCATCGCCATGGCTTGCCGCACAGTGTGCCCGGGCAGCCCGCCGTGCATCGGCAAGCGTCGCCAGGCCGTGCAGGAGATCCTGAGGAGGCAGCGGGTGTCGGAGCTGAAGCGCCTGGGCCCGGACAGACTGAACAACTACAAGAGATTCTTCCAGAACTCGCGGGTCCTCCTCATCCCCAAGGCGAGGGATCGGCGGGCCAGCCTGCAGACTCAGTTGCTGAGCGACGTGGCCACGGTGGCCATGAGGCGGGCGAGCCTCCTGCCTCTGAACATGCTGAGGAGGAGCAGCGTGCGGCCGGGCATCGTGGTGCCCAAGGTGAGGCTCTGCAAAGCCCCGGCTCCGAGCTACGTGCCGGAGAAACTCAAACGGAGCCGTGACCCCAACCAGCTCCAGCTCCCCAAGTGGAACTACAAGATGAAGAGTATAGAGAGGAAGCAGGAGGAGGAGGAAAGGAGACGACTGTTACCTCTGATAAGGAGGAGATGAGGGGAGAAGGGGGGTGGAGGGTAGTACCACTATATGTTCACATTATCTCAGAGAGCAGGACATGACTCAGACACTCAGGAAAAATTCACAGCGCTTGGGTGTGTCTTGTTGGAAAGCCCTGACAACGCAGTGTTGCAGTCCGAGAAGAAAGAATTGCACATTTTTGCCGAGATTGCGATCATTGTTGGATTTGTTGCCTTGTTTCTACTTGAGTTTACGTGCTTCATTTGGGAGGGTGTAATATATGGTGCAATGTGGGAGATATGGGAGCTCAAAAAAAAAAAATATATATATATAGAATTTGTAATTCCTACTAAGGATGCTCACAAATTCAGTGACATGCGGCAAAAAGAGCAAAAGAAGATGAAGTGTCTCGGTATGCTTCAAGAGAAGTGCTGTTCTCAAGCACAGATTCCCGGCTCGGAACATTTGCTATCGGGCCGCAAAAAGAAGGGAGCAGAAAGAGGAACAAGTCAGAGGGAAACAGGAACAGAAGAGAGGCAGAGATTACAAACGGGAAGGTAAAGGGTGGAGGAAGAGAAAGACGCAAAAAACAGTATGAGGGAAGATCAAGTAAAAGATACACGATAGAAGACAATAAATGTCGAACAAAGCGGAAAAATATTTTTGCCAAAGAAGAATAAAAAAAATGGGGGGGGGAGATTTCACAGGATGGAGAGGAGCTCCGACAGGGCCGAATGGAGATTTGTGGCGGGCTGCTACCACATGAAAGCATGTAGGGAGGAAGCCAAGAAGCCATTGTACACTGATACATAGTACAACAGGTATTTGCAAGGGGGAAAGGGGGGGTGGGGGTGGTGGTGGTGAGCTGGTGAGCTGAGGAGCCAGCTCACACAGGCTTTGTGAGGGCTTTGTGGCAGAAAGGAAGAGCCAAAAATAAACAGCTTAGTGCTGGACTGTGACTTGTTGGCTCCCAAACTACAATCACATGAGACGGTCCACTATTGTGGGTATATCGCCTGCTCTGTGAGAAACGGGGAGGGGCCCCCGTAACACTCGTTAGCTGCGCGAGTAGCCCATGTGAGTATTTGAATTTTGCATTGGAGTGGCAGTAATGGAAAAAAAAAGCCTTTTGGGGAGCTTTTTACTAAAAAAAAAAGAAAAGAAAAAGAAGGAAAAGGTATCAAATATGGCATTTTTAGCATGTAAATATCACTCTGCCGAGTGAAGCCGGTGCGTAAGTGTCTTAAAACTTGCATTCTCTCTACCGGCCATGGGGGGGGCGACTCCTCAAATTGCAAAAAGAAGTCAGATTGTATAGAACTCTATGAGAAAATGACTCTACTTCTCTCTTGATTTATTCCCTCAGTAAACATTGTAAACATGAGTTTATGGTCTCAATCTCTAGTTTCAAGCTTCTTCAATATAGCATGATGTTCATTTCGTAAATGATGCTCCATTTAGAGTCAAACAGACCATAAAGCAGGGTATAGTGTAGGACGGGCTTATATAGGTCGCTGCCGCTACCAGAGCCGACTCCGCCGTCACTCCTCCGCATTCCAAATATGGTAACTTCCGTTTCATTGGTTGCAAAAACAAACAACAACATGGCAACGGCCGTATTCCAAGATGGCGACGGCAATCGCCGAACTCGAGGCTTCATAGCGGCAGTCCACAAACCACTGGGTGACGTCGTGATGACTACGTCCACTTCTACTTTCACTACATCTACAGTCTATGGTAAATATACTATGATATATTACCTTTGCCACCCTCTAGTGGCAATCACTGGGAATCGCAACAAACTTAACCACATAGTGGGCTAGAATCCGCAATACAAAAAGGAAAAACAAAAACCATGCCAAACTCACTAGATTGAAACTGTTGATGGCCTAAATACGTGTCACACCATCACCGGCATATGAGGAGATACGGCGATTCATACTTGAATGTTGATATGGATCTCATTTTTTGTACTTCCAATTGATTGTGTATAATTACATATACCTTTCCTTTGATTGAGAATGCTGATGTATATATTGGGCTGATGGGTCAATTTTACGCAATTTCTTTGTCACGTATCTCATTGGGGGGAGGGGGAGGGGCACAGATGTAAATAATGAATGGAATAACGGCCTCCTTTCACTTTGCTGCTACGACATCCGGGTACTTGAATGGAGAGGTCAAAATGTCTGCTGGGAGAAAGGCCCATTATGCATTTGATCGTTAGCAGCACCTGTTTGGTATAATTGATTATCATGCACTGTTTATTTTTTTTAAAATGTTTATTAAGGTCTGTTTCTTTCTTTTACAACATGTAGACATCTCACTGGAATATTTAATCTAAAAGTAACTCAAACCTTTACGCAGTGTTGTGTATTTCTTTTGAAGTGCTGCTGGTGTTGTGAGAAATACTCACCACGTCACGATGCAGTGACGGGGGGAAGAAACAGAGACGTTAAAGCCCGCTCCCCCCCCCCCCATTTACTTTTTTTTAAAACTGTTCATCTGGTATCTGAAAAATGCGCTTTTGGTTTGGGAAACTGCACAGAAAGTACAAAGTGAACTGACAAAGAACGAGCGAAACTCTGGTGGGAGTTGTGTGTCATGTAGACTTACTGCTCAGAAACACCGTGGGACATTTCACCAACCTCGTTTGCTCCGTTGCCTCAGCAGCACAGAAATACTGTAACGCTGGTAGGGAAGGCAGCTTGAGTTATAGAATAAAAAAAAAAAAAAAGAAGCTGCAGTTTTTAAACTATTTTCCTGCAGAAACATAGTTATGGTGAAGCTTAGATAAGGGGGAAAATGGTAAATGGACCTGTACTTGTGAAGCACTTTTCTAGTCTTCTGACCACTCAAATGCTTTAACACTCCACCTCATCATTCACCCAATCACACCCATTCATACACTGATGTGAGGAGCTACCAAGCAAGGTGTCACCTGCCCATCAGGACTAACTAACATTCATACAACATTCACACACCGAAGGCACAGCTACGGGAGCAATTAGGGTCTAAGTGTCTTGCCCAAGGACACATCGACATGGACTAGCGGAGCCAGGGATCGAACCACCGATCCTCTGATTGAAGGACGACCATTCTGAGCCACAGCTCACAGCCACCGCTACCTGGATCCAAAGATGGTCCGGGCAGCACAGAGGGAGGGGGTCATTCTCTTGTGCCTGCAACCACATACGTCTCACATCCTTCAGCCTCTGGATGTGAGTTTCTTCGGACACTTGAAGGCAGATTTCTCTGTTGTTACAGGAGATAGAGATAGATAGACAAGCTTGTTCCAGCCAATATTAACCTAAAAAAAGAGCAGGTTGAGGTTGGCAAATTGAAGAAAAGTGCTGCTGCACAGGACCATCATGTTTCCCAGTTAAGGAAAGAATTATATGAGGTCAAAGGTGAATTGAAGAAGGAACAAGAAAAGCGGGCTCTCCAGAAGAAGGAAGTGGAGATGAAACACACATTTGCCTTGAAGGAGTTCATGGAGTTTCAGAACAAATACATCGTGAAAAAATCACTCAGGCAGCATAGGAAAGAACAATTGAAAAAGATGAGCAACATGAAAATGCTGAATGAAAAATTAAACAAAGGTTACATTAAACCATTGTGTGCTAGAGTTGTGTTGTGGCTGAATTTCTTCCGTTTATTGCGTATTCTGCTCGATGATGGCTAACTTCCTTAAAACCTAATTCTGTATAAACTTTACAACTATTTCCTATCTGACTGCTAGTGAGGCGCCACAGGAACTCACTTACGGGACCTCAGTAATTGACCACCCACAGAATACCAGAGAGATTGGATCAAAGTTCAATTCACGTAGATTTATTTGCAATGCACAGATTACAAATAACTCGAGTTGCTGTCCGGAAGTACAACCCACGAACATTCAGTTTGACATTTTTTATAATGACACATTCTGATTCAGGTTCATGGGTTCTCACTGGGTTCTCTTCTCTGGGTACTCTAGCTCAGCAGCTAGCGATGGCTTCCTTCTCTCCCTCTCCTTCTCCCCCTTGCTCAGTGTGTCACATGCTTAGCCAGTCCTCTGCCTCCCTTAATGATAACGGTACATGTAATAAGTGTAGTTTGTTTGCTAGGGTGTAGGCGAGGCTCAGTGAGTTAGAGGCACAGCTCCGCACCATGGAAGCTCAGTCGTTAGCCACAGTAGTTAGCCTGCCCACTCCCATAGTCGGTGCGGGCCAAACAGCCATAGCTTCAGCTAGCTGTTCCCCGGCAGACCCCTGTAACTGTCCGAAGGAATCGTAAGTCAAAGCAGAAGCACAAGGTGCACCACCAACCTCTTCACGTTTCTAACCGGTTCTCCCCCCTCGGCGAGACACCCGCTGAGGAACTGACTCTGGTTATAGGTAGCTCCATAGTCAGAAACGTGAAGATAGCGAAGCCAGGGGTCACAGTCACATTCATTCCGGGGGCCAGAGCGGGCGACGTTGAGTCCTATTTAAAACTGCTGGCTAAGGATAAACGTAAATACAGTAAGATTGTAATACATGTCGGCGGTAATGACACCCGAATCCGACACTTGGAGGTCACTAAAATTAATGTGGCATCGGTGTGTTCATACGCCAAAACAATGTCGGACACCGTAGTTTTCTCTGGCCCTCTCCCAAATTTGATCAACAATGAAATGTATGTCATCATTCAACCGCTGGTTGTCGAGGTAGTGTCCAGCAAACAATGTGGGCTTCGTTGATAATTGGGAGACTTTCTGGGGAAAACCTGATCTGATTAGGAGAGACAGCATTCATCCCACGTTGGATGGAGCGGATCTCATTTCTGCAAATCTGACCAACTTTGTTTGGGGACCTAATCCCTGACAACCTGGAGTTCAGACCAGGAAGCAGAAGCAGAGTTGTAGTCTTACACCCTTCTCTGCACTTCCATTAGAGCAGTTACCCACCCAAAACTATATAGGGACTGTGTCTGCCCCACGGCCACTTAAATTAATTAAATCAAAAGTAACCAGAAGAGGAGTTGTACAAAATAACCTCATAAAAGTTAACACCACCAGCGCAACAAAATAGGAGAATTAAATGTGGACTATTAAATATCAGATCTTTGTCATCTAAAGCTGTTTTAGTAAATTATTTAATATCTGACAATCACATTGATCTATTCTGTCTTACTGAAACTTGGCTGTGTCATAAAGAATATGTCAGCCTAAATGAATCAACTCCTCCAAGTCACATTAATGCTCACATTCCTCGAGGCACCGGCCGAGGAGGTGGAGTAGCAGCTATCTTTGACTCAAGCCTATTAATGAACCCTAAACCTAAATTAAACTACAACTCATTTGAAAGCCTTGTTCTTAGTCTTTCACATCCAACCTGGAAAACAATACAGCCAATTATATTTGTTATAGTGTACCGGGCCCCTGGTCCGTATTCTGAATTTCTATCTGATTTTTCAGAGTTTTTATCAAGTTTAGTTCTTAAAACAGATAAAGTTATTATTCTAGGTGACTTTAATATTCATGTGGATGTCGATAATGATAGCCTTAGTACTGCGTTTATCTCATTTTTAGGTTCAATCGGCTTCTGTCAGAGTGTACAGAAACCCACTCACTGTATTAACCACACCCTCGACCTTGTTCTTGCATATGGCATTAAAATAGAACATCTAATAGTTTTTCCACAGAACCCTCTTTTGTCAGACCATTACCTAATAACTTTCGAGTTTATACTACCAGAGTGTACACCGTTAGGCAAAGGTTTCTACACCAGATGTCTATCTGACAGTGCTGTAGCTAAATTTAAAGAAGCGATTCCATCTGTATTTAATTCAATACCATGTCTCAATATAACGGAGGACTCCTGTACTAACTTTAGTCCGTCCCAGATTGATCATCTAGTCGATAGTGCTACAGGCTCACTGAGACTGACACTAGACTCTTTAGCCCATCTAAAAAAGAAGATAATAAAGCAGAGGAGGTTCGCTCCATGGTATAACCCTCAAACCCGCAAAATAAAACAAACATTGCAAAAGCTTGAAAGGATATGGCGTTCTACCAATTTAGAAGAATCTTGGTTAGTTTGGCGAGATAGTCTTAAAACATATAAGAAGGCCCTCCGTAATGCCAGAGCAGCCTATTACTCATCAATAATAGAGAAAAATAAGAACAACCCCAGGTTTCTTTTCAGTACTGTAGCCAGGCTGACACAGTCACAGCTCTGTTGAGCCATGTATTCCTATAGATCTCAGTAGCAATGACTTCATGAGCTTCTTCAATGATAAGATTCTAACTATTAGAGACCAGATTAAAGGTCTCTTGCGCACAATCAGTGCTGATCTATCCTTGGAGGCAGCTATAAACCCTGATATATGTTTGGACGGCTTCTCTCTCATCGACTTTAAAAAACTGTCTTCAACAATTTCCTCTTCTAAATCTTCTACCTGTCTCTTGGACCCCGTCCCAACGAGGCTGCTTAAAGAAGTTTTACCTTTGATTGGCACCTGTCTGCTGGATATTGTCAATCTATCTTTACTAACAGGCCATGTACCACAGTCTTTTAAAGTAGCTGTGATTAAGCCTCTTCTCAAGAAGCCCACTCTTGATCCAGAGGTGTTGGCTAACTATAGACCGATCTCTAACCTTCCCTTCCTCTCTAAGATCCTTGAGAAGGTGGTTGCAAATCAGTTGTGTGACTTTCTACATAACAATAGTTTATTCGAGGATTTTCAGTCAGGATTTAGAAAACACCACAGCACAGAGACAGCACTGGTGAAAATTACTAATGACCTTCTAATTGCATCAGATAAAGGACTTGTCTGTCCTTGTCTTGTTAGACCTTAGTACTGCGTTCGACACCATTGACCATCACATCCTATTACAGAGATTAGAACATTTGATTGGCATTAAAGGCACCGCACTAAGCTGGTTTAAATCCTATTTATCAGATCGATCTCAATTTGTATATGTAAACGATGAATCCTCAATGACCACCAACGTCAGTCACGGAGTTCCACAAGGTTCTGTGCTTGGACCAATCTTATTCACCTTATATATGCTTCCTTTGGGCAATATTATCAGAAAACACTCCATAGACTTTCATTGTTATGCTGATGATACGCAATTATATCTATCGATCAAGCCAGACGAAACCAACCAGCTTGCTAAACTTCAAGCATGTCTCAAAGACATAAAAACATGGATGACCTGCAACTTCCTGATGTTAAACTCAGACAAAACTGAAGTTATTTTACTAGGCCCAGAACACCTCCAGAATCAACTATCTAATGATGTGGTTTCTCTTGATGGCATTGCCCTGGCATCCAGCACCACCGTAAAGAATCTCGGAGTTGTCTTTGATCAGGACTTGTCCTTTAACTCTCACGTAAAACAAATCTCAAGGACTGCCTTTTTTCACCTACGTAACATTTAAAAAATTAGACACATCCTGTCTCAAAGTGATGCAGAAAAATTAGTTCACGCATTTGTTACTTCTAGACTGGTGTCGTATATTTCAAGCGACAGTGATGTTGGAGTGATGATGAAGGAATCTCCGCGGACACTGTTCTTGCTGGTATAATGAAGTTTATTACAAACAAGCAACATATGTCAAGACGGGCGTCATGACAACCCGGAGAGTCCCAAAGTCGAACAGAACTCTACCCGTCGGGGCTCTCCCGATCACTTATATATGGATGTTGTTTACGCCCCAGACTTGAGGATAAAATGACGTCACAAACAGGGCCCCCAATGAAATATATGTTTCGGACATATACATACACACTCCTTCATCCTCCAGGCCAAGAACACTCCCCATAGGGGTCACCCATCGGGCACCAGGTGTGTAACATCAACAGTGGATCCGACATTTCAAAGTCCCGGGCCCCTTCACGTATGCTATCTTCATGCCTTATAAGAGCAAAATATACTACACTGGACTACTGTAATTCCTTATTATCAGGCTGCTCTAATAAGTCTCTTACATCTCTCCAGTTGATCCAGAATGCTGCAGCTCGTGTACTAACAAAAACTAAGACAAGAGATCATATTACTCCTGTATTAGCTTCTCTTCACTGGCTGCCTGTAAAATCCAGAGTCGAATTTAAAATCCTTCTCCTCACCTACAAAGCCTTAATTGGTGAGGCACCATCATATCTTAAGGATCTCATAGTACCATATTACCCCACTAGAGAGCTGCGCTCACTGAATGCGGGGCTGCTTGTGGTTCCTAGAGTCTTAAAAAGTAGAATGGGAGCCAGAGCCTTCAGTTATCAAGCTCCTCTTCTATGGAACCAGCTTCCACTTTCAGTACGGGGGGCAGACACAGTGACCACATTTAAGAGTACTTTAAGACTTAATACTTTCCTCTTTGATAGCGCTTATAGTTAGGGCTGGCTGAGGTTTGCCCTGGTCCATTCTTTCCAGCCCCTTGATATGCTGCTATAGGGCTAGACTGCTGGGGGACAACTTAGGATACACTGAGCTCCTCTCTCCTTTTCTCTCTCTCCTTCTGTATGAATTCATGTTCTATCAATGCACATTACTAACTCTACTTCTTCCCTCTTGAGTCTTTGTGCTTTCTCGCCTCGCTGGTTTCCACAAATCGTGGTTGCATTTGGACCCTGGTCCTGCCTCCTGGTTCCTTCCGTGGTCCTGCTGACGCACATTCTTCTCTATTTTACCTTCTGTATGAATTCATGCACCATAAATGCACATTACTAACTGCTCCATCCCCGAAGTCTTTGTGCCTTCTCGCCTCGCAGGTTTCTGTGGATCGTGGTTAAATCTGGACCATGGTCCTACGTCCTCAAGGCTGAGAGAAATCTTGTCATACAAAACTTGTTCAAGGCTCAGGCGGAACTCAATCAAAGCAGCACAAGAAATCAACTGCAGGAGGAAGTCGGAGTCTTGACTTGTGAGGCAGGTGAAAATAAGAAAGTGCTGGACAAGGCTAAGCGGGATTACCATTCTTTGAAAAAACAGCTAGAAAAAGGTAAGTTGTAGCTGGCAGAAACAAAGAACATGTATGAGGACTTGAAAAAATCCCAGGCCTTCTTACTGGAGAGCATCAAATTGAACGAGGTCCTTGCTGAGAAGGAAAAGTTGGAAAAAGAGGTGCTGCACTGCAACGGAATTGTAGAGAAGCAGAAAATGCAGCTCAACCTCCAGGAAGCCGTAAAGATCTCGCTCGAAAAGTCAATTAAGGACTCTGGAGACGAAGTCAGGTTTCTCCAGCTGGAGAACGCGAGACTAAAGGATGACATGTACATCACGCACTCAAAACTGCGGCGGCCGATTGTCCTCTTACGCCGAGAGATGAGGATTAAGAGAAAGAATCTGCAATGCAACATGAGGTTCTTTAGGAAAACTCAAGACACGCTTCTGGAGAAAAGCAACGGTGAGATTGAGGAGCTGAGGCGCAGGTTGGCACGGCGACCGGATGACGCAATACAGAAGTTCCAGCAGTGTCAGTGGGACAACAGACTCCTGGGAAAACAGTTGAAGGGAGAACAGGGACAGCTCCTGGCCTACCAGGTAGAGTACAATAGTCTGAGAGAGGAGAACAAGGAGCTGACCTGTGCCCTGAAAAAAATGAAGTTGGAGTTTGGAAGCAAGTGGACCCATTTGCCCCCTATTTCCAAAAGGCTTCAGCCCCCAGCCCCCACTGAGGGTAAATCCAAGGACAAGTGCAGGCTCACGACAAGGCAAAGTCGCTTATTGATCTCCATAAAGTCTGAGGAGCATCTGACAATCACCCTGCTCAGGCCACTTCGTGCCCCACCACAACCCCAACCCCCACCCCCATCCCCAAGGTCTTAAATTGGCCATTACAGTGTCTGTAAAGGGTTTACTCCGGGTGCCCCGGGTTCCTCCCAAAGTCTAAAAACATGCAGTGTCTGTAAAGGGTTTACTCCGGGTGCCCCGGTTTCCTCCCAAAGTCTAAAAACATGCAGTGTCTGTAAAGGGTTTACTCCGGGTGCTCTGGTTTCCCCCAAAGCCTGCACATGCAGTGTCTGCAACGGGGCAACTGTGGCTCAAGAGAAACAGCGGGTTGTCCACTAACCAGGCGGTTGGCGGTTCGATCCCCTGCTTCTTCTGTCTACATATCGGTGTCCTTAAGCAAGACACTGAACCCCAAATTAACTTAAAAAAATGATTACACGTGCGTCTTGTTGACTTTCCAAGCTAGGCTAAATACTAGCAGAGTTTGGGTGAGGGCTGAGTTTGAGCAGCCGAATATGAATACAATCTGATCGAGTTTTCGCGCTATGTTGCATACCTGTGAACCGAGATATCTCAACGTTTTTACGGACAGTGACTCTCTCTCTCTCTCTTTCTCTCTCTCCCTCTCTCTCTCCAACCAACCAACCAACCACAGCTAAAGGCATGGAGTAGCGTCATCTGAGGAGCTATGTGTGGACATTCATTGCCACAGAATCTAGTCACCATAACCGTGCACTTTATCACTGTAAGTATTGTTTTACCACATATTCCAGAAAGAGTCATTTTTGTACCACAGCTGAATGCTGAATTAGCCGTGTTCAGCTATTGGCCTGGTCTGGACTAATTTAATTAGTATTAAATCAGTATTAAAGCTAAATGATGGTAGTATTACCCCAGTAAACGAAACGTGTGCTTAGTAAGTTATTTTCATTTAAATTCAGCATTTTAGCTAGTAAACGTTAGCTAGTAAACATTAGCGCACTAACGTCAGCACACTAATTTAACTGTACAAGAAGTATGCTAACGTAATTAACATTTGTTTCTTCATTAACATTAGCTAGCTAGTCGTCAACATGTTACCTCGTCATTAACAATAGCTCGCCGTTCACATTGGCAAGTTATGTGGCAGGTTGCAAAAAAGGAGACAACTTAACTTTAGCTAATGCTAACGCGGCTTAATTAGCAAAGCCATGCACATGGGGACTGTCGGCTTTTTAAGTCTGGTTGAAAATAACACTAAAGTTATATAACAAATACCCTTAACAGAACAACTAGCTAATTAGCTAACCGTTGAAGACATTTACAAACAGATAATTATTTTTTATGCATTTAGACGGATGATGATGGATTTCTGCTTAACTTTTCCATGTGCAAGCCAACGGTTTATCTTCTCAACAATCTTCTTCTGACGAAGACTACTTTCGCCTTGATTTTCGCAGTCATGCCTAGATACTTGATTGTCTCAGTTTATCTCAACATGAATGGATCTAATAAACGCTACGTTTTTGAAGTTCATGCAAATCCTACATGACTGAATATCGTTCGAAAAACATGTTACACTTTAGTAAATGTAACAGCTAGCCAAAATCCTTTTTTTTTGAGTGTGTGCAGACACAAACTCCGTCAAAAGTCTCTCCAGCTGTTAAAGCCGACTGACAGCTTCACGTGTCGCTTTCGTGGAAAGTACGTCTCATTTCTCTTCAAACATATTTCCTTGTTTCCTTTATCCTCGCATGGTTTCCTTGTGAGGGAAACAGGGATGCAATTGAGAGACTTGGGATGTACCCACTGTCGCTCTCACTGGGACCTCTTGAATGGTGTTTAGTGTTATGAGTGACACCTGTGCTCATCCTGCTATGACTAAGTCAAAATGTCTGCCGGGAGAAAGGCCTATTACGCGTTTGATCGTTAGCACCCGTTTGGTATAATTAATGTTTATAAAATTGTGTTTATAAAGTTGTCTGTGTACAACATGTAGATGCCACACCGGAATATTTCATTCGTCGACACACAAACGCTGAAGATATCAGATGAACTGTCTAAGACAAATGATTCTGTCAAACATCTAAAAGTAACTCAAACCTTTACGCAGTGTTGTGTATTTCTTTTGAAGTGCTGCTGGCGTAGTGAGAAATACTCACCGCGTCACGATGCAGTGACGGGGGGAAGAAATGGAGACGTTAAAGCCCCCCCAAAAGAAAATTTTTTAGAACTCTGTTCATCTGGGATCTGAAAAATGCGCTTTTGGTTTGGGAAACTGCACAGAAAGTACAAAGTGAACTGACGAAGAACGAGTGAAACTCTGGTGGGAGTTGTGTGTCGTGTAGACTCACTGCTTAGAAACACCGTGGGACATTTCACCAACCTCGTTTGCTCCGTTACCTCAGCAGCACAGAAATACTGTAACGCTGGTAGGGAAGGCAGCTTGAGTTATAGAATAAAAAAAAAGAAGCTGCAGTTTTTAAACTATAGGTGTCCTGCAGAAACATAGTTATGGTGAAGCTTAGATAAGGGGGAAAAGGAGATTTTCCTCTCATTTCTGGAGCTGTGATCCGATGCTTTGTTCTGTGCTTTCAACGGTGCACGTGTAATGAAAAAAAGAAGATGATATCAGTGCCTGTGGCGTGGTGATCTATCTGCAAAGAGCCAGGCAGAACAGGCCTCGGAGACTAAAATGGCCGCCACCCTGACCTGTGGTGCATTTTCTCTAAAAGACCACTAGAGGGCAATCACGACCATTTTTAGAATACTGTCGACGGTGCCCTCACAGAGAGGGAAGAGGTTATCTCGTTGCCGTTAAATGAAAAAAGGGTCTTCTGTTTCCTCTGTGGTGAAGCACAGGAAAGCTTTCAGTGCCCCCCCCCCCCCTTCACGAGAGGCTGCATCATCTGGTGGGATGTGGGACATTTTCATAAAATTTTTGTCCAATTGCTGTCACTTAGGTATGTTCTTTGTGGTATAGAAATTAATTTGCAATGACTTGTTCAAACCCCTGCTTAAACGGGACAGGGCTGTAATACTTGAGCACAGTCTTACAATATTTCTTATTTGTTAATATTTCTGGACGCACAATTCTCTCATTTACAAGTGCAAGGTAATGTTTTTTTCATTTATTTATTTATTTTTATGAATATAAATGCGTCTGCCACAACAACTAAACTTAGACTTGTGGTTTTATACACACACACACATGCACAGGGATGAGACTTTCAGAGTTAAATTGTAACCTTAGTTGTAATCACAACTTTAGGGAATAATGCAATGTTGGGGCTAATATCAGGCGTCAACCTCGGGGTCTGAAGGGAAGTGCCTTAAACGTTCTACTGGCCAGCAGGGGGCGACTCCTCCGGGTGCAAAAATAAGTCTGATTGTATAGAAGTCTATGTGAAAATGACTCTACTTCTCTCTTGATTTATTCCCATGGTAAACATTGTAAACATGAGTTTATGGTCTCAAGCTCTAGTTTCCAGTCTTCTTCAATACAACATGATGTACATTTAGGAAATTATGGTCCATTTAGAATAAAATAAAATAAAATAGACAATCGCCAGCATTTTGGTCTTCGAACTTTAACCCTTTCAGTGTGTTTTCGGTTCATGAAAGTTATTGTTACATTATTGGTAGCTTAAAATGTCTTACTACTTAGCTCCTCCCTCTCGGGTCCCTTCTGGTTGCATAAAAACAAGATGGTCGAATGCATGTTTTGCGTAGCAGCAACCATACTACTATACTATTTAGTATGCGAGAAAAATATTCATCATGTGCCCATAAATAGTTTGTCAAAGTACCAGGATGTTTTACTACACCTGTCCCATTTTTTTTGCAGTATGCTAGCTAGCATGCTTTTCTGGCTATTTTTGACCATCAATCTTCCGCACAGCGGATGCATGAGCAAGAGGGTCAAAGTTCAATGCGCCATGTTATGAGGAAGCAGTATGCCTGAGTGCATGGCTAATTTAATTTGTTTCATGCTCTTTTCAAACTTTTCCAAATCTGTGTTTTGTTTTGTTTTTTGGTCTCAAGCCCACTGGTTTCTCTATCACACATTTGGCCGAACAACTTTAATACACCACGCAACAATAACCGACGGAAAAGAAAAATAATAGGCAACAAGGTGTTCACTGTGAAGGGTTGGTTGTTTAGCAAGTTTCAAGTCTTTCGATGGTGAATTTGCATATCGTGGAGAAGGCTGCCATGGGGGGATTCTGCCTGGGGGGGTGTTGTGGTAGATCAGCTGTTCAGCAGCTCATTGAGGTGAAATGGATCTGCAGCACATGACAGTTTCATAGCCGGTGTGCTGATTGTTTGGATGGGTGCCCGTAGAGAGATTGACATGTCAGCAGCAGTGACTTTCCAGATCTTGCATAAATGGTATGTTCAGTAATCTGAGGGATCTGGATGCTTGTTCTTACCTGGCCATGTGGCTCGTTTGAGACGAGCCACGCCTGCGCAGAATCGACCGCCGGCAATCGCCCTCCATCATTTCGAGCTCCGTGCCGGTGAGATTTGTGTCCGACTTGCTCTGACGAGATTGCTCACATGGGCAACGGTAAACTTCGCGAGGCCGCGGTCGCTCCCCACCAGCGACCGCAAAACCCAGGGCATGATGGGAAATGCCTGGCTGTCGCCGAATCGAAGAGCTGATTGGCTCTTAGTTGTGACGACAAAACACCGCGTTTTTGTGAGAAATGCTTATTTTTTGTGTAACTGTAATATTTAATGCTAGATTGTTGGCTCTTAGTGTCCTGTTGTGCAATGAAGGTTTAATCTGTTAAACGTATCTTGTGTGGTTGAATTAATAATAAAGATTATTAATATTATTGAAACCACAGCAATTGCAAAGTGTTTTCCAAGGCTGAAGAATAAAGGAAAGAATGAACACATTTCCACATATATATTGATAAAGAAATATCAATAAAATTGCGAACGTGCTCGCAATTTATTGATACAAATCTATCGGATCTAAGAGGATGTGACTATTTCTGTGACTTCCTGCCTCTGAAGGTGGCTGGAAACCGTCCTTCGTTTTTCTTCAGTTTAAATTTAGTTTCATTGAAATTCCCAGGCTTCAGTTTTGCCCAAAGTTTCTTTTTGCACTACTTCGTGTATCGACCCGGTTCTTCGTGCACTGGTCAAATTTAGAGATTTTGGAGCTATTTTGCTTCCACAATATGTCTTCTTTCAGACTAGTGGAAAGAAAACATCCAAAATACACATTGAGCGGTTTATTTGACTACTTTGTCTATTTTCCTCCGTACGTTTCAGAAAACCTAAAGAATTATTGTCTTAATGTTCAATTCTTTTTTTTTTACCCTATTCACCTGTAGTGTCTTAAAAATGTATGTAATGTTACAATAAATATCTTTAATGGACAGTTTAAGCTCAAATGAAAAATAATTCTTTTTTTCCCCTTACCTGTCGTGATATTTATCAATTTAGATTTGTTTTAAATATATATTCACAGACTGCTCCAGACAAGGTCTGTGGATTAGTTTTGGAAAGAGACATTGCTGTTGAGTTTTTTCGAAATGTATTGTGCATTAAAGTCCCTTTACATTGGAGACATGGCAGATATCTCTATAGGCAACTCGCACCAAAACAATCTAGACTGATGAATAGAACCACGGGTTAGAGGAGATGTATTCATGATTTTGGGGTGAACTGTCCATTTAAAAAGGTTGTTTTTTTTCCAAAATGAGCCAGAAAATCTCCACTTCAGTAACATTTACAGACACCAAACTTTGCACTTTCATTCCCGTCTACATTCTGAAGGTCCACACGGGAAAAACCCCACAAAGACACTTTCTCTGCCAACGGAAACAGAAACGACTCAACCAATGTTTCTTCGATAGTCCGTTTATATTTTTTTGGAGCAGTTGCAATCAGTTTGAGGCAATAGAAAGTTTCACAATTCTCTTTTCAAAACACGTTTGGTCTAGCAACAAAAAGGTTACCGACGTCATACCTCCACGCGGGTCTCGTAGTCAGGTTTCACCGCCTAAGGATCACAGGGACGTACATAATGTCAGTTTCCAGATGCTCGCTAACAAAATTATTCTTCATCCAGTGTTTTTGTGGGGACAGTTGCGTTATTTCTTCCGAGCGTCAGAAGATGACCTTTAGGACTTCTAAACAGCAGTGGGTAGGGAGAACCAGGGTCTGTTGTCGCGTTTTACAATTTAGTCTTCCTCACATAAAAAGAAAATTAAAAAAAAGAAAGAAAGAAAAATCACCATTTAGTTTCAGATTTACTGACAACAAATACTCATGCATTCATGGGTGCAATTGTTCTGCTATGTAGCATAATGAGACCAATTAATCAGAAATGGTTTATTTTTATTTTTTTCTCTCCATGCATGGGAAATACAAGAATCCATCTTGTGATTGTTCTCTGGCCGATAATCAATCGTTTGTTATCGATATGCGAAGGGGAACGAACGTTTTTGTGCACGGTTAAAAATACAGACATGTTGGAAATACTTCTCATGGACGTAGCACCTTTTCTTTTTTTTCTTTTTTTTTTGGACTGCTTTAGTGACAACGTGGATCCCTGGGCCCTGGTCTACTCTACTCCACATAGCAACAACATTACTACACAAAGTCGACAATTTAGTGTGTTGACCAGAAAATAAAATGTGAACAAAATTCCTACATGTAGCTGTTTTTTTTTTTGTCTGTTTTTTTACAAGTCTTTTTTTCCCATAATGTTGCTGCTATAAGTGACATCCACATCTGCACATAAAAAGTATATATTTATATTTATATAATATATATCCGTACTCTATTAACAGTTTTGTCTACCATGAAGTTAGAATTGCCACCCATCTCTCAGAAAAGATTTTTTTTAGTTTTTTTGTACTTCAAACATTGATTATTTTACAACACAGAAATCAACTAATTTTGTACAACTTTGGAGGAAGCGTTGCTCCGCCCGGTCACAGTCCTTCCGTGATTTTCTTTTATCTTTTTTGTTGTTGTTGTTGGTTTTCTTTTTTTACGTTTTCTCCCCAGTCCCAGTGCAGTTAAGACAGGTTTCATCCCAGTAAAACACAGTTTAGAAAAACAAAAGCATTTACAAACTGGCATCGCTAGAACCGCTAGGATGTTCGGCTGAGAGCTTCAGCTGAACTTGGACCCTTTAACCCGCCCCTAATCTCCCCCCCCCCCCCCCCACCCCCCTCTCCCCCCGCCTGCCTTCTTCAGCTGAGGGGAAGTAACCCTTGTTTGGCACGGTTATATACACAATGAGCACAGTTCACTCACAGGAGGAGCTTATGGGAACAAAAAAAGGGGATTCAAGGTGTTTATGTGGACCGCCAAAAAAACATAAAGTAGCTTAAAAAAGATGAGTTTTGTCACGGAAAACAGGCAGCTCAACTGTTTGAGACGGCCATTCTGGAGGGCAGTTAAAGGAGCACCGTGACCTACCAGAATTGATGCTTCAAATACCCAATTCATATCCGATATTTCAACAATAGCAACGCGTCGACATCAGTCTGTAGCTGTAACGTGAGTTTTTGAAAGAGTGCAGGAATTGTGTGTGTGTGTATGTGTGTGTTTTTTTGAGTGTTTACTGTGGGGGATAGTTAGTGAGGACGTGGGGTTGACCCAATGGCGAAAAAGGCCCGACATGACACAGAAAGTAGTGCAATGTACAGTACACAATGCATCTTGGTAAATGTACAGTGTACATCAAATACTATACAACCAGAATCGAGAATTAAAAAAGTAGAAACACAACAAAAGAAAGAAGAAGAAAAAAAAAAGAAAACGGTTACAAATGACCAGTCCGGAGGCGTTCTTCGCCCAGAGGAGGATACATCACGCTGGAGCCACAAGAGAAACAAAGGTTTGTGTGACAGACGTCCTACATGTCCTACAGCTCTGCTTCTTGTGCTTCACATTACTAAAAGCCATGTTGCTATACCACATATTTACAGGTTCTTCTCCCGGGTGCTCTCACACGTTCCATTTCGCAATCCCAAAAAAGACTTTTCCACTCTCGAGTCCACCGATTCATTTTTCTCTTTTCATTGTCCTTCTTTACCTCAATACACTCTTCCATCTTTCCCCTCCACGTTCTCTTTCGTCATGTCCGTCCGTCCCTCTTACGTTCTGTATCCGGAGGCCTTTGGGCGCCGGAGGTCTTTCTATTCTTCTGAACTTTCTCGCAGTAGTTGATCACAAACTAAACACAAGAAAGAAAACGTGTCCATCAGTTTTGGTGGTGGTGTGCATGCACATGCATGGCCGCTCCTCCGTTTGCTTCTGTTCCTCCTTTGTACCCTCGCCCTCCTCCCTCAGATGTCTCTGAGAGGAGTGTAATGTCTTAAGATGTTCTCCTGCACTCCATCCTCCCCTCCGTCGTCCTGCTATCTATGATGCTACTCAGGAACTACAGGGGAGGATGGGGAGGGAGGGGAACTGTCCTCTCATCTTCTCTACTCCTCTTCTTAAACTACCCACTTCACCATCCATCCATCTCCTCCTCCTCCTCCTCGTCCTCCTCGTCGTCCTCCTGATCCTCCACCCCCATCTCCCCTTAGACCCAGGAGTCTGGTGAGGCTGGATAGTGGCTGGTCTCGTAGTTGAGCTCGCTGTAGGGCCGTGAGGCGGAGTAGAAGTCTACGTAGTTGCCGGTCGACTTGAGGCCCTGCAGGTGCATGTTGAGGTCACCCTGCGGGGGGCGCCCTCCGGCGTGAACCTGGTTCTCGTAGAAGGCCTGGTCCTCGTAGTTGACGCTTTCGGGTGGGGGAGGGTTTTGGAAAGGAGGGTAGGGCTCTGAAGGCAGGCCTTGAGAGGAGATCTGTAAAAAGAAAAGCAGAGATCACTATTGAGAGAGAAGCGGGATTATGACGGCGAGGTGCAAACCCAACTCGTCAAATACCAACGCTTGGTCAGTGGCCCCCGGTGTCTGACACTGACGCACTAAGGGTACCCTTAATCATCTGTATGAGACGCAACAGGCTTTCAGCCGGGGCCGTCCTTGACCGAAGGACTAACACTCGATTCACACTCTTGTCGTCTCATTGATTCGTTGATTTAATGAGTTTCTTCACAAAGACTCACACAAAAACACTACTTTAAATCTTGTGTTTACCAGAGATGTGCTCATAAGCATGAAAACAGCATAAAAAAGGACTACTCGACTAAATGAATGGTAGTTGATTAAGACCTAAACGACCGATTAGTCGACTAATCCAGTAAGAGGTGGCAGCCCTACATCAATGTAAAGCCATTAGCATCAGAGCCACTGACGCAGTATGAAGAGTGAAAAAGTCTGTTTAAGGAGGTCGAGATGGAAGGATGGGTCAAACGAACGCAGACTTTCACCCAAGAGACGGCTGTTCATGTCCCGTGTGAAATCAAAAGACAACGATGACTTATTTATGTTGGCTACTAACTTACACCTAACGTAAACCTAAAATGCAGTTTTTAACTAT
>JACSYO010001845.1:0-2500 GCA_016806645.1 Ophiodon elongatus
CGCAGACAGAGTTATCCAACACATGCTGGAACGAGTACTTCTCAAGGTCCTGGAACCTCGGGGATGGTGTCGTTGGAAAGGCCGTAGTTGGGTTACTATACCACGGCCGTCTCGGAAGGTCTCTACGACCTTCGCGAGGAAAGTTATTCGACCGCGAATCATTTCGATGGCGTTTTGGGCGCCCTCCTGTGGACAAAGGGTGTCGGATAGGCCAAGCGATGGAGCTAAAAATCCCAAACCACGTCAAATCGCAGTGCAATCATCCACTTAGTGGGGGTAGAGCCCACCTACAAGTCTCTAGCACCTTCACAGACTGATTTATTCAGAGGTGAAACCTTTTCAAAATGGCCGACGATATGACAGAGTTATATACGATGGAACAGGTACTTCCCAAGGTCCTGGAACCTCGTGGATGGTACCGTTGGTGAGGCCGCAGCCTACCATAGCCTGAGCACACCTACAAGTATCTAGCACCTTCACAGACAGAGTTATCCAACACATGCTGGAACGAGTACTTCCCAAGGTCCTGGAACCTCGGGGATGGTGTCGTTGGAAAGGCCGTAGCTGGGTTACTATACCACGGCCGTCTCGGAAAGTCTCTACGACCTTCGCGAGGAAAGTTATTCGACCGCGAATCCTTTCGACGGCGTTTTGGGCGCCCTCCTGTGGACAAAGGGTGTCGGATAGGCCAAGCGATGGAGCTAAAAATCCCAAACCACGTCAAATCGCAGTGCAATCATCCACTTAGTGGGGGTAGAGCCCACCTACAAGTCTCTAGCACCTTCACAGACTGATTTATTCAGAGGTGAAACCTTTTCAAAATGGCCGACGATATGACAGAGTTATATACGATGGAACAGGTACTTCCCAAGGTCCTGGGACCTCGTGGATGGTACCGTTGGTGAGGCCGCAGCTCACCAAACCCTGAGCACACCTACAAGTATCTAGCACCTTCACAGACAGAGTTATCCAACACATGCTGGAAAGAGTACTTCCCAAGGTCCTGGAACCTCGGGGATGGTGTCGTTGGAAAGGCCGTAGCTGGGTTACTATACCACGGCCGTCTCGGAAAGTCTCTACGACCTTCGCGAGGAAGGTTATTCGACCGCGAATCCTTTCGACGGCGTTTTGGGCGCCCTCCTGTGGACAAAGGGTGTCGGATAGGCCAAGCGATGGAGCTAAAAATCCCAAACCACGTCAAATCGCAGTGCAATCATCCACTTAGTGGGGGTAGAGCCCACCTACAAGTCTCTAGCACCTTCACGGACCGATTTATTCAAAGATGAAACGTTTTTAAAGGAGTCAGAAAGAAAAAAATAGTACTTTCAAGGTCCACACAGGCTCCCTGACACAGGTCCTATACCCAGACATCAGGCTCCTTGGGCTGGGGGGTGGTGGAGAGGAGAAACACACACAACCACACACACCAAAATGGATTTAATTCAGTGTGGGGGTAGAGCCCACCTACAAGTCTCTAGCACCTTCACGGACCGATTTATTCAAAGATGAAACGTTTTTAAAGGAGTCAGAAAGAAAAAAATAGTACTTTCAAGGTCCACACAGGCTCCCTGACACAGGTCCTATACCCAGACATCAGGCTCCTTGGGCTGGGGGGTGGTGGAGAGGAGAAACACACACAACCACACACACCAAAATGGATTTAATTCAGTGCAGCCAGACTGAGGCCCTGCAGAGAGCCACACACCCAGACATCAGGCTCAGAGAGTGCAGTCAGACTCCCAGGCCTCCTCACTCACTCAAGCAGGCCAGACAAACAGCATGCTGTAAGGGGGACAAAAAGACACCAAAATGGATTTAATTCAGTAAAGGCAGACTGAGGCCCTGCAGAGAGCCACACACCCAGACATCAGGCTCAGGGAGTGCAGTCAGACTCCCAGGCCTCCTCACTCACTCAAGCAGGCCAGACAAACAACATGCTGTAAGGGGGACAAAAAGACACCAAAATGGATTTAATTCAGTAAAGGCAGACTGAGGCCCTGCAGAGAGCCACACACCCAGACATCAGGCTCAGAGAGTGCAGTCAGACTCCCAGGCCTCCTCACTCACTCAAGCAGGCCAGACAAACAGCATGCTCTAAGGGGGACAAAAAGACACCAAAATGGATTTAATTCAGTAAAGGCAGACTGAGGCCCTGCAGAGAGCCACACACCCAGACATCAGGCTCAGAGAGTGCAGTCAGACTCCCAGGCCTCCTCACTCACTCACTCAAGCCAGACAAACAGCATGCTCTAAGGGGGACAAAAAGACACCAAAATGGATTTAATTCAGTAAAGGCAGACTGAGGCCCTGCAGAGAGCCACACACCCACACATCAGGCTCAGAGAGTGCAGTCAGACTCCCAGGCCTCCTCACTCACTCAAGCAGGCCAGACAAACAGCATGCTCTAAGGGGGACAAAAAGACACCAAAATGGATTTAATTCAGTAAAGGCAGACTGAGGCCCTGCAGAGAGCCACACACCCAGACATCAGGCTCAGGGA
>JACSYO010001845.1:15000-17140 GCA_016806645.1 Ophiodon elongatus
CTCTCAGACAACGGGGGAACGAAAAAGGAACGAACTCGGAACGAACTCGGAGAACCGACACCCTCATCGAACATGTCTCGTGCTGATGAGGGGGGACCGTGACGCGGGGGGGACAGGCCCGCTAGTCACTGGTCGCTGCAAGTGCCTGGGGACACCATACAAACGCAGTATAAGTGAAGGAACGAAGCCGGAGAACCGCCGTGCACGCCATCTTGTTTGGCGCCAAATTCGGCGTTTTTCGAAAACAGCCGGGTGGAAATGTTTCTTTAAAAAACATTTCTTAATATCTCCGAGGGGCGCGACCAGTGCCGAACTGTCCGTAGACGTCAACTGTACTCGGGGGAACCGGAAACATCCAGCCTTGAGGCACCAGCGGTTGTTTTAAACCACGTTTTCCCTAATAATTGCCATATTTCATCCGGAGAATGGAGTCGGAGAACCGATTACCGGCACCCTCGTCGGCCACGTCTCGTGCCTATGAGGGGGGGATCATGAGCGGTGGGACACGCCCGCTGGGGGACACCATACCAACGGGGTATAAGTGAAGGAACGAAGCCGGAGAACCGCCGTGCACGTCATGTTGTGCGGCGCGAAATTCGGCCTTTTCCGAACATTTCCGGCGGGGAAAATATTTTTTTAAAAATATGTATTAATATCTCCGAGGGACGGCACCCGCGCCGAACTGTCCGTAGACGTCACCTGTACTCGGGGGAACCGGAAGAATCCAGCAGCGAGGCACCCGCGGTTGTTTTACACCACCTTTTCCCAATAATTGCCATATTTCATCCAGGGGTTCTGATTCCGCTCTTTTTATCCGGGCTACGGGCTCTGTGAGGCGGGTACGCGTCGGCGTAACACCGCTGGTTGCGTTATAATTCATCACACATCATTCATCCATGTTCTTGCATGATGTGCCTTTTTTTCCTCCAGGATTTTCATTTTATTTAATCCGACGAGAGATGAGGGTAGGGCGGGCAAATATCTGTGACGTTGATCACGATAGAGCTTTTTTTGAAAACTGGGTTTCTCATTTCGTGCAAGAGGTGGCTTGGTGATAGGCTACCAAAGTGGCACATTGGAGAAGGGAGGGAAGCCCAGAACGTTCCGGGCTTCGCCAGAATTTTTTGCTTCTCCAGTCCAATACTTTAACTTTTTTGCGATTTTTCAATCTCGCGGTCCTGGTACTCTGGCAAACCTAGCGTTTCTCGTTTTTTTTCTAAGTCCTTTCGCGGTCCTGGTACTCTGGCAAACCTAGCGTTTCTCGTTTTTTTTCTAAGTCCTTTCGCGGTCCTGGTACTCTGGCAAACCTAGCGTTTCTCGTTTTTTTTTCTAAGTCCTTTCGAGGTCCTGGTACTCTGGCAAACCTAGCGTTTCTCGTTTTTTTTCTAAGTACTTTCGCGGTCCTGGTACTCTGGCATCGAAGCCAGAGTACCAGGACCACGGGGGAAAACTCTGAAAAAATTTCACTCTTTTTCTTTTTACTCTTTTCTCTCATTTTCCTCGTTTTCTTACTTATTGAAATATTTTATTATATTTCAAGTCTTTTATATAACTTGTTTACAGGCCTGCACATGCTGGAGAAATACATTCAACTAGCTTTAATGCATTAAAATGTCCTAATGTATCCAGTCAGAATGATCCAGGGGCCCAGCCTGGGTCCTCCATGCAGGGCTGGTGCCACACAGAGGCCCCACAACCAGAGCCCCTGCAGTCAGTCAGGGGCCCAGCCTGCGTCCTCCATGGAAAATACACCAAAGTGGATTTAATTCAGTGAAGGGCGACATCCAGCCAGCAGGCTCCAGCAGTTGAATAAAAGACCCAGGGACCCTGAATGAGGCCCTCTACCCAGACATCATGCACCTTAGTCTGGGTACAAAATACACCAAAGTGGCTTTAAATCAGTTCCAGAGACCCAAGCAGGTTTTGCCTACCTTAAGAGAGTCACAGTTACCCCCGCCATTTACCCTCCGAGAGCCAGCAGGCTCCAGCAGTTGATTAAAAGACCCAGGGACCCTGAATGAGGCCCTCTACCCAGACATCATGCACCTTAGTCTGTGTATAAAATACAGCAAAGTGGATTTAATTCAAAAGTGGCTTTAATTCAGTGAAGGGAGACATCCAGGCTGCAGGCTCCAGCAGT
>JACSYO010001847.1:0-89607 GCA_016806645.1 Ophiodon elongatus
TTACATTTGTTGTCCAGCAACCGCAGGTCAGCACCAGGTGTGATCCCTCATCATGGCCAGAGGATGACTCTGAACTGGTTACTGCAAGCCAGGCTGTGGAAGGTAAGAGAGATACACAATTAATAGACATCAAAACCTTTACTAGAAAATAAAATAATACAAAATTATTTTTGGGGGTAATTTCTTAGACTTGCTCAAGTCCCAAGAGCCAACACCTAAGGGAAAGGCTAGCAGCCACTCCCAGGGTTCCCGACCCACAGTCAATACCAAGCAGCAAAAAACAGCCCAAGGCCGCTGTCCGTCAGAAACAGCATGTGTCCACTAGCCAGCCCACAGAGACCCCGTCCACATCCAGGGGTCCTGATTACTCCATGGAAAAACCTCGGAGTGACTCCCCTGTAAGTGATACTCAAACAATGACAACCAGTTTTTTAAATTGTTTTTTATCTATTAACAATATTTTGTACACAATAACAACAACATTTTGTATCTGTGTTGCAGGTGGAGCTGGGGGGTTGGGTGCGTTTGTGGGAAAACCCCAATGGTGTCCCATGTGCTGATGTTTCCTGGCTTAAAGAGGACACAGAACGAGGCCTGTTCACCCCGTTCAAGTTTTTAAGGACAACACTGGTCACTTTAAGAGGCGACGGGTGATGAAATCAGACCGCATGTGGTTTTATCCACCAGAACCTCCTGGCTACGTAAAAGGTGCTGTGCCAACGCCACACCTCTTTTTTAGGAGCCATGGCTTTGTGTGGCGCCCCGTAGGAGTCTGGAGATACTCCCTGAAGTGTCCTCGAGGTGATGACTGTGTGGGTAAAGGACGGAACGTACACCTCTACAAGTCTGGCTACCACCACCGGGTATAACTCACTTCACTTGTGTTATTACATTATGTTATGTATGAGAATGTGGAAAAAAAGAGACCAGAAAGTCATATGCTGCTATTGGCCCTTAATAATAATAATATAATATGTACTTTAGGTACGTCACGTCTGTGATGTGTCCAGCTGGTACACAGAGCTCACCGAGGTCCTGTGCTGTGGAGCCTGCACAAAGGCAGCCAGGAGCGGAGGAGGAGGAACAGTGGGCCGGTGGCTTGTGTGGGACTCTGCTGTGTTATCACAACTCAGCGAGGCTCATCAAGCTCTGTTCCCCGCCATCCTCACCAGCAAGTGAGTTACTGAACATAATGTGTGCACATTTAACAGACTAACTTGAAATAATCCATCAACCTCCCCATATTGATTGTAAATCTACTTACAGACGTGATGTGGATAAGAGTGTTGTGCGCCTTCTGAGGGACCGGACCGAAGGTAACACTATGGTCAAGGTGTGGAGGCAGATACAGGAGAGTCACATTAAGGAGTACCTTCACCGGAAGGACCTGTACACCACACTCCTCGTGACTGTAGTGGAACCGGGAGGGATCGTCACGGTATTAGGACACTCGTTCCAGGCTCCACCTCCTCCAAGAGAACTTCCCTCTGCTTCCTGCTATCAGAGGCCAACAACGTGCAGGATTACCGCAGCCAGATCCTCTCCACTTTTGGCATTGTGCTGAAAATGGATTCCACCAAGAAAGTATGTTAATCAAAACATGTACCATAATGCCAAACTGTATGATGCAAAACATGGTGAACACTGTTGTAAAATGATTCAGAAAAATCACAAATCAATAGAATCTAACAAAGGTCACATTATGCAAACTTGACATATTTTCTCAGGTGGTGAAGAAGCTGTCTGGGGAAGGTCGGGGCTCAGCTGAGAGGTTCACCAGCATCGGGAACGAGCGCTCACAAATAGTTTCATTTGTGCTGACCTGTGAGGAGTCCACAGAGAAGCTAAAACCAATGTGCCGTGGAGTCATGGAGAGGTTCCAGTTGGCCAATCAACCTGTCCCTAAGATCCTCTATGTGGACCGTGGGTGTTGCCGGTCTCAGGGCCCAACGGCTGTGGAGACTTTGTTCAAGCTTTGGGTGGACAATGGGATGGTTGTACGTCTGGACATCTTCCACTGGATCCACCGGTTTGACGCAGCCATACGCACAGACTCCCACTGTAAATATACTGTCTTCAAGTCGGCTCTAGCTGGTGCAGTGCTGGTCTACAACCGCTCGGACCTGGAGCTGCTCATCAAAGCAGTCGGAGCCGAGGACCCGGCATCTCTGAAGTCGGTCTCAGACGAGGATGTGGTCCGCTGCTACGTATCAGGGAGCAGCTCAAACACCATGTGAGGAGGGTCACACTTGGGGCTCAGGAGACATTCCAGCTCATCCACATGGCCATTGAGGAGCTGAAAGGTCCCGCTGGACGAGAGCGGAGTGAGCCTCTTCAAAACACCTGGTACAAAAGACCTCATACAAAAAAGTTATTAGAACATTAATACAGATAGTGTTGCATACAAAGTGAACATAACACACTTTATGCATGTGTATTTACAGAGGCCATGCATGAGATGTGGGCAGGCCAGCAGCGACACCTGGAGTGCCTCCAGGATCCACCAGACATTAATATGTATCGGGTGGCGCGCACCACAAACAACAATGTGGATGTGCCCGAATATAAATGCCTGGAGGGATTCCATAAATCTCTGCCACACATAATTCCAGGTGATTCCAAGTGCGGTCTGTATCGTATAGTTAAATGAATCATGTGACTTTCATTATTCTAATACCTTTCATTGTGACGTTCAACAACCTGACAACTGAAAGAGAGAAAGCACAGATTAAATGCACAAGGGTCTAATTAACTAATGAAACGTAAAGGATCTGGAATCCTCCAGTTTACAACAAACATGCAACAGCAACACATATCTGGAGATCTGTGGTTTTACCAGGACAGGATGGGGACGACAAATTATGAAAAGTAACCAAAGCTGTCCAGAAAATGTAGATCAGTAAAAAGAACAATATTTCCCTCGGAGATGTAGTGGCATGTCAGTATAAAATGGAAATACTCTAAAGTAAAATAATGTGTGCTTAAGTACGGTACTCAATCACATGTACTTGGTTACATTGCATCACTGCCAGTACCCTAAACAGTTTAATTTGCTCACCTCAAGATGAAGGTTTTACTGCCCCAGAGGTGATGTTGGCGCTAACTGTGTACTTGTGTTTGTGTAGTTTTTTATGTGTAGTTTGCGAGACAAATGGAAGCTGAACGTTGCTCCATTCTACTCGACTCAGGTCCCCATTGAGCAGCCCGGCCCTATCAGGGTCACCTGATAAGTGGCATTACGCGGTGGAATACAGACAGGAGCTCAGATGCCATGTCTGGTAGCAAAGGACGGCACCACAGGACCTACTCTGCACCGCTGACTGACCGCCTCAACACCCGCTGTCGCCAGCTGTTCGGAGAGACTAGAGGAGAATTTCCAGGCCTCTGCCAATGTCTCTTCCAACGAGATGCTCGGGTTGGAATATCTATTCAGCCACAGCACGGGTGAATTTGAACCCTTCTCTCTTAAGGACATTGTCAGTGATGGACCTGGTCCAGAGGAGGAGGTTTAGTATGGGCCGCCCGAACCAGACCCCGAGGCCAACGAGACGTACCAGAGCGACGGGAAGGCACATGGTGATGTGTTGGATGGAGGATACCTGCAGTCCAAACCCCCTTCCTGGCTTTGAAAAGGTTGGTAAAGTTCTAAAATTAGCCTGACAGAGGACAAGCTGACTCTTTCCACTGAGCAGAGGAACAAGGTCCTTGAAGCCTGGAATAAAGTGGAGGAGCATGACAAGACACCACAGCAGTCTAACCAGCTGTACAGAACTCACTGGGGCATCACCCTGTACTGCCGCACAAAGAGGGACGATCTTGTTGACGCTGCTGTGATTCAGAGGCTAAAGAGGCTAATAGCTAAGCACCAGCTCAACAAGACGTCAGTGCTCAACACAACAGGCTCATGTACACACTGCTGAAAGTGCTGTGGTTGCGCTCACCTAAAGGGTCTCGCAGCAGTCCTGAGAAGAGCACCATCTTAAAAGCGTACGAGAGAATTCAGCACCGGATTCTGGTAGAGGATCCAATCCTGAGCAAAGCAGGCATTCCTCTACCAAAAGTCCACATTAAGACTGTACGGGACTTCATCCGTCGTCAAGAGCGCCTCCTTAACCTGCATGCCACCATTCAGTCCTCCATGGTCACAAAAACAGCCTCCATTTCCTCTGCTGACCTCCCTCCAGCAGCACATCAGCCGGCAGTCCTCCCTCCACCCTCTGATGGAGTATGTGCCCACACCCAACACGGCAGGAACTAAAGTGTTGAAGGGAAGAAAGGACATAATCATGCCACTACAGGCCTCAACCACCACTGCCACTTGTGCTACCGCCACTTAGAAAAACCCTGCCACCTCTACCATCACCAGACCTGTGCCCTCCCTCTCTGCATCCACAGCAACCGCTGAGACTGCTGGCCTCTCCACACGGCCCATACTGCCTGCTCGTACTACTCCATCAGTCCCTCCAACTCTGCCCACAACGCCTGCTACACATGATTTAAGCCCGCCATCCTGGGCGAGATCTACGCAGTACAAGTGAAAGAGTTAGCCCTCAGGAGTAGGAGTGAAGGTGTCGCGGGTACATAATCTCCCCGTCTGTGTTGTGCATATTGTAAATAGTTTAGAAGCTGGAAATATTGAAAGCTGTATGAAAGGAAATATTTCTGCTGTTTCAACAATCTCATGACTTTAAAAGTTCAGTTTGGTGTCCTTGTAAATTAAAATATATAGAAAAAATTGAATGGGTTCTGAGAAGAAGATCTTAAAAATTTGACCAAAAGAGCTGTAAATATGGTTTGGTTGATAGTACATATTGTAAATAATCTTCATTTTTGTTCCATTTCATTCATAATTATATTCATTTAAATTGTCTGAACTGCTGCGGGATCAGAAATCATTTGAAAGACTTCAAATAGTCAAAGAATAAATAACTTATCTGTAAAACTATATACCATAAAAGCTGTCGTTTTAAGATGCATTTTAGATTTAACTGTGTCAAGTGTCCATATTAAACTTTTTTTTATTCCATTGCTGTGCAGGAGCGCAGTGAGTCCCTACAATGGGTAACGCATTCCTCTCCCTCAAACAGATCTGGTCTCTCTGGATCCTGTCGTGGTGCTCAGAGGAGACCCCCACCCTGTTGCTCCTTCCCACCTGCCTCACCCGGAGAGTCAGGCCGCCACCGCTTTGACCTTTTCCCGTGTGACTCCTGCTCCTTCGTCCGAATGGGCACAGAGGCGATTCTTCTTTGTGGCTGTGTCCTGGCCTGCCGCCTGCAGCATCCGGATCACAGCCACGGGGGGGATCTGCATGTGCTTCCTTGCCAGCAAGTTTCTGGAGGTCCATGTGGCGTCTTTGATGGCGGCTACGGTGAGCAACTGATTGGTTTTTACCTTTGCTCGTCTCATACAGCATCAGCTCTGCTGTGAGGACCTCCCTTACCGGCAAGTACGGGAATTGTAAGGAGTCGGCTGTTGCCCACTGGTCTACAGCGGTGCTGCACTCCCAGAGCAGATGCCTCACCGACTCAGGCGCACCACCACAACCTGGTCGGAGCCAGTTGAGTGCGCCGGTTTTACCCCAAGAGTGCATTACGGACCTGACTGGGAGGATCTCGTGAGCCACCATCCATGGCAGGTCCAGAGTCTGTTTGGAGGAGCTGAATGGTTCACATTGCACAGTTGAGGGCTCGCTGAATGAGAGTCTGCGCACTGGACTCCCTGGTTCCTGCACAATCAGAGCCTGGTTAGTTAAGACTCCTGCTAAAGGTTAAAATGTCTGAAAAAGCAAAGGCTGGTGGACGGCTAAAAGACACGGGAATAAGTGTGATGTGTCTCCAGTTCTTCACTGCTCCCACTTTCTGTAGTGGTTAGAAAACCAGCAGGCAACACTCCGGTATTATTAACACATTTAAGTTACAAGAGGTAAAAAAGGATAAGCTGGGTTTTTGGTGAGTCGTATGTGCATTGTGTTGATGAGTGTTTGTGTTTGTTACATGTTTGTGTTGCATTTTATGTGTGGACCCCAAGAGCAATGGTTGCTGACGAACAAACACTTCTCACATTAATGGAAGAGAAAGTGAAAGAATAAATAAAAGAATAAAGTTTGTAAAGACTAATAAGGATGTTTCAATGTTAAAATTGGAGTCCTTTACGGGTTGTTTGTAGAGCTCTGGTTAAGATAGAAACCTAATTTGGAGGGAAAGACTGCAGGCTCCTCCACAGAAGAACTGTCTGAGAAGCTCCCAGCTCTTCCCCTCATCTCTGAGAATCCAGGAGACGAGGAGGATAATTCTGATAAAGGCCTCTTGACCTGATGTGCATCGTAAGGGGGGCATACTCACTATCGCAGGTAAAAAGTCCTCTGTGCCACTGAATTCCTGTGTGTGTGTGTGTGTGTGTGTGTGTGTGTGTGTGTGTGTGTGTGTGTGTGTGTGTGTGTGTGTGTGTGTGTGTGTGTGTGTGTGTGTGAGATTTACAACTACATTTGAAATATTTTGCACCAAGAATGAGGCAATGTCCTCCCAACTGGCAATAAAACATCACCACAACATGCAAGAGTTTCACCACCAACAGGAGCACCTGCATTTTTTGCCAAAAGGCAGAGACACAAAAGTAGTTCAGAATTGGCTTTAAAGGCTCGATACACCAGTTTCTCTCACTGACAGGTCTAGAGGGTGAATAAGAGTATAGGACCAACGACAGAGGAGGAAAACGTCACAGAATCACTACAAAGTATCTTATCTTAAAGAAACAAATGTAGCTTATCAACTATTCCTGGTCACATGGTGCCTTATAGTCCAATAGGAATTTAAAACCGTTGTTTAACTGGTGAATAAATACAACGCAAAGGCACAAAAGAAAGACACTTGTAAGAAGCGAGATATTCATAAAGCAGCGCGTGGGAGTCCTCTTGGTCACGTGACACGCTCTGGTCCAGGGACAATATAAATCATCCCAAACTATGATTTCATTTACAGCCACGTTACAAACACAGTTGTAGCACAAAAAGAGACAGAGAGCCAATGTTTCCTGAAGTAGAATGTGTTTTTCATGGTCCGGTGATGAACTACACAACAAGAAGTCAAAGAGCTCCGGTAGTCTCTAGTGGAGAACAGAGCTCACTGCAGGACTCAACCCTAAACTGACCATGAGAGCCACAAAGGAGTTTATGAACATTATTCTCTTCTTCACTGACTGTCTGTCTGTCCTATTAACAAGATGCCTTTTAAGTTAATATTCATTAAAGCATAATTCACATAATCTGAATGTATTAAAACTAATATGTGTGAGGGCATATTAATAACTTCGAAGGAATTTCATTTTTGCTTTGTGAAGAGATGAATCCTATTTCATATTAAAATAATTACCTGCTTCACAGTAGTCAATCAAACTTTAGATTATTAAAAGTACAGGAACTGTTTTGTTATCATCATTCACAGTCAAACATTGCTTCAAAGATTAACTGAACTTTATTATTTAGGTGTTTATTATTTAACACTTTATCAGGGGAGAGCGCGAACGCAGTCCCCCACTACCAGAAATTATGCAATCGAGATTCCCACATTTGGGGAATTCGCAGAGGTCAGCTCAGCCGAAGTGCAATGGCTAAGCCTCGCCCTGGGTGAACCACCTTCTTGATCATGGTATCTCCCTTGCCAGGTAAGTATGAGTTGTACACATCCGAGGCCGGGGAGTCTTTCACAGACACACCATGTTGACTGATGGTGCTGACAATATAGATATCACCAAAAACTACAGACTATAAGAGGTCTGATGACCTACAGGAAGTTAATATAGAGGAAGGTTATGTGTAATAAGGTTGACAAAGATTATTTACATTTTAATTGAGAAATAATGGTTACATTTCCCATCATGCAATGCTGTATTTCCATATCAAAAGCCAAGCTAAAATCACCAACTCTATCTATTCATCTCCAACAAAAGAGTAAGAGCTGAACAGCGAGTTCAGATGAGACGAAGCTAAATCAAACTGCAGTCAAAAGTAGTTTGATCCGCATTTTACATCCAAAGGAAAAAATAAAATCACATACTTTCTCTGCTTCTCTCACATTACAACCACTGACACTGTTGGATGGGGACCCTCAATGTGCAATTCCTAATGCCATCCTCACTTTGGTGGCCAGGCAAACAAATGACATGTGCATTTACTGTTTCATAGAACATTTTGATCAGAGGAACCACGAAATAAATGATTAAAAGCCCACTTACCTTTTCTTGTTTAGCATGGTCAACATCTACATGTAGTACAGGTAAGCAGTCCTCTGTGCCACTGAATTCCTGTGTGTGAAAGATTTACAACTACAGTTGAAATACATTGCACCAAAACTGGCAATAAAACACAACCACAAACATGCAAGAGTTTCACCACCAACAGGAGCACCTGCATTTTTTGCCAAAAGGCAGAGACACAAAAGTAGTTCAGAATTGGCTTTAAAGGCTCGATACACCAGTTTCTCTCACTGACAGGTCTAGAAGGTGAATAAGAGTATAGGACCAACGACAGAGGAGGAAAACGTCACAGAATCACTACAAAGTATCTTATCTTAAAGAAACAAACCTAACAAATGTAGCTCATGGACTCTTCCTGGTCACATGGTGCCTTATAGTCCAATAGGAATTTAAAACAGCAGAAACACAGTTATAACAAAGTTACAGTACATACAACCGTGTGTATTTTTCATTTGTGTTAATCTTTACAAAGACTGATCATGACAAAGTTCTCTGTAGATGAAAAAAAGTGCTGTTTATGAAATAATCTCTGTGAAAAAAAAAAGGAGTTTCCTTAAAACAAGTTCACTAAACGTTTTACCGGTGAATGAATACAACGCAAAGGCACAAAAGAAAGACACTTGTAAGAAGCGAGATATTCATAAAGCAGCGCGTGGGAGTCCTCTTGGTCATGTGACACGCTCTGGTCCAGGGACAATATAAATCATCCCAAACTATGATTTCATTTACAGCCACGTTACAAACACAGTTGTAGCACAAAAAGAGACAGAGAGCCAATGTTTCCTGAAGTAGAATGTGTTTTTCACTGTCCGGTGATGAACTACACAACAAGAAGTCAAAGAACTCCGGTAGTCTCTAGTGGAGAACAGAGCTCACTGCAGGATTCAACCCTAAACTGACCATGAGAGCCACAACGGAGTTTATGATGTTAACTATGAACATTATTCTCTTTTTCACTGACTGTCTGTCTGTCTGTCTGTCTGTCTGTCTGTCCTACTAACAAGGGAACCGCTGTGACTGAGTTCATATTCATTAGAGCATCATTCACTTCATCTGAATGTATTTAAACTAATATGTGTAAGGGTATATTAATAACATTGAGGGAATTTGATTTGCTTTGTGAAGAGACGAATCCTATTTCATATAAAAATAATTACCTGCTTCACAACAGTCATCAGCCGACATTTAGAATATTAACAGTAAGGGAATTGTATTGCTATCATCATTCACGCAGTCAAACCTTCCTTCAAAGATTAACTGTACATTATTATTTAGGTATTTATTATTTCACACTTTATCAGGGGAGAGCGCGAACGCAGTCCCCCACTACCAGAAATTATGCAATCGAGATTCCCACATTTGGGGAATTCGCAGAGGTCAGCTCAGCCGAAGTGCAATGGCTAAGCCTCGCCCTGGGTGAACCACCTTCTTGATCATGGTATCTCCCTTGCCAGGTAAGTATGAGTTGTACACATCCGAGGCCGGGGAGTCTTTCACAGACACACCATGTTGACTGATGGTGCTGACAATATAGATATCACCAAAAACTACAGACTATAAGAGGTCTGATGACCTACAGGAAGTTAATATAGAGGAAGGTTATGTGTAATAGGATTGACAAATATTATTTACATTTTACTTGAGAAATAATGGTTACATTTCCCATCATGCAATGCTGTATTGCCATATCAAAAGCCAAGCTAAAATCACCAGCTGTATCTATTTATCTCCAACAAAAGAGTAAGAGCTTAACAGCGAGTTCAGATGAGACAAAGCTAAATCAAACTGCAGTCAAAAGTAGTTTGATCCACATTTTAAATCCAGAGGAAAGAATAAAATCACATGTTCTCTGCTTCTCTCACATTATAACCACTTCCTCTTTCTTTGTTTACTGCTGGTGCGCTACTGATATACTGCCATCTATTGGTCTGGAGTGTGAACAACGCTGGTTGTTTAGCAAATATAAAGAATACAGTTCAACTAAAGACTGAACATGATAATATTTTATAATTATTTTAGACACCAATTTTACATATAGTGAAATCAGCATGACTCAGGGAGCGCATTTAAAATGATGCGGCTTCTAGAGAAGCATTTCTTGTCAAAAGAAAAGAGATAATACAACTTGATAAACTCCAATTTAGCTTAAGTTATTTATTTGTGGTTTATTTTGCAGTTCTTACTTTCATCTTTCAACCTTTCAGGTTTTTAAATAATTAATTTCTTAATACACAACTGAGGTGTTCCATGTGATCTCAGAGCCTCTTAATCCACAACACATACGGCTCATTCATGAGACTGTGACTGCTTTAGTACACACACCTGAAATGTTGACCGGGCATTTTATATTTTGCTACGAGTTACAAAACAAAATCATATTCAAATGTGTATTTGATGTTGTTAAATCACAACTATTTGCATTTAGTATGTGGTAGTGTTGCATTCCAGTTTCTATGCGTTTAATTTAATGTTATATAATGTAATGTTAATACATTTGATTTATGTATTTGGGTATTTTTTTCAATTATCTTGAGCTGGTTTTACTTAATGAATATATCAAAATAAGACTTCATTGTTGCTCAATCACAATCCATTACAGTCTGCCCATCTAATCAACCTGTTGCAACTGCATGTATTCATTTGTACATTTGTATAATTATTTTTCTCAGTTTAAACGTAAAATCGGATGCTTAAGATACCAAAAACCTGGCCGATAGAATGCAATACAAAACACATCCACAAAATAGATATGTCAGTCACTGTAGACAATCTAAGAAATACTTGCCAAAGATTTCAGTTATAGTGAATAGTGTATATATATATATATATATATATATATATATTTTTTTTTTTTTCTTTCTGTGAGACCATACAAGAGAAAACTGAGCTGTCAGAATTTTCCCATTTGGGAAATGAGCATTATGAAGTCTGACAACAGATTGAATCATCCATCCATCCATCCATCCATTATCCTCCGCTTATCCGGGGTCGGGTCGCGGGGGCAGCAGGCCTAGCAGGCCGACCCAGGCTCCCCTCTCACCCGCAACACGTTCCAGCCCGTTCTGGGGGATCCCGAGGCGTTCCCAGGCCAGCTGGGAGATATAATCCCTCCAGCGTGTCCTGGGTCTTCCCCGGGGCCTCCCACCAGTTGGGCGTGCCTGGAAAACCTCTAACGGGAGGCGTCCAGGAGGCATCCTGATCAGATGCCCGAACCACCTCAGCTGACAGATTGAATCAATGTGAGTTAATAAATTAATGTTTTATATTTTTCCTCCTATTTTTGAGAGAACTGTGAACTTGGCAATTTATCAAATCCTTGTCTCACTCACCAGTTCAATGTTTTTATCAACATTTATGTAACAGTTGGAGCACCTGAACAGAACATTTTCACTCTTTACGATGATCTAGCATAACCCAAAGGCAACTTGTGATGTTTTTAAGATTTTATTTTCAACATGTTTAGGGGGTGCACCGTTCCTGGAGGTACTGCAATACCAGGTCGATGCGTGGAGTGGACGGAGCAAGCCCCTATTCCATCTCCCTATTCCAAAAATCAATTTAATATATGGTCCCCGGGTAGGGGACGTATCAGATATTAAACTGATAAGAACAGATACTACACTTGATCTTAGCCAAAAGGCCGAGAAGCGATAACGTGTCACGGCCAGAGATGAGGAAGGGATTCTCCGCACAGTCTCTCTCACTCATGGGTCGGGAACTAAACTACAACTTTTCGGGTCACCATGTGAAACAGGAACAATGTACAATATTCATAATGTGACACTATTGCTATTGCTTTTGATTGCGATATTTACATTAAACTTGTGTTTGCAGATTCGTCTTCTTGTTTACTTCCGGACACGTGGTACGCTGTCGTCCAATAGGAAGTAGAAACGCAATAAATATAATTCACGATTTGCAGACACGTCGGGATTCATATGACGTTTATAAAAGTATATTATTTCTTAAATATCGTGTAACTAACGTGTGAGGTTGAGAAAAGTGACGTAATGACGCTTCAAAGTGACGTACGGAGAACAACTGGAGCTCCGTCTCTCTGGAGAGCAGACCCACATCTCACGTCTTCAGCCTCACAGACAGTCAGCTGAAGGAAACCAGCGATGCATCGTTCACCAGTGACTTTAGTCCCGAAGACGTCCCGTAACATAACTCATCCAGAGCAGAATATGAACCTTCAGTGAGGCCGTGATGAAGAAGAAGCGGCTCTAATGAGTTCTGTCGCTTCCTCGTGAATTAAGTTTAAATCGCTGAAATAGCAGAATAATCGTGGAGTAATAATGTGTCCCACAACCTCAACTTAAATAACGTTACATCGCTTTTAAAATGGAGAACAACGTCCGCGGTGTCCTTCACACCAGCGAACTGCACCAAGTTATATTTTAATAAACCGAAATTCTCGGTCAACAATCTTAATTATCTTCTAATGTCACAACTGAGGTTGTTTGATAGTTTAATACTCTGAATTAACTTGTGTTATAATACTGTGAAAGTGACGTAGCGTTAACGGTCAATCAGTTCTCGTTAACCTAACGTTACTTCTCCTAATAAGGTCATGGAGGTGACTGAGCTGTTAAGGCGACTTGAAGTCAGTCTGAACTAATGTTAATGTTAAACTAAAGCCAGCATGACACCCTAATTTTAAAAAAGGTATTGACACGACTCAGTTTTTGCGAAGCAGAATGCAAAATGTAGCATAAAAACAAGACATTTTATTGACAAATGCTAGCTCGGTGCTAGCATTAACTTAGCTAGCTAACAGTTAGCTCGTGCTATCAAAACACAGGTGCTGCGGTGAAACATCTCTAAAGAGCCTAAACTATTTGTCTTCCTGACAAGTGTTGTCTTAATAAAGCCCACTCTATTGTTTCTAACAGAAATGTCGAGTTATTTGGTCAAAATGAACTTACTAAAGGTTGTCTTCTGCTAATTGACGAGGTATTCCTGTTCAAACAGCAGCGGTGTGTTCGTGCGCTTGACCGTGTGCAAAATCACGTCAGCTTTACCCAACCATTTAGCCTTAGCAACCGTTAGCTACCATTAGCTGTGTGTCAGTGCGCTTGACCGTGTGCCAAATGACGTTAGCATTTGCCCAACCATTTAGCCTTGGCTACCGTTAGCTACCTGGATGTTGTGATATATTCTCGAACAAAAAAGCAGTTTGCAATCAGTTAAAATGTTTTAGAAACCAACAGTGTTTTTAAAGCAAACCTTCAGCCAATTTGAATATTTGCTATTAATTACAGAATCCTATATACAATTGCATTCCTATAGAAAAGGTAATGAAAACAAATAAATGTAAGCATTTTTTATTTACAAATTACATGAAGAACAAAAAGTCGTAATAGTCTACATGTGTAGACAGCATACCTGATTCAGACCAGACAACACTATGAGACGAGAAGCTCAAAAAGTTGAAGAACCACAAGTTATTGTGTCCAATGCCAGACATTCTGTGTATAACAACATATTGTGTACTCCAAATGTGCTGCACTTGTATGCTGCACTTTGACTCTAGCATAAAACCAAACAGATGACTATTCCCCTCCCCGTTTTAGGCTTCACCACTATCCCAGATCAGTAAACATCCTTCTTCATTCAAAAAGCACTCGGGAAAAGTGTGCAGATTATTTTAAAACTGGTCTAAATATCAGCTCTTCTGTAAGAGTTTTCTATGAGGAAAGACACAACGTTGGGCTGGTTGGTGCAGGCAGCCAGTGACAGGAAGCTCTCCTCGTGGAAACACACAAAAGGTGATGAAGTGACTTGGTTACAAACAACTGGGATAGAAAACGTAGCTTCTGTTTTGGATGCAATTAACCACCAAAATAAAAACCCGTCCTTCATCTGGCTGGAAGAACGTCCCATTGGCTTTGGCTTGAACATCTGCTCCTTTCTGGACCAACAGCTTCACATGGTCAAAGCTCCTTCTCTCAATGGCGATGTGCAAGGCTGTCTGACCTGTGAGTGACATGTGCTTTATTGGTACAGGACAAAGAATTGTAATGTTTTCTGCACATCGTTAGTCTCTCAAGTTTAAGATAAGTCTCCTTGTAATGTAAGAATTTTATTCGGCCCTAAACTCATGACAAATGTGCTCAGATGCAGAGATCAAAGTTACTACAAGGAACTTTATTTTCTGTTGATTTAGACAATCTCTGTGGACAAAAGCAGCAGAGTTTCTGAGCACCAGAGTCCCTTAAGAAAACCTCATTTTACTGCAGCAGGGTCTGACGTCTGTCCCTCCCTTTCCTTCAGCGGGCCAAACAATACAGCCCGGGTCTCCCACAGCATAATGTGTTGGCTCCCAGCAAAACAGCGAGGAGAAGCTCTGCTCCTAGCCAGAGGAGGAGATGCTTCTGCCGGGCATCGAGCTCTCCTCCTCCTGCCATAGATTTTGACTACAGGTCCAACGCTGCAGCGAAGCCAGATCTGAGTCTGCTCGCTGCCAGAGGACCTGCTGGAGTCTGAGCTGAAGGGGTTTCACGTGAACCTGAATGATTTCATCTGATTTCACACGGAATAGATAGATAGTTACTTTATTAATTCCGCAAGGGGAAATTGTTTCGCTACAGAAGCATTTATACATACAGGTAAAGCAATATTAAATATGAAAATGCACAATATATAAAAAAATAGAATAGAATAATATTAAATGAACTAACAAAACAATGGTGCAAAGATGTAACCAAACAAACAACAGTGTAACGGTGTTATAGTTGAGTGTTTGATTTGGCCAGAGGTGATTTATTATAAAGTGTTATTGCAGAGGGCAGGAATGATCTCCTGTATCAGTCCTTGTGACAGCAGAGCTGGAGGAGTCTGTTGGAAAAAGTGCTCCGCTGTCCCTGCAGAGGGTGGTGGAGAGGGGGGTCCGGGTTATCCAGTATGGATAATCATTTCTTCAGTGGCCTCCGCTCCACCACCTTCTCCAGACTGTCCAGTTTTCAGCCAATGATGGAGCCAGCCTTCTTAACCAGAATCCAACTTGGTGGCACCAAACAATTCAAATTCAGCTTCTTTGGAGTTTTTGTTTTTTAGAACATTGCGGGTGTTTCACATGGGGTCCTGAATATAATTAGTAATTAATTATCAAAGACCAATACATATGTTTTAATATTTAAATTGTGAATGAATGAAAAGATGACGGGTTGAGTTGTATTTCCCTGTTGGACTCTGGCTCTGGTTAGGAAAGAGACCTCCTCTGGAGGGAAACACTGGGGGATCCTCCACAGAAGAACTGTCGGAGAAGTTCCCAGCTCTTCCCCTCATGTCTGAGAGTCCAGGAGACCAGGGGGACAATCCTAATGTAGGCCTCTTGGTCTGCTGTTCATCGTGAGGGGGGGAGATCGTCGTTATTTCCAGCCTCTGCAGGTGAAAAAAATAATGTCGGAAAAACAAAAATGGAGCAGACAGTCCCTAGTGAACAAAAGACCAAACTATAGTTGTGACACATAAAAATACAAAAACACACATGCATTGCAGATACAAATAAATACATTGTATTGTTATTACAGATAACACACCAAAAAGCTTTGAGATAAACATATTTATCTATGTGTTGAACTGCATGTAACTAACAGCATGAAGACACAATTTAGTGTGCACACAATTCTTTGCCTTTTTGATGTCAGCAGAAAGCAGACTGGGAGACGACACCAATAATCAGACTCACCTGACATTTAATTTCACAACTACAGTGGAATGAAGCTAAACAGCACGATCAAACTGGCAGTTTGAAGATTTACCAAGAAAAGAAAAGTGTTTTTCTGCCTTGTGGAGACAGCAAATAAACGTCAGTTACTAGTTTGATTCACTTTACAGTGACGTGCATTCAACATGTCTCCACTTTGCAGCCTCCTGCTCTTAAACCGACACCTATAGAATTGTTCAACAAAGAGTTGAAATACATACAATATCTAAACATTATCAAGTGCTCACTACATCATGCATTCCACCTTTATCCATTTTTGATATTACTAAGGGCTGACCAACATTGAACAACTAGGAATTTCACATGATATTTATATTCAACTGATCGAGGAGGAGGGTGCTCCAGAACTGTGAACTGAGCAATTAATTGAACAAAACCGTGTCTAACTCAACAGGTCAATGTCTTGAACAACATAACGTAGTTATAGCATCAGAACACTACATTGTTACTCTGTGCGACAATCGACTATAACCCACGAGATCACGGTAGCATTATAGATTGTTTTTTTTAACACATTTAGGGGGTGCACCATTCCTGGAGGTACTGCAATACCAGGTCGATGCGTGGAGTGGACGGAGCAAGCCCCTATTCCATCTCCCTATTCCAAAAATCAATTTAATATATGGTCCCCAGGTAGGGGACGTATCAGATATTAAACTGATAAGAACAGATACTACACTTGATCTTAGCCAAAAGGCCGAGAAGCGATAACAAGACACAGCCGGAGATGAGGAAGGGATTCTCCGCACAGTCTCTCTCACTCATGGGTCGGGCGGTGAAATGATGCGTTTAAGTGACTCTGTAAAACTGAAAACACGTTCATAAACGTTTTACCGGTGAATAAATACAACGCAAAGGCACAAAAGAAGGACACTCTAAGAAGCGAGAAAGCCGTGCGGAGGGAAGGTCTCTTGGTGGAGCCTGGAACGAGTGTCCTAATGCCGAGACGATCCCTCCCGGTTCCACTACAGTCACGAGGAGTGTGGTGTACAGGTCCTTCCGGTGAAGGTACTCCTTAATGTGACTCTCCTGTATCTGCCTCCACACCTTGACCATAGTGTTACCTTCGGTCTGGTCCCTCAGAAGGCGCACAACACTCTCATCCACACCACGTCTGTAAGTAGATTTACAATCAATATGGGGAGGTTGATGGATTATTTCAAGTTAGTCTGTTTTTAATGTGCACACATTATGTTCAGTAACTCACTTGCTGGTGAGGATGGCGGGGAACAGAGCTTGATGAGCTTCGCTGAGTTGTGTTAAAACAGCGTAGTCCCACACAAGCCACCGGCCCACTGTTCCTCCTCCTCCGCTCCTGGCTGCCTTTGTGCAGGCTCCACAGCACAGGACCTCGGTGAGCTCTGTGTACCAGCTGGACACATCACAGACGTGACGTACCTAAAGTACATATTATATCATTATTAAGGGCCAATAGCAGCATATGACTTTCTATGCTCTTTTTTTCACGTTCTCATACATAATATAATATAATAACACAAGTGAAGTGAGATATACCCGGTGGTGGTAGCCAGACTTGTAGAGGTGTACGTTCCGTCCTTGACCCACAGTCATCACTTCAAGGACACTTCAAGGAGTATCCAGACTCCAACAGGGAGCCACACAAAGACACGGCTCCACAGGTGTGGCGTTGGCACAGCACCCTTTACGTAGCCAGGAGGTTCTGGTGGATAAAACCAAATGCGCTCTGATTTTATGACCCGTCGCCTCTTAAACTGACCAGTGTTGTCCTTGAAAATTTGAACGGGGGTGAACAGGCCTCGTTCTGTGTCCTCTTTAAGCCAGGAAACATCAGCACATGGGACACCATTGGGGTTTTCCCACAAACGCACCCAACCCTCCAGCTCCACCTGCAACACAGATACAAAATGTTGTTATTGTGTACAAAATATTGTTAAAAGTAAAACCAATTTAAAAAACTGGTTGTCATTGTTGAGTATCACTTACAGGGGAGTCACTCCGAGGTGATTCTATGGAGTAATCAGGACCCCTGGATGTGGACGGGGTCTCTGTGGGCTGGCTAATGGACACATGCTGTTTCTGACGGACATCAGTCTCTAGATGTTTCTGGATGTTTCTGATGGACAGCGGTCTCGGGATGTTTTGGCTGCTTGGTCTTGTCTGTGGGTCAACGATTAATGAAAAGTTGATTATTGCTGTGTACATAGATACATGAATATTAAGCTACCTGTAGTCACTATTGTTGCTGACATACCCAGGTTTATTTATTTATATTGATTAATTTACTTTCTTCTAATGTTACCCTGGTATGTGTTTGCATCATAGACTAAATAAGAATATCTTGCCTACAATCCTTCTATTGCCTTGGCTTTTAGTTTGACAGACTCGTACTTCCGGTCACCTGTCTTGCTTTGCGCCTCTCTTCAAAAGAAAAAACTAAAGAAGGATTTGTTCAAACCAAAATTGGGCCGCTTTTTGAGTTCATCGCTCTGTAGGTCGATCTATTACAACCACGAACTCATGGTAGACTTTTTTTTCTTTAAACACGTTTAGGGGGTGCACCGTTCCTGGAGGTACTGCAAAACCAGGTCGATGCGTCGAGTGGACGGAGCAAGCCCCTATTCCATCTCCCTATTCCAAAAATCAATTTAATATATGGTCCCCGGGTAGGGGACGTATCAGATATTAAACTGATAAGAACAGATACTACACTTGATCTTAGCCAAAAGGCCGAGAAGCGATAACGAGACATACCCGGAGATGAGGAAGGGATTCTCCGCACAGTCTCTCTCACTCATGGGTCAGGAACTGAACTACAACTTTTTGCGTCACCATATTTCCGGACACGTGGTACGCTGTCGTCCAATACGAAGTAGAAACCCGATGAATATGAATTATAACAGTATATTGTTTCTTAAATATCGTGTAACGAACGTGTGAGGTTGTGAAAAGTGACGTAACTGTTAGCTAATGACGCTTCGAAAGTGACGTAAGGAGAACAACTGGAGCTACGTTGGCTTAAAGTTAGTCTACAACGTTAAACTAAAGTTCAGAAGCGCAGAATAAAAATGTAGCATAAAAACAAGACATTTTATTTAGACACGCTAGCTCGGAGCTAGCATTAACTTAGGTAACAGTTAGCTCGCGCTATCAAAGCATAGGTGCTGCGGTGAAACACCTCTAAAGAGCCGAAAACTATTTGTCTTCCTGACAATTAATGTCGTAATAAAGCACGCTCTATTGTTTTTATGAGAAAGCTTTACCCAACCATTTAGCCGTAGCAACCATTAGCAACCATTAGCTACCGTTAGCTACTGTTACTATCGTTAGTGTCTTGTTTTAGAAAGGCTCCGGATGAACAAAGGATGTCGTGGATCGAACAGTTATAATAAAGTGCATTTAATAAAGTAAAAAGTCGTTGTGATAGAAAGTACAAAAATCTCAGCTGATGATTCGCCGGCTTCCGCGATACACAGTCTGCTCGCAGTTACCTGTCTCTCGCTTCCACCGTCGAATCCTGAACAAAAGACGCACATTGAATATATAGCACCCGAAAAGGTGTGAAATCATCCCATTGGTTCAAAAAGTAAGCAATGTCCATTGGTGCACAGCCGGCACCCTGCAGCGTCCCTCCTGGCGATAGGAGCAAAGTTCGTTGCGCCAAAAACTCCCCGCCCTGTCTGTGTGGGGACTGGGGGGTCTTCATTAGCATCCGAGAAAAACAAAAGTCTCCGGTGTCTCACTGCGCCGTTATGACCACGCCTCCAGGCACGTGACCTTCTCAGGTGCGTTCAATGCAACTGGTCATTTTGAGTGTCTCTCACTAACTCCTGGCGGTACAATTCAATATTACCATGCAGACATTTCTTTAATAATTACATAGTTCCCAAAATCATAGCGGTGCAATGGAATATTTCCATGCAGACATTTCTTTATTAATTACATAGCTTCAAATTCATAATACTCTTCAATGGAATATTATCCTAAAAACACTTCTTTATCAACTTCGCAGCTTCAAAATCATAATACTCTTCATTAGCAACCATTAGCTACCGGTCCGTGTATGTTCTGATTGTTTGTTTTATAGTTTAATACACGGACCGGTAGCTGAGGTTAACTGTTAGCTAAGTTAATGCTAGCTCCGAGCTAGCATGTCCTAATAAAACTGACTAACAGTTAACTGACGTCACGACTGATGTTATATTTGTCACTTTCACAGTATTATAACACAAGTTAATCACAGTATTATGACACGAGTTAATCACAGTATTAAAACACGAGTCAATCACAGTATTATAACACAAGTTAATTTAGAGTATTAAACCAACAAACCACCTCAGTTGTGACATTAGAAGATAATTAAGATTGTTGACCGAGAATGTCGGTTTATTAAAATATAACTTGGTTCAGTTCGTTGGTGTGAAGGACACCGCGGACGTTGTTCTCCATTTTAACAGCGATGTATTTAAGTTGAGGTTGTGGGACACATACTTATTACTACACGATTATTCTGCCATGCGACAGGACTCATTAGAGCCGCTTCTTCTTCATCACGGCCTCACTGAAGGTTCATATTCTGCTCTGGATGAGTTATGTTACGGGACGTCTTCGGGACTAAAGTCACTGGTGAACGATGCATCGCTGGTTTCCTTCAGCTGACTGTCTGTGAGGCTGAAGACGTGAGATGTGGGTCAGCTCTGCTCTCCAGAGAGACGGAGCTCCAGTTGTTCTCCGTACGTCACTTTGAAGCGTCATTACGTCACTTTTCTCAACCTCACACGTTCGTTACACGATATTTAAGAAACAATATACTTTTATAAACGTCATATGAATCCCGACGTGTCTGCAAATCGTGAATTATATTAACGTTATATCCCATCATGCATTGGATCATGCAGTCAGACCACTTGTGCATGACGTCAGAGCAAGTCTGACACAAATCTAACCGGCATGCATTGCGTGGCGATCGCCGGTGATCGATTCTGCGCAGGACTGATTCATCTCGAACGGGCCTGTTATCTCGCTTCTTAGAGTGTCCTTCTTTTGTGCCTTTGCGTTGTATTTATTCACCGGTAAAACGTTCATGAACGTGTTTTCAGTTTTACAGAGTCACTTAAACGCATCATTTCACCGCCCGACCCATGAGTGAGAGAGACTGTGCGGAGAATCCCATCCTCATCTCCGGCTGTGTCTCGTTATCGCTTCTCGGCCTTTTGGCTAAGATCAAGTGTAGTATCTGTTCTTATCAGTTTAATATCTGATACGTCCCCTACCCGGGGACCATATATTAAATTGATTTTTGGAATAGGGAGATGGAATAGGGGCTTGCTCCGTCCACTCCACGCATCGACCTGGTATTGCAGTACCTCCAGGAACGGTGCACCCCCTAAACCTGTTTAAAGAAAAAAAAAGTCTACTATGAGTTCGTGGTTGTAATAGATCGATCTACAGATAGATAAACTCAAATAGCGGCCAAATTTTGGTTTGAACAAATCCTTCTTTAGTTTTTACTTTTGAAGAGAGGCGCAAAGCAAGACAGGTGACCGGAAGTACGAGTCTGTCAAACTAAAAGCCAAGGCAATAGAAGGATTGTAGGCAAGATATTCTTATTTAGTCTATGATGCAAACACATACCAGGGTAACATTAGAAGAAAGTAAATTAATCAATATAAATAAATAAACCTGGGTATGTCAGCAACAATAGTGACTACAGGTAGCTTAATATTCATGTATCTATGTACACAGCAATAATCAACTTTTCATTAATCGTTGCATTGTTTAATGCAACAGTTCGTAATATAGTTTAATCAAATTCATTTTTGTGTGTAGAGTTAATGTTAGCATATTTATTTTTCCACCTTATTGTGCTGATTCTTGAGTGAACAGAGCAGAGCCTATATGAGGAGACGCAGTCAAAGGTGTTTACCTTTCTACCAGTAGATGGCAGTATAAGTTTATGTAAACCATACATTTAGTTATATTTACCTGTGTCTTTGATAATCTAGGTTATTGATACAGATGTATTTAATACTGTTTATTTCCTCTGATATTTAATGTTCATGGTTAATTTGCAACCTAGTTGTATACATCATGTATTTACTTGTTATATTTGTGTCATTTTAGAACCAAACATTCCTCCATGGAAGAGTGAGCATTTGTTGATCACGAGGCAATAAATAATGACAATTCAAAAATGAGACAGTTGGTTTATTCTTATTAAACACGCATATAATTGACCTACCTCGATTGATTTGTCACACTTAAATCCTACATTGAACGATGAAACAGAAGTCAAAAGGTAAAGATGAGAAGACATGGTCAAATGCTGTGGTCCAAATAAAATTACTTGTTTTATTGCCATTGATACAAAAAGTGACTCAAATGTTTTCCTAATCTCAAAAGACAAGAGCACAAACCAGATGAATTGGTTCTCTTTTCTTCTCTGCCACTATGTTACCTGTCTCGTGACCCCTCAGTGACCTCTGGAGCTGTAGGGGGATGCAGACCGACTACCAGCTCTTTAGCATGTTGAGCAAACCAGCATGGCACCGTCTCGTAAAATGAAGTTCCCATCCAATAACACTGGTCTGCAGAAGCCTGCTTTGGGAGGAGGGGTGTTTAGAACTGTTGAAAACCGTGAACTGAGAGGAAAAAACATGTCCTCGAAATGTAATTGAGATTAGAGTTCAGTGACATTGGAATGTCATTTTTGTAGGAGATAGGAATGTTTAGACAGGTTATCTCTAGTGACAGAAAGACATCTTGAAATACAATATTAGTTTCCTCTTTCGTTGTAAATTTGATTCATTTGACCTGTTATCATGAAAGGTCAAAGGTCACATTTAGCCTGAGTACACTTGGCCTTTAAAGGGGATTAAATGATCAGATCCCTCCAGGTAGCAGGTGCTTGTGATTCTATACAGGCAGTAGGACCGGTCTCCTTTGATTAAAGTTTACAAAGTCAAATGGACTTCTGCTGGGGCTTTATGAGTCTGTATACGCTGAAGATAGGAAAGCTACAAACAAATACCTATAGAGACTATTGGGGTCTCCAAACCAGCTAACCAGAACATCCTTTTCTCTTTTTTCCCTGAACATGTAATATTTCTCCACAGAGCAGTTGGGGGCAACACCCCTCGCTCTCTAACGCCTCAGTGGAGTGGAAAGTGAAGTTGTACTTATTTAGCTTCCAAGTCAATAAAGTAGTAAAGGAAAAGCTAAAGCTTTGGTAGTGTAATGATGCATAGCAAACACATTTTGATAAGAGTAACCATAAATATGAACCATATCTGATGTGATTGATCTTGTTTTGAACAATACATTCATGAACACTGAGGTTGATCAGTTTCACAGGTTTGGTTTTACTTTTAGCAGATAGTCCACCCACCACAAAACCATGTGCAATTATCCCCCCAAAAAAGACAAAGCTGATTTGCATTATTTTTCAGAATCAGTCCTCCAACCAGTCAGAGCGTTGTGTGTTCTAACAAGCAGACAAAGTGAGAGTCAGTCACAAGAATAAACAAATGACTCAAAAGTAAATGTAGGGCAAGTTATGGTCAAATAATTTATTCAAAAACATTTATTAAACTTAGAATAATAACATACAAACAATATACAAAGAACTCACATATATTATATATAAAACAATATTGGCTAAAGAAGAACACAAAAATAACCATTTCTTTAACAAACAAGCAAACTGAAAACATCTAATAGCGGATCGTGTCCCTCAAAACATTAATAACCTCCCCCGTCCCTGTGAACGTGGTAAGGACCCAGACGCAATATGACCGAAACCGTGAATCTGTGAAGAGGGCTTTATTTATTTGCAGAACACACACCAGGACAGTCCGGGGTCAGGTTACGGGGAGAGCACCCGCTTGGGGAAAACGCCAAGCTGTCAGGGGGAAGGACAGACAGAAGCCCGAGGAAGCTGGGGCAGTTACCGTGGTCGGGGATAGAAGGCAATGGCGGTTTTCCAGGGCAGGAGAAAGGCGGGGAAGTCCAAAACAGGCACAGTCCGCAACGGGAAACCAGTCCAAGGGTATTTTGCGTGTGACTAACAGGTGAACAGAATAAGCTGATGAGGTGGGTGTGACTAACAGGTGAACAGAATAAGCTGATGAGGTGGGTGTGACTAACAGGTGAACAGAATAAGCTGATGAGGTGGGTGTGACTTAGAGTGGCATGAGAGAAGGGAAGCTGAACAGGTGGGTGTGACTAACAGGTGAACTGAGTGAGAGACAGAGGCAGGAGAGAATGGAAGCTGAACTGTGACAGCATGATAACAATATCATCTGACTTACTTCCATTTGAATATATTGATACATATTGTGTCTGCTGGTTGTAGCCTCATTGAAGCACCATCACACTTGTATTGAGTAAAACATTCAAAGTCAAGAGGCCATAATTTTATGGCTGCAGCATTGCATCGCACAGAAACCATCTAAATGTCTTTGATACACCTTTATTGTTTAAAGTGCAATGAATATGACTTATCTAAATGTACATGCACAGAAATAGGCATACGGCTAAAAACAGGCAACAATGCTGAACAACAATCCTTTGACTACTATAAACCATGTGAGACATCTTAGAATTGTAGCTGTGCTCTCCATGTTTCAGTCTGATACAATAACTCAAAGGAGCTAAATCCTTCTTGAGACCTAAGTGCTACATTATGATGAAGTGATTTTGTCAGAGGGGCTAAGACGGACAGCAGAGTCATAACAGAACAGGTTAGATGTTGATTATGTAGTAATGAAGGTAAAAAGGGATGCACAGGTGGTTCTATGACTGGGTGGTAACTGAAGATAGGTCCACTGAAGGCTGCTTAATAAGAATAAACCAACTGTCTCATTTTTGAATTGTCATTATTTATTGCCTCGTGATCAACACATGCTCACTCTTCCATGGGGGAATGTTTGGTTCTAAAATGACACAAATATAACAAGTAAATACATGATGTAAACAACTATGTTGCAAATTAATCACGAACATTAAATATCAGAGGAAATAAACAGTATTAAATACATCTGTATCAATAACCTAGATTATCAAAGACACAGGTAAATATAACTAAATGTATGGTTTACATAAACTTATACTGCCATCTACTGGTAGAAAGGTAAACACCTTTGACTGCGTCTCCTCATATAGGCTCTGCTCTGTTCACTCAAGAATCAGCACAATAAGGTGGAAAAATAAATATGCTAACATTAACTCTACACACAAAAATGAATTTGATTAAATTATATTACGAACTGTTGCATTAAACAATGCAACGATTAATGAAAAGTTGATTATTGCTGTGTACATAGATACATGAATATTAAGCTACCTGTAGTCACTATTGTTGCTGACATACCCAGGTTTATTTATTTATATTGATTGATTTACTTTCTTCTAATGTTACCCTGGTATGTTTTTGCATCATAGACTAAATAAGAATATCTTGCCTACAATCCTTCTATTGCCTTGGCTTTTAGTTTGACAGACTCGTACTTCCGGTCACCTGTCTTGCTTTGCGCCTCTCTTCAAAAGAAAAAACTAAAGAAGGATTTGTTCAAACCAAAATTGGGCCGCTTTTTGAGTTCATCGCTCTGTAGGTCGATCTATTACAACCACGAACTCATAGTAGACTTTTTTTTCTTTAAACAGGTTTAGGGGGTGCACCGTTCCTGGAGGTACTGCAATACCAGGTCGATGCGTGGAGTGGACGGAGCAAGCCCCTATTCCATCTCCCTATTCCAAAAATCAATTTAATATATGGTCCCCGGGTAGGGGACGTATCAGATATTAAACTGATAAGAACAGATACTACACTTGATCTTAGCCAAAAGGCCGAGAAGCGATAACGAGACACAGCCGGAGATGAGGAAGGGATTCTCCGCACAGTCTCTCTCACTCATGGGTCGGGCGGTGAAATGATGCGTTTAAGTGACTCTGTAAAACTGAAAACACGTTCATGAACGTTTTACCGGTGAATAAATACAACGCAAAGGCACAAAAGAAGGACACTCTAAGAAGCGAGATAACAGGCCCGTTCGAGATGAATCAGTCCTGCGCAGAATCGATCACCGGCGATCGCCACGCAATGCATGCCGGTTAGATTTGTGTAAGACTTGCTCTGACGTCATGCACAAGTGGTCAACGATAACCTCACGAGAGCGAGGCGGCCGCAGTTTTTAGAGCCAGGCGCCATAGGGTGCGTCCCAAGTCTCTTAACTGCATCCCGTTTCCCTCACTTGCGTCTTTTCCTTGCGTCTTAGTCCCGCCCACCAGGGAGAGATGGAGAGATGCAAGGGGTACATCCCAAATCTCTTAATTGTCGTTTCCTCGCTCCTCGCCTGAACCGGAAGTTGTTCTGCGCCGCCATATTGAAGGCCGTCCCAAACCTCTTATTTCTGTCTGAGGAGCGAGGAGCGAGGATCGAGGAGGCATCTCGGAGGAGCCATGAGCGAGGAAGCGAGAGAACAGGCTTCCAGGGAGTGTTTTAACGCTGGACACGCCCCCTCACTGTTCATCAGTTATCTGATTGGTCGGACTGATCGCTGGAGTTTCATACCAGAGTGAAGACGATCACAGATTAAACTCTCTATATATTTGATTTGTTTTCTGAGTGTTGGGTTTTATGAGTTATATCATTTAAGTTTAACCTGAAACATTGAGCCTAATAAATTAATTCCAGTGTTCAAGAGAAACCATAATCGCAAAACATACAGACGCCAATAATTCATAAATAAAACAAACGCATTTCACTATTTCGACAAAAACAAGTAAATTGTATTTTAATGGCGTTTCATCTCGCAAGGAAAAGAGCCTGGAAGACGTTTAAATCAGGGAGTAACAAGTATAAAATAAATACCCACAATTGTACACAATATTTTTTGACGTAGTCATGGTAACGTGGTATGTTGCAGTAAAGTGCTGTCCCATTCCTATTTACACCATTTCAAGCCCTCTCAGTCTCTCACACTCAACCACTTAACAGATGATGTCAGTGCCAGGTGGAAAGATATTGAACTCTCCATTATGAATGATCCCCCACTTCATGCAGCATTGGCCCACAAAAACTTGGGAAAACTTAGAGACAATTTACAAAACCCATTTATTAAATTCCATCTAAAAATCCAGAACAGGATAAGAGGAGAATATAAACTAGATCATAAACTACAAATACTTCAATGGTGTCCCTATGATCCGGGATTCAAACCAAATTAAATGGATCATATATTTAAGTCCTGGATCCCAAAAGGTATAACAACATTCTATTCCCTGACAGAAAAGGGACAACTAAAGGACTTTCAACACCCGAGGAAAGAATATACTCTTGAAAAATCAGATTTTTACAGATACCTCCAGATACGCAACCATTTTGAACATAACATTAGAAATACAACAGACCATGATGGCCCATTACTGAGAATATTTCTCAGTGCCTACCAAAATGATTGAAATAAGGGAATTATCTCTAGATCCTACAAAGGCCTTATGACAAAAAAAAAACACATTGCATTATATGTTCAGGAAAAATGGGAAAGAGAAGGTAACCTCTCAATATCAAATGACTGATTTGAAGTCTGTAAATTTCAATGGAAATGCACCAATTCTCACGTGTGGCGGAAATTTGCGTGGAAGTGTGTTATCCGTTTCTTTACTACACCGAAGTAGAAAGCACGCTTTGCTGACGGGGATGCTACATGTTGGAGACGGTGTGGGGCTCGGGAAGCAAATCATTGGCATGTATTTTGGGAGTGTCCAGTGATAAAACCTTTCTGGGCAGAGTTTCATAAAACATTCAAAAGCATAATTAACTGTCCTTACAATTTTTTACTTTATTCTTAGGAAAATTTGATTTCCAAACAGGGTGTCCAGATGAATACCTGTTTGGCATTTTAATAACAGCCTGTAAAAAAGCGCTCACAAGGCGCTGGTTGCTTCCTGAGCCACCCACGATACAGGAGTGGATAGATATCGTAAACGACATCTATGTTATGGAAAGGATCACTTTTTCCCTTCAGCTTCAGAGAAACGAGTTTATTCAACTTTGGGACAAGTGGGTGAGATACATAAAACCCTTACAAACAGATTTTGTGGAGTAATGAATTAATTACCTTGTAGCATTGCTTGAGTTGAGCAAGCCTCATTGACCTCAATCCCATTCTCTCTCAAGTCCCCCTCTGTCTGATGTTTTTTTTGTTTTGTTTTGTATATGCGTACACTCTCCCAAATTGTACAAAGTTACCAAATTTTTAAAAACTGTGGACGCCATATATGTTGGTATGAATGTATACTTTGTAACCTAAAATGCTGTACAAAAAATGTAAAAATTAATAAATGTGAAAAACAATAACAGGTGATGTCACTAAATCCCTGAGGATTCAGCGTTAGGGTGGAGATTGAGATTGGGCCTAGCTCTCCACCGACTGCATGACACAATGCATGATGGGAAACGCCTGGTTGTCGCCACGTCAGAGAGGTGATTGGCTCTCAGATTTGACAACAAACAAAGTCCAATTTTTCTGTGTAGTTGTAATACTTAATTGGCTTTTAGTCTCATGTTTAATCTGAAGACACGTCTTGTGTGGTTGATAATAATAAAGCTTCTATAACACATATCAAAACGAGCAGCAAAGTGTTTCACAAGCAGACATAAAAATAACAAAGGATAGCATACAATGCAGATACACGCACATTTCCACGTACTTATGTATTTACAAAACAAATTAATACGAACGAGGTCTGTAAACTACAAGTAGCCTACAGATCGGATCTAACAGGAAGTAACTGTTTCTGTGACTTCCTGTCTATTCTTTAAAAGGCAGCTAAAAACCTTCCGACTTGACCGACGTTTTTTGTCAACACCCCCTGCTGCTATCTGCTCTCCTCTTGGTCACGTGACACGCTCTGGTCCAGGGACAATATAAATAATCCCAAACTATGATTTAATTTACAGCCACGTTACAAACACAGTTGTAGCACAAAAAGAGACAGAGAGCCAATGTTTCCTGAAGTAGAATGTGTTTTTCACTGTCCGGTGATGAACTACACAACAAGAAGTCAAAGAGCTCCGGTAGTCTCTAGTGGAGAACAGAGCTCACTGCAGGATTCAACCCTAAACTGACCATGAGAGCCACAACGGAGTTTATGATGTTAACTATGAACATTATTCTCTTTTTCACTGTCTGTCTGTCTGTCTGTCTGTCTGTCTGTCTGTCTGTCTGTCTGTCTGTCCTACTAACAAGGGAACCGCTGTGACTGAGTTCATATTCATTAGAGCATCATTCACTTCATCTGAATGTATTTAAACTAATATGTGTAAGGGTATATTAATAACATTGAGGGAATTTGATTTGCTTTGTGAAGAGACGAATCCTATTTCATATAAAAATAATTACCTGCTTCACAACAGTCATCAGCCAACATTTAGATTATTAACAGTAAGGGAATTGTATTGCTATCATCATTCACACAGTCAAACCTTCCTTCAAAGATTAGGTCCATGTGGCGTCTTTGATGGCGGCTACGGTGAGCAACTGATTGGTTTTTACCTTTGCTCGTCTCATACAGCATCAGCTCTGCTGTGAGGACCTCCCTTACCGGCAAGTACGGGAATTGTAAGGAGTCGGCTGTTGCCCACTGGTCTACGGCGGTGCTGCACTCCCAGAGCAGATGCCTCACCGACTCAGGCGCACCACCACAACCTGGTCGGAGCCAGTTGAGTGCGCCGGTTTTACCCCAAGAGTGCATTACGGACCTGACTGGGAGGATCTCGTGAGCCACCATCCATGGCAGGTCCAGAGTCTGTTTGGAGGAGCTGAATGGTTCACATTGCACAGTTGAGGGCTCGCTGAATGAGAGTCTGCGCACTGGACTCCCTGGTTCCTGCACAATCAGAGCCTGGTTAGTTAAGACTCCTGCTAAAGGTTAAAATGTCTGAAAAAGCAAAGGCTGGTGGACGGCTAAAAGACACGGGAATAAGTGTGATGTGTCTCCAGTTCTTCACTGCTCCCACTTTCTGTAGTGGTTAGAAAACCAGCAGGCAACACTCCGGTATTATTAACACATTTAAGTTACAAGAGGTAAAAAAGGATAAGCTGGGTTTTTGGTGAGTCGTATGTGCATTGTGTTGATGAGTGTTTGTGTTTGTTACATGTTTGTGTTGCATTTTATGTGTGGACCCCAAGAGCAATGGTTGCTGACGAACAAACACTTCTCACATTAATGGAAGAGAAAGTGAAAGAATAAATAAAAGAATAAAGTTTGTAAAGACTAATAAGGATGTTTCAATGTTAAAATTGGAGTCCTTTACGGGTTGTTTGTAGAGCTCTGGTTAAGATAGAAACCTAATTTGGAGGGAAAGACTGCAGGCTCCTCCACAGAAGAACTGTCTGAGAAGCTCCCAGCTCTTCCCCTCATCTCTGAGAATCCAGGAGACGAGGAGGATAATTCTGATAAAGGCCTCTTGACCTGATGTGCATCGTAAGGGGGGCATACTCACTATCGCAGGTAAAAAGTCCTCTGTGCCACTGAATTCCTGTGTGTGTGTGTGTGTGTGTGTGTGTGTGTGTGTGTGTGTGTGTGTGTGTGTGTGTGAGATTTACAACTACATTTGAAATATTTTGCACCAAGAATGAGGCAATGTCCTCCCAACTGGCAATAAAACACAACCACAAACATGCAAGAGTTTCACCACCAACAGGAGCACCTGCATTTTTTGCCAAAAGGCAGAGACACAAAAGTAGTTCAGAATTGGCTTTAAAGGCTCGATACACCAGTTTCTCTCACTGACAGGTCTAGAGGGTGAATAAGAGTATAGGACCAACGACAGAGGAGGAAAACGTCACAGAATCACTACAAAGTATCTTATCTTAAAGAAACAAATGTAGCTTATCAACTATTCCTGGTCACATGGTGCCTTATAGTCCAATAGGAATTTAAAACCGTTGTTTAACTGGTGAATAAATACAACGCAAAGGCACAAAAGAAAGACACTTGTAAGAAGCGAGATATTCATAAAGCAGCGCGTGGGAGTCCTCTTGGTCACGTGACACGCTCTGGTCCAGGGACAATATAAATCATCCCAAACTATGATTTCATTTACAGCCACGTTACAAACACAGTTGTAGCACAAAAAGAGACAGAGAGGCAATGTTTCCTGAAGTAGAATGTGTTTTTCACTGTCCGGTGATGAACTACACAACAAGAAGTCAAAGAGCTCCGGTAGTCTCTAGTGGAGAACAGAGCTCACTGCAGGACTCAACCCTAAACTGACCATGAGAGCCACAAAGGAGTTTATGATGTTAACTATGAACATTATTCTCTTTTTCACTGACTGTCTGTCCTATTAACAAGATGCCTTTTAAGTTAATATTCATTAAAGCATAATTCACATAATCTGAATGTATTAAAACTAATATGTGTGAGGGCATATTAATAACTTCGAAGGAATTTCATTTTTGCTTTGTGAAGAGATGAATCCTATTTCATATTAAAATAATTACCTGCTTCACAGTAGTCAATCAAACTTTAGATCATTAACAGTACAGGAACTGTTTTGTTATCATCATTCACAGTCAAACATTGCTTCAAAGATTAACTGAACTTTATTATTTAGGTGTTTATTATTTAACACTTTATCAGGGGAGAGCGCGAACGCAGCCCCCCACTACCAGAAATTATGCAATCGAGATTCCCACATTTGGGGAATTCGCAGAGGTCAGCTCAGCCGAAGTGCAATGGCTAAGCCTCGCCCTGGGTGAACCACCTTCTTGATCATGGTATCTCCCTTGCCAGGTAAGTATGAGTTGTACACATCCGAGGCCGGGGAGTCTTTCACAGACACACCATGTTGACTGATGGTGCTGACAATATAGATATCACCAAAAACTACAGACTATAAGAGGTCTGATGACCTACAGGAAATTACTATAGAGGAAGGTTACGTGTAATAAGCTTGACAAAGATTATTTACATTTTAATTGAGAAATAATGGTTACATTTCCCATCATGCAATGCTGTATTTCCATATCAAAAGCCAAGCTAAAATCACCAACTCTATCTATTCATCTCCAACAAAAGAGTAAGAGCTGAACAGCGAGTTCAGATGAGACGAAGCTAAATCAAACTGCAGTCAAAAGTAGTTTGATCCACATTTTACATCCAAAGGAAAAAATAAAATCACATACTTTCTCTGCTTCTCTCACATTACAACCACTGACACTGTTGGATGGGGACCCTCAATGTGCAATTCCTAATGCCATCCTCACTTTGGTGGCCAGGCAAACAAATGTCATCCGCATTTACTGTTTCATAGAACATTTTGATCAGAGGAACGACTAAATAAATGATTAAAAGCCCACTTACCTTTTCTTGTTTAGCATGGTCAACATCTACATGTAGTACAGGTAAGCAGTCCTCTGTGCCACTGAATTCCTGTGTGTGAAAGATTTACAACTACAGTTGAAATACATTGCACCAAAACTGGCAATAAAACACAACCACAAACATGCAAGAGTTTCACCACCAACAGGAGCACCTGCATTTTTTGCCAAAAGGCAGAGACACAAAAGTAGTTCAGAATTGGCTTTAAAGGCTCGATACACCAGTTTCTCTCACTGACAGGTCTAGAGGGTGAATAAGAGTATAGGACCAACGACAGAGGAGGAAAACGTCACAGAATCACTACAAAGTATCTTATCTTAAAGAAACAAACCTAACAAATGTAGCTCATGGACTCTTCCTGGTCACATGGTGCCTTATAGTCCAATAGGAATTTAAAACAGCAGAAACACAGTTATAACAAAGTTACAGTACATACAACCGTGTGTATTTTTCATTTGTGTTAATCTTTACAAAGACTGATCATGACAAAGTTCTCTGTAGATGAAAAAAAGTGCTGTTTATGAAATAATCTCTGTGAAAAAAAAAAGGAGTTTCCTTAAAACAAGTTCACTAAACGTTTTACCGGTGAATAAATACAACGCAAAGGCACAAAAGAAAGACACTTGTAAGAAGCGAGATATTCATAAAGCAGCGCGTGGGAGTCCTCTTGGTCACGTGACACGCTCTGGTCCAGGGACAATATAAATCATCCCAAACTATGATTTCATTTACAGTCATGTTACAAACACAGTTGTAGCACAAAAAGAGACAAAGAGGCAATGTTTCCTGAAGTAGAATGTGTTTTTCACTGTCCGGTGATGAACTACACAACAAGAAGTCAAAGAGCTCCGGTAGTCTCTAGTGGAGAACAGAGCTCACTGCAGGATTCAACCCTAAACTGACCATGAGAGCCACAACGGAGTTTATGATGTTAACTATGAACATTATTCTCTTCTTCACTGACTGTCTGTCTGTCTGTCTGTCTGTCTGTCTGTCTGTCTGTCTGTCTGTCCTACTAACAAGGGAACCGCTGTGACTGAGTTCATATTCATTAGAGCATCATTCACTTCATCTGACTGAATTTAAACTAATACAGTATGTGTGAGGGAATTTTATTTTGCTGTGTGAAGAGACGAATCCTATTTCATATAAAAACCATTACCTGCTTCAGAGCAGCCAACAATCAACCTTTAGATTATTAACAGTACAGGAACTGTGTCGTTATCATCAATCACATTCAAACCTTCCTTCAAAGATTAACTGAACAGTATTTTTTAGGTATTTATTATTTCACACTTTATCAGGGGAGAGCGCGAACGCAGTCCCCCACTACCAGAAATTATGCAATCGAGATTCCCACATTTGGGGAATTCGCAGAGGTCAGCTCAGCCGAAGTGCAATGGCTAAGCCTCGCCCTGGGTGAACCACCTTCTTGATCATGGTATCTCCCTTGCCAGGTAAGTATGAGTTGTACACATCCGAGGCCGGGGAGTCTTTCACAGACACACCATGTTGACTGATGGTGCTGACAATATAGATATCACCAAAAACTACAGACTATAAGAGGTCTGATGACCTACAGGAAGTTAATATAGAGGAAGGTTATGTGTAATAAGGTTGACAAAGATTATTTACATTTTACTTGAGAAATAATTGTTACATTTCCCATCATGCAATGCTGTATTTCCTTATCAAAAGCCAAGCTAAAATCACCAGCTGTATCTATTTATCTCCAACAAAAGAGTAAGAGCTGAACAGCGAGTTCAGATGAGACGAAGCTAAATCAAACTGCAGTCAAAAGTAGTTTGATCCACATTTTAAATCCAGAGGAAAGAATAAAATCACACGAACGTTTTCACCATAAGGCTGTACGTTTTCTCACATTACAACCACTTCCGGTTTCGTTGTTTACTGCTGATGTGCTGCTGACACTGCCATCTATTGGTCTGTAGTGAGAACACCGGTGGTTAAACATTTATCTCTGTGCTTCGCTGTGGGTATTTTACAGTACGAAGACACAATTTAGATAATATATATTTTTTAAATTAATTAAACAGAAATTGTTACCTTTCTTTTGATATGTCAGCAGAAAGCAGGCTGGGAGACTACAACATCATAAAATAATGCAGAGCGGATTCTCACTTTTGGGGAATGAGCGCTACCTACTAATCAGACTGAACCTGCAGTTCATTTTAAAACCGACTTTAGTTAAAAAATATTTATCGCTTTAGTGCAACGTATTTGCATTTTAAAGTGACACATTCAGTTCCGGTTCTCTTCATACATCCTTGGTTAAGATGTAGCTGTCCCCTAAATGCTGACCTCTGACCCCACAGTTCTAGCTCGCTTACCTACTTGAAATGCAATTGAGCCCAAACACATTTGAACACGCGGTAAAACATCTATTATGAAGTTGCCCCGTCGATAAAACGAACTGACATTAATTCCTAATTTGCACAGGCTTTTATTCTGACGTCACCTGTTTACCTGGAGATGAAGCTGAAATCAGGGCGGTGACGCAATGAAACACCAACAAAAAAACAAAAAAACTCGATTGACACTGTTGGCACGAGACGCGTCTGGCATGACAAAAGAGAAATGAAGTAGTAAATGAACTTACCGACGGCCCTTCTGGTGTCAAATACAGATTTACACGGAGACAACTTATCTCCGAGACCTCGACAGCGTCTCGTTATGCAAATGAGCTCTTTACTGCCCCAGCGAGCCGGTCAGGTACCCCAGCACGGGATCGCGTGACGCAACAGTTTACTCAAAATGTTTTTCTTTATATCATCTCGGATTTCACACTTTCTAAGTTCAAAATTAAGTAAGGACCAAAAGAGACAGAAGCTTGATGCTAATTACTGACATTTATTTTTGTTTGAGATAAGACTGTTGACTAACACTCATCTGGTCTCACGCACACAATCAATCTGTAATGGTTTTGAATCAACTTGCAGATCTCAGCTGAAAGCTGGGTAAAGTCAGTGATTGAACGGAGTTATCTCAAACTGAATGGGGGATCCCTTTAAAGAACCATTTCAGGGGGCGTGTCCAGTCTGTTGACGTCGAGAAGGTAAGCAGCAGTAGCAGCATAGAACTTAGCTTCATGACTTCCCTGTAAAAGCCTCGGGAACTCATGACGACCGCAAACTTAATTGTGTTTAACCTGCTTCGGTTTATTAATGCCACAACATACTTCGACTCGCAGTTCCTCCTTGGTTTGGTGTGTAGTGAGCCGTTAGTATTCGGCCAAACAAAAATAGCTCCTGTCGCTGGCGGCAGAACTGGCTGTTTGCAGCTGACTGACGTTGACCTCAGGTTTCGAATCAACTTGCAGATCTCAGCTGAAAGCTGGGTAAAGTCAGTGATTGAACGGAGTTATCTCAAACTGATGTTCTTATGCTCAGTACTTAGGCAGTGGCCAAACAATCACACACTCGGGTAAACACAACTTTAAGGGATACTTAATATATTTATCAGTGGTGGAATGTAAGTACATTTACTTAAGTAATTTAAGTACAAATTCTAGGTACTTGTCCTTTACTTGAGTATTCCCATTTTATGTAGCTTTATACTTCTACTCCACTACATCTAAAAGTAAAATATTGTACTTTTTACTCCACTACATTTGTCTGACAGCTTTGTACTTTTCAGATGACAGTTTTTCATCCCCTTCCTTTCCAGTGAAAATCACATTTCTCCAGATGTGTTGATGTTGAAAGTTTGTGATAAACTGAAGGATGAAGTGTTCATTTATGAGAAAATCCTCCTACTTCTTAATCGAAATAAACTGTTAAAAAAAGCCTCTTGGATCAGTTGGAAAATAGTCAAATGTAACATACACATTAATACAGCAGTAATATTAATCCAGAAACATGCATAATAAAACTGCAGAGCACTTAGGATATATAAATTCAGCCATTTAATAGCCCCACCTCACACAGCAAAATATGAAATGAGGAGCTTTTTAAAGGTGTTTTTCAAAGCTCTGTTGGAACAATGTAACCATATTTAATGACCTGTACATCCTCTACACAGAGTCATCATCTTCCACCGGGTCTTCCAGTCGGCGGCCTCACGTGACATGTCCTCTCCAGAGATCGACTCTCTCTCCTGGGGCCACATGAAGGTGAAGGGATGCTCCTCCAGCTACAAGGACTGTAAGGTCTGGCCCGGAGGCAGCCGGGCCTGGGACTGGAGGGAGACGGGGACCAAGGTGAGTGGAACCGGAGCCGGAACGCCCACAAAATATACATGTTGATGGCGGCAAACGGTTGACCACAGTAATCACGCTCACGCGCGCACGCACACGCACACCATTTTGTCTTTGCCCCGCCCCCCAGCATTCCCCGGGCGTCCAACCCGCCGACCTGGAGGAGGTGCTGAAGAAGGGAATAGACTTGCTGGTCATCGGCAGAGGCATGAATGAAGCTCTGGAGGTAAAACAGACCCACAGAAAAGTTATTCAGATTCTCACATCTTGTGCTTACGTAAAAGTAACATTACTGCACAGTAGAAATACTCGGTTACATGTGATGGATTAAAATCTTTACTGAAACAAAAATACAGAATACAAAATCTACAAAAAAAACACCAAAATAAAAAGCAGTTATTATGCAGAATGTCTCATTTTGGAATAATTTATATTACTTCATTGGATTTGAATTAATGATGCATTAATGTGCTATCACTTTCATGTTGAAACTGGTAAAGGTGGAGATTATTTCTTATTTTTAAAAGTATTTTTTTTATTTTTGAGGTGCTTATCTCAACTACTTTATATGCTAATGTGTCATTTATTTGTTGATTTATATTTTGTATCAATAATCTGGATCTTCAAAGTAACTAAAATGTTCAAATGAATGTATTGAAGTAAAAAAAGTGCAATATTTAACTTAAGTAGAAATACTCAAGTAAAGTATATCAGAATTGTACTTCGGTACCGTACTTGGGTAAAAGTGCTCAGTTACTTTCCACCACTGAGGCACAGTATGGAGTTTAGGTTTGGCAGCCGTCAGAGCCCCAAAAAAACCCACTCCAGGTTGCGTTTCCGTGTGTTTAGCTCAAGTAAAACCGGAGCGTGTGTGTTCTGTCTGAAACTCTGTGGAGACGAGCCATGAATCCGTGTGTGCGGTCGTCTCCTCCCTCAGGTTCCCTCTGCCACGCTGGACTTTGTGATGCAGAAAGGCGTCAACGTCAGAGTCCTGCAGACGGAGAAGGCCGTTGCCGAATACAACAGACTGGCTGACCAGGGCGCCAAGGTGGGCGGGGTCTTCCACTCCACCTGTTGATGTCATCCCCCTTTGGCCTGGCTGCACCAACCGAGGCGGTCTTACACGGGATGGAGGACAGCCTGGAGGGCACCGTGTCCCAAAGTCTCGGTTCTAGATGCAGCTGGCTTGCTCTTCTAGCTCTCAGCTTCTCTCAGCGTGACTACAGACATCTGATTCAGGCTTCAGATGGAAACATCTTCATGTCCAATTATTATAAAATACAAACGCTTCTTTTGGATCAAATTGAAGATGCAATGCAAGTCCATTTGATTTTGCAGGCCAATTTTGTGGAATGTTTAAGCACAACACACACTTCTGTACAGTTCAGTTCATGTTGTTCTGCTTGTTTGCTGCACAAAATAAAATTAGAAAATGAGTCATCTCCATCTCATGGGTTTGTCTTTATCAGAAACAAATTGTAAAGTACAAAAATATTCCCCATACAATCGACACGAGTAAGACACACTCTCGTGCTTCCTACTACTTAACCATAAATTATTCTTACGCTCGGCCTAATTCTAAAAGTGAATGCGTGGCCAAGAAGCTGTCGCGTGCGAGAGCTGAAGTGAGTCTGTGTGTCCTTGGTTACAGAGTCTTGGTTAGCGGCGGGCGGGTTTGGGCATGATGAAGACTTTGACGGGTTTGCTGAACGGGATGGTTCCCTCCACGGCGGCCTCTGGCGGCGGGAGGCTGTCGACGCTGTCGCTCCATCCCAGCTTGGAGGCCGGCGAAGGGGAGGAGAGGGAAGTTGAGGAGGAGCTGTAGGCCAGCAGGAGGCGCACCTCGATCTGAGACGGCTCTGAGAGGGAGAGAGAGGAAGAGAGAGAGAGACAATGAAAGAAACCAAAGTCAAAGTTGATGCACTGATGAAGAGGGCAGCGATTACAAGTCTGGGGTGTGTGTCTCACTCTGGCAGATTTTAAACATTTAGGATTTGATTTCTTTTCAACCAGGAGCCAGTTAGAAGTAGCGCTGGCTGCTATTGCTGGCGTTAACCTGAAACAGGTGTCTGATTGGAGAGAATTGGTTGGAAAGATTGTTTTTGACAGCTGCATTGATTTTATTGTTTATAATGCAGAGTTGGATCAGTTGCTCTGTGTCGACGTCTCACTCTTGTTAATCTTTACACACTTATTACTCACTGAAACAGCAATATGGGATGTGTATGTGTGATACACACCTGTCCACGCGGTGTGTGAGAGGTAAACCTGTGTGATGAGTCTGTGTCTGTCGGGTCCAGGCTTTCTGAAGTCTCCAGGTTTAGGATGGATCACGTGACTCTGGCCGTCTGGATACAGAACCTGCAGGAACACGATGCACAGAGAGTCTCATCATCAACACTCCTGAGCTACAGTTCAGGGTTTTCCACAGACGGCTTTAGCTAAACCCAGTTTTTATGTCCTTCAATCCAGTAGTCAACATTCTCATCATCTCTGGGGTCGGAGCAATAGCGAGCAGAACAATAAACATGTTACGATCTAACTGCGTCTAAGTAAAGAAAAACCTTTGCTACCGCTTTAGTAAACGTCCACGTTCTGATATCAGAAGACCTAATAATTTGACATTCGCATGTAAAGTACAAATATCACATTTATTGTAACTGTCAAGCACAATGTGCACAGAATCGATGTCTGGAAGGAAGTTGAGGCCACGAGACTTTACAGGTGTGTAGTTGAGATCAAAACAAAGACAGATATGTGGCATCGCGGCTGAAGGTCTCTAGATTTTATTTAGAACTAGTATGTTTCGTTTCAAGGGCAGGGACTTTGCTTTTTAGAATTAATAGATTTAAAAGAAACTCCCCCCACAATGTTTATTAATTTGAACCTTCTTTCATAACCTGATCTGAACCTGTCGAGCTTCGCCGGTTCATATTTTGTTGCAACAAAAACAGCAATGACCCATAAAAAAAGAATTCTGACCCAAAACTAATTCTTAAAAGCTAAAAATATTGAACAGCTTGTCACAGTCTACAAAGGACTGCTGAACGCCGCAACTCTGAAGCGGAGCAAAACCCAAAAAGGTCCAGTGAGAAGCCGAGCGCAGTAGTTTAGTCGTGCACCAAACTGACCTGTACTTTCACCGTGTTCTGGGGATCCTGGACGTGCTCCAGCGTTGCATCAATGTCCAGCGCCACCACCAGGCCGGTGGTGAACTTCAGCGGGTTGTCCGACTCCCCCGTGGGCTCTATGATGGTGGCCGTCGCCCGATGGATCTGTCGGCCGGTGGGGAGAACGTTAACGAAAGACAACGAATGTACTCCACTTATCAAACGGCACAAAAACATAGACTAACAGATTCATCAAACCTGTTCAGGCAGCCGGAGCTGCAGCAGGCCGCTCTTCCTCAGAGTCGTCTGGAGGATCTTCACCGTCTCCACCGGTTTACAGGACGACAGCCGGGGCATCAGCTCCAACAGCTTGTCCACAAAGCTGTCCTGCAGGTGGGGCAACTCGGCCAGAAACAGCCTGAGGGTTGCACAAAATATGGAAGGAAATGGTGCAAGGAGAGCATTGAAGCATATATGTAATATCGGGGCTGTTTTCAACTCACAAACTAAAGCTCAAACATCCGGACAGAAAGACGGACATTAACAGATCATTTCTCACCTCTGAAACGACTCAATGTCCTGCAAAAACTTCTCACAGCTGCTGATGAGTGGTTCCAACCTGAGATATAAGAAGTAAGAAACATCTGCATGCAGGTGTGGTCCACATTAAATGTATATGGTCAATGTGTGTGTGTGTGTGTGGACTGACCCTTGCCTAGTGCGAGCAGTCAGAACGAGCTGCAGAGCTTTGGCCTGGAGGCGAACATGATGTATGGTGGCCACCTGTCTGCTCTCCAAGCCGCTGTACAGAAACTCCAGCTTGTAGGTTTCCTCCAAGATCTACGAACACACACACACACCCACCCACCCACCCACACCCCCACACACACACACACACACACACACACACACACAACCACTTAACACAGGCGTGGTAATACCGACATCGGGGGTGCAACAGATCATAACACTTGAGTCACAGATCGGATCAGCAGAAAAGAAAGGAAATGGAGCAAATATAACTTTTAGCGATGTCCCCGATCACGCTTTGTTGATGATAACAATTGCCGATCATTGATGATCCAATAAGGCAGAAATAGATACAGATTGAGTTTGTGGTTTTGATATAGCAACTGGTCTACAAGGCTGGTCCCAAAAATCCTTTCAACCGCTCTGCGGTCAGGATAAGCCATCAAACATTCTAAATGTTATCCTTTCCCTATTGTTCTAGTCATCTAAAGTGATTATATCCATAAAAACACACACAATTCAAATGATTGAGAAATAAAAGATTATATTTTTCATTCATAAAAGAATATATACCTAGTGTTATAAAGTTAAACGGGTCATAATTGGATTGAATGGAACCTCCGTACGTTAGCGGTGCTGCCAACGTCTCTAGCTCTCCTGCTGCTGATTTAAACACAGATTTGTTGTTCACAATGTAACATAATCAGGGATTGGCGACTAGAAAGCATATGTTTGCTTTTATTTTGATCTTTTATTAATGAATATAGGCTATGACGGTTACACTGTGTAATTAATCCGTGGTTCACATACGTGCCAAACCATGAGGGGTTCCTACCGATCATGGATCAATAGCGCTCCGTTACACTGCGCGCGCGTGCGTTTTTGTGCGTATGCGTGCTGACCTGTTGAGCTGCCGCTGTGGCCGTGACGTTTTGTTTGAGGCAGAGAGGTACAGCCATGTTCCACAGCTTCTCCTGCAGAGCCTGAGGAAACGAGGCAAAGCTAAGGTTACCTTGAAACCACCAATCTGTGTCCTTAAACTCCTGCTAATGTTTTCTTTAACATCAGGGTCCTCAACGAAATATTAGTCAAAAGCATAATAGACAGAAATCCCCCCCCCCCCCCACACACACACACACACACACAACACGTACCTTCATGAGCAGCAGCTGGCAGCGCAGGTACGTAGCACAGAATTCAGCGGCTCCAGCGAGCTCCGTCTGCAGCTCCCCGAGCCGCCGCAGGTCTCTGCAGACAGAAAAACACATTAACATTCTTCTTCCAGTTGTCACCAAATACAATCACCACTTTACCAAATTAACATGGTTTTCAGATCATAAATGTCTGAGGGCTGGACGATTCAATTTTTTGCACACAGTATATTCAACTCAAATATGATGTCATTATTTCATATTTGAAGCTTCTATTGAGGGTTTTGAGTGAAGTTTTAAATGTCTGTTACATTTTATGACATACACAGCCTACAAAAAGAAAATCCTGGAAAAAAATCTTCAGTGATTCATCAGATTGAATGAGTTTTTTTTGTTTGTGTGTTTATGCACCGAATCGTGAAGTTCAGCAGGTCCTGGGCTCCGGGTGCTTCCAGGTTCTGGATGGTGCTGACCCTGTTCAGACTCTGTTGTAGGAAGAGCTGAGCGGATTCCACAGAACCCGAACTACAACGCGAGTCCACCAAGTCCAGACCGTTGCCCGGCAACTAAAAGACAGGACAACAGTTACAGGAGAGAATGTTGTTTTCTAAATCGACAAATTGTTTGTAATTTTCAAGCAAAACGTTTTTGTTTAAACTGGTTCATTTTGAGAATTTGCTGCTTTTCCCTTTTGTCTTATATAATAGTAAAATAAATATCTTTGGTTTTTGGACTGTCGGACTGACAAAACAGGCAAATAGAAAGTGTCACCAAACTGCGATTGGTCTCCTTCGCTATTTTTCTGATTTTGTACGAATAATCGATGAATCAAGAGAATAATCAGCTGATTAACTGTTAAATGTAGCCCCGGTTGGAAACTGGATCAAAAGACCAAAGCCCCTGACGTTGGGAAGTTCTGTGTCCGTCACGCTGAATACAGAGGGGCAGCGTGGACATGCGGCAGTACGATTGGGAGAACCGCAGTGTTTCACTCCTCACTCTCAGTGGCGGTACGAGGTGAGACAGGCTGTCTCTCAGGTAGGCGTAGTGTCTGAAGGTGTGGTCGGAGAACAGCGCCGGCATGGTGGGACACGACTTGGCAGCGTTGAACACCAACACCAGCACCGCGATGTCTGAGATCAACAACCAGAGTCGAGAAAGAACAACACAGTTCACAGGTCCAGAGCTGAGCGCTAACTTGTGTGTTTATGTTTTCTTTTAATTTGTCTTCTGCATATTGAGATATCCTGGCAGTTTTAGTTGAATCACAACAGACAAAAGTCACATGTCTGTCCAGGAGAAGATCATCTGAATACCGATGTCTCACATTTAGGGTTTAAAGTTTGTCTCGTCTTCTATATGTGAGACTATCCTTGAATCCTTTATTCCACCTGTGCCAATAGGCTTTGTCTCAATACGACACGAAGGATTCATTTCTAAATCAGATTAAATCATGTTGCACCAATCTTTAAAACTAGTTTATAATTTAGAAAGTTACATTTTAAGCTTCCTTTAAATGTCAGTTTAGTTCTTATTGTAGTCCTAGATTCAATTCAATTCTGTTGCACTAAAACCTTTAACTCAAATGTAATTTACTTTAAACTTGAGATTTTAAAATGGCTGCCTTTTTTAGATGGATTTGAGCAAAATAATCAAGTTCATCAAAGGAAGTTAATGAGGGTTTTCCTCTCTATTTTATAGACTACTTCTGACAGCACGCAAATGTGTATATTTATTTTAATTCTGGTAAGCAAACATGTTCATATTGATAAAACTCTAATTTTGGTTTAAACTTGGATTTACTAAACGAAGATTAGCTTCTAATTGAGCAACAGGGCTCTGCTTAAATTTAAATCTGGATTCACTCATTTTAAACCTACTTTTGCTAAACTCTGATCAGACCTAATCTTAGATGAAATTAATTTTGGGAGTTTCACGAGTGTGAAGGATACAGGCTGGATCGTCCATGTCGGGCTCTGGTGTGTCGAAGTATGGGTGTGTGCTGAGCAGCTCAGGAACCAGCGGCAACACCAGCGTTGGGTGACGGGAACCCAGGAACTTCAGACACCTGGAGGAAAACAAGAAAGTAAAAAAAATCAGTTTCAGTGTCATCAATGGACAGTTTCCATAAAAAACTAAATATTGTATTCAAGTCGCTCTATTATTCATTTGTCACTAACAGTGTTGAACATCACACTCGCTTTGTGTATAGTGCCATATTGTCATGACAATCTTAAACAAGCGGTTCTCAAACTTTCGAAAAACCTCAAAGTCACCACAAGGATCTTTTATTTTGTGTGAATTTTGGCGGCCCCTGCATCCGAAAGTGGTTTCCCTTCAGAAAACCTCTCATTTTACTGGAGCAGGCGTCTGACAGTCTGACCCGCACAGTCCTGGTTCTGGTTCTCCCGTGCCTCCCTTCCCTCCAACGGGCCAGGCAGCGTGGTGCCTGACGCTCTGCTCCTGGCCGGAGGAGGGGAGACGCTTCAAACTGCAGGTCGAAGACACTGCAGTGAAGCCGGATCTGGGTCTGTCTAGGGTGGGTTGGTCTCTGCTGGAGACAGAGTCGGATTTTGCGCGGAATCCGACCTAGTGGCACCGACGACAAGCTTCAAGAATAACTATATAGAAGTAGCCAGTCTTCTCGCTGATGGTCTCGTCAAAGAGAGGTATCAGTATTCATTTGAGATAAATAAAGTTTTTTTTTTTATTTATAAATTTTTTCTGAAATATCAATACCCTAACTGTGCTGTCTATTGATAAATCTATGGTGCTGTCCTGAAAACTTCAATACAAAACGTAGTTAATGCAAATGTCGCCTTGTTGTTTTATATACGGTGACACTATTAGAAATGTACAATGAGTAAAGGAACAAAACTCACAGTGCATACACGCGCGCACACACACACACACACACACACACACACACACACACACACACACACACACACACTTACTTCCAGACGGAGTTGCGGTCGGTGGGATACTTGTTGAGGTTCTTCAGCAGCTCCAGCAGAGCCAGCTGGATGCACTCTTTAGTGGAGACGTTGGTGTAACAGATTAACTCGTGGAGGGCTTCTCTGATGTCACGAGACGAGTCCTGGAGACCGACAGTGACGTCATCAATGTGAGAGTGGATAACAAGTGAAAATACATATTTCAGAGCTTAGAGATCAACTCTTCGACCAGTGTGTGTGTGTGTGTGTGTGTGTGTGTGTGTGTGTGTGTGTGTGTGTGTGTGTGTGTGTTTACCTCCAACACAGCCAGCACAGTGTCCAGCTGGTCCTCTCGGAGGGTTATGTTGGTGGATATTTCTCTAAGCACGTGGATGGACTGCAGCCTCACTTCCTCGATCTCGTCGTTGAACATATCAACCAGGAAGTCAAGGCACTTTTCGGCAAAGCTGGGGGAAGAGCGAGCCAGCTGGGACAGCGCCTCCACCGCCGCAATACGGACCTCTGAAGTAATGTGAAAGGACGAGAGAGCACCAGTGGGGGAAAAGCATGGAAATACGACATCAGTAACATCTTAAGGCTGTGAGACAAAGACAAACTGCACCGCGTCTGACGTACCAAACATCTCGTCCTCCAGGCCGTGAACGAAGGCCCCGCAGGCCCCCGAGGCGATGAGGTAGACAGTGTTTCTGTCCAGTTTCTCCTTGGGGGCGTCGTCGGCCCACTTCCTGCCAGAGGAGAACTCTCCAGACGTGAAGAGCTCCTTGGCCCGTTCGTGGGCCGTGCGCTTCCTCTGGGACACAGAAACAGGAAAGTGAGCGGAGGTGTGCCTGTTAACATTTTAAAAGACTTTCTTAATAAATAAAAAAAGACGTCTTGTGAGCAAACTTCCATTACTCACCCTGAGATCCGACATAAGCTTCTTATCCAACGTTTGCTCCAGGAAGTGAGGGCTGACCTGTAGTATTGAACCCTGACACACCAGAAAAGATTCAACAAGTTTCACTTATTGTTAAATAGAGCACCGGGCTTCACAGGCTTCATCCGTGAAAGTGATGCACCCCCCCTCCCCCCTCACCATTCAGTTATAAGCGTCTGTTAAGCGTTCAGACTTGACAGGGCTGTTACGGAGAGCCACAATTCTCACGTGAGACAATTTTATTATTGTTGTTGTACAAGAGCATTTAAAAGGATCAAGCTTAGAAATGATCTGACATAAGAGGAATTCACTCAACAAACAAAATGATATGTTATGTTAATCTGACGGCATTCAATTCAGACCTGTGCCGTGTTGGAAGTGTTAAAAGTAAAGTGTGTGGCCTTTAGGGGGATTCCATTGGCAGAAAAGGAATAAAATATTAGTATTAGTTTTCTTTTAGTGGGTGGTAATAGCCTGAAAAAAAGACTAGAAAGAGCGGTTTATATCTACATACGAAGCGGGTCCTCTTCACGGAGCCGGCCGCCATGTTCCTACAGTAGCCCAGAACGGACAAACTAAACTCGGACTCCAGAGAGGACCATTCACGCTTTTTCCGCACGGGCCAGCTTTGTTCCCCCACACGAAGTTTCAGTTGGTTGCAATCTACAACCTCGCCATATTTTTCTATATTTTGACATGCATCAATTTGATAATGCTCGCAATTGGGGTGTGGGCGGGACCTCGATAACTCTGGCTTGTACAGTGGGAGGAAGTGACGACACGTCGTCCATCTTTATACACAGTCTACGGTCTGATCCCTCACCAGCGTTTTGGCGGCCTGCACCCGGACCATCCAGGATCCGTCGCTGACCATGTGACTGATCTTCCCAAACACATCATCGACAAGTCGGATCTCCTCGTTGGACGACGGGATGGGAACAATGCTGGTTGGACAGACGGAACAGGGAACAACTGGTCAGGCAGGGCTACTACAAACTGGTGCAACCAATGAGTTAAGTCAGTGGACATTTTGAAATGTAAATTAATGAATTAAAATATCAGCAATCAACATTACAAATAAATACTATCTTTTCTGGGTTTCCGCTTTTAAAGCCAGTGACAAGTCTTACAGATACGATTGTCCCTTAACGCTATAAAGCTCGTCGTGTTGCAGACCCAGAGAGCGAAGCGAACTCCACAGCTCGTGCTGACAGTAAGTCACATTCTCACCTTTCCGGGTACAGCTGGCTGAGCACCCACACCATCTGCACCGCCGCCGAGCGGACCTGCTCGTAGTCATCTGTCAGCAACCTGCAGGCCTGCAAACACACACACACACACACACACGTGTTACACACTCACAGCCACTGTCGCTGGGACGGCTGCTGACGATTAACATCATGAACGGTACACTGAATCCCTAAACACCTTTCTCATGGCAGTCTGTTAATATCATTACTTTATTATTATTCTCCCACAGAGAAATCCGTTTTGCAATAGTCAAAATGTCCACCGTGAGGAAGGTCTGTTCACTCCGGGATCTCCATTATTTTGGCAGGTTTCAGTAAAGATGCGGGCAATGGATACAGGTGACAGTGCTGTTACCTGGTCGTAAATTATCTCATGAACCTTTATTCCTCTCTCATGCAGCTGCAGCTGGAAAGCAAACACACAGATTGAGCTGTTACGTAGAGAATAATCCCTGGCACAACAACGGATTGGGTGTTCTCACTGCTGGTATGTGTGGTCCCTGAATTACGCAAGTGTGGTGCTGGTTGAGTTTTTTGTTTTGTTTAGTGAGTGCAGGTGATGGCGGTGTCCTACCATGGCTTTGAGGGCCGCAGTGCGAACTCTGGGGTCCTGGTCCCCGAAGTAGTCGCTGATGATATTCTGGACGTCCCTCACTCCTCCTGGAGCACCGAGTAAACGTGTGGAACGACAAAAGAACCATGACAACACATGACGCACCAATTCACGCAAAGAATATTCACAAGCCAAAAATGAGAGTTCTTTTAAGTTCCGACTGTAATGGCAGACATTTCAAAGCTTTCGAGTATTTTCCTGTCAACTTGCATACATAAAAAGTGAAAAGAAAAGAAAAAAGATGCATTTACTAAAAGGGTATGCATTTACATTTTCTAAGACAGCGGGCCTTAATCGCTTGTCTGAGGCAGTTCTAAAAATATTCATGAATCACGGATTTGTGCACAGTTCAAGCACTGTTTGTGAATGAGGCCCATTGAACCTTTAAGTAAGGAAAGTCTCTGTCACAGTTCAGCAATCGAGACGTACGGAGCAACGGCACAAACCTAACGACGTGCCAAGTCCCTCGTTGTCTTTGGTCAGCGGAGTGTCCACCGTGCCGAGACATCCGAGGAGCTTTAGACACTTGTTCCTCACCCCGAAATACGTATCAGACAGGTGCTGAGAGGAGGAAAGAGGGGGCGGGGGTTCTGTTAAATCTATAAAGAACACTTAACGGTGAGGTACTGTCTACGAAATGTCTGTGCGCCTCACCTTGCAGGCCATCTCTATGAGCCTCTGTCTGACTGTAGGACTCTCAGGTAGTTGTGTGCCAATGACCAGCAGAGTGTCCAGCAGCTGGGCGAGGACCTGATGGGACTCTGCAGACACAGAGACAAACAGAACAGAGCAAACACTTTGTTAGCTATTTATATTTTTGGGAGGGGGGTGGACAAATGATTTTAACGTTACGTTACTAACACCGTGCTGTGAAAGTACTTAACAGGTAAAAGTTCTGCTTTCAATAAAGGCAAACGTAAGTAGAACAGAACATATTGTTGAATAAATAAATAAATAGGGCAGCTTGAAGGTGTGTCTGAACAGAGAAGGAGAGATTCACACATACACTTGGACCAACAAAATCACTTTGTTTTTCACGGTGACAGATACCCCAGGAGGAAGCTCCAGCCAAGAAGCTCCGTCTGTCCAATACAATTTCACTTTATGTTAACGTGCAAATCTGTGTTTTGACCGATTCTACGGATCTCGTTGCAATTTCCCCTGTTTCTCTCGGGAGGTCATTGAAACGTAAAACTCTTTTAAAAGCCATATTCTTGATACATTTTTAATTTAAATGATCAGAAAAGGCACACTATTTTAAATCTCTTCAGCCAGACATTCATAAATTCTTCCTACATCATCAAATTGTTCCGTGAAAACACTGCTCGGTGCATAGATGCAATAACGCTGCTATTATGTCTTTACAAACACTTCATGCTCGGTGAAGAACAAAAAATTAAATAAAGATCAGAGTATCTCTTTCCCAAGTGCAAACAAATATTATATTCATTTCTAATTATTAATCTAATGTACGTGTGTATAAATACGCAAGTAATAAATCCAAGGTTCAGTCTGTGTGTGTGTGAAACATATCTTACTCTCATTGTTGAGCGTGTTAATGGCGTCGTCCACGATGCAGTCAGGGCTGAAGCCTTGCGTTTTGGACAGCAGGCCCAGCAGAGAGGCGATCTTCAGCCTCACCGAGTTATCCGTCTCCTGGGGGAGGACATCAGCATCAGATGTGTGCAGCTTAGCTTAGTTAGACTGAACCAAGTGAACGTAAACATGAAGACATTGTGAATTGTGCTTGAAGCCACAGGATATGCATGAGCGCAGCAGAGCTCTTTTTATTACAACCTTGCAGCGGTTATCTACATTTATAACGCTCTCAGTAAGCGATGGACTATGTTCCCGGTTAGGACCCCATAGCTTGTTACCTTGTAGTAGTGCTCCAACAGGATCCTGATCACACCCTCCACGCTCTCCACCTCCACAGGCTTGCGCGCAAACTGCAGCAGGTACTGCAGGGCATCGGTGGAGTTGGTGGCCTTGCAGAGGTCAATGTGCAGAGCCGCAGACTTGCTGGGTTTGGACAGACGGAGCTTCTTGGCTGGAGCTTCCTCCTGGGGTATCTGTCACCGTGAAAAACAAAGTGATTTTGTTGGTCCAAGTGTATGTGTGAATCTCTCCTTCTCTGTTCAGACACACCTTCAAGCTGCCCTATTTATTTATTTATTCAACAATATGTTCTGTTCTACTTACGTTTGCCTTTATTGAAAGCAGAACTTTTACCTGTTAAGTACTTTCACAGCACGGTGTTAGTAACGTAACGTTAACTGTTACCTTTACGTTACTTCTTCCAGCTCTGACAGGGTCAGCGGACAAACACTGGTCGCTTTTACAGGCTTGCCAGTGAGAAAGGCGTCTGTCAATACAGACTGTGTCACAGGAAACCAGGAACTGGCCCCATTGACATTACACGCCACATAGAAGAATTGTATGTAACGTTAACTATTCTTAAACATCTTAAAAGTTAGCTAACGGTTATCATCAGTTGTGAGGTTGTTGACGGGAGCTCATTGGTGTTCAGGCTACTGAGTCACATGAACGACAGTCAGCTGCCTACACTGACTCAGACGGTCAACCACTAACACTATAATATCACATATGCAGTGTTTATGGTGTATACATATCACAGAGATGACCTGCGCTACGTTGTGACTGTTGTTGTGGTCGGGTTAACGTTAGTTAGCCGTTTAGCACTAGCTAACAGGCTAGCTAGCTCTGTGGCGCAACCTTTAACGTTCACGTTGAGTTATAATGAGTTTACAGCGAGGGGCGATAAAAAGGGGTGTCACGTGCTCACCTGTACAGTTTTAGAAAACTCCTCATAAACTCGCTTTTTCAAGTGCGCTGCCATGTTCAGGGAAAGACGACTAGCCAAGTGTTGTGTTCGGTATTCAGTTAGCGACATACATTTGTCCCTTTAGACTTCCCGTAGCTACGGCAAGAACGGGAAAAGGCAATTGGTAAATTACTCTTGTTCCTGTTTACTCGGTAAATTGACTTTTTACTACATGTCATGACGTATCCTATAAACCCAGCTTCATATAGTGTAGGCAGATCAGTCAATTTTGAATATAGTTGCTTATATACCTAGGGTTCATACAATCATACAATGTTCTGCTACTACACAATGAGAACCTTTAAATGTAGCATAAACTGATTTGTAGGATTATGTAAAAGTATTGAGTCAAAATAGTTATTTTTTTATTCAAGTTTTAGCTTTTGATAGTTAATAGTTGTTTTTTTATTTATCAAACTGATACTTATTTTCCCAACTAACCGATTATGTATTAATTGAGAAAAATGTCCAACAGTTTTGTTTTGTCTGTCAAACTGTTCAAAACCATAGGTTAATCCCTTTACAGTGATACAAAACAGAGAAAAGTATCAAATCCTCATGTTGAAGAAGCTGCAACAAGAGCTTTATTTGTGTTTTTGCAAGAAAAAAAATACAATTAATCATTTATAAAAACAGTGGCTAATTGATTTTCTGTCAATCAACAAATCGGACTAATTATTCCTGCACTAGTTGTTGATTCTGTAATGTGGTGGATTAAGAACTTAATCTTACATGACATTTATTTGAAGATTTTACAGGTACAATTTAAGGCACTGTTTCAGAGAATACAATTCAACATTGATAAATAAATGTTCATACATTTAATCGAATTTAATACTGCCACACAACTTTCATTCTGTAACTGACTACATTTAAAAGTAATCGAGCCTAACAACATTTATTCATAAAGTTCACAGTTTACACGAGTCATCCTTTTTCAAACTAATGAATAATAATGTTGCTTTCTGAACACAACACAGTTCAAACTAACCTTTAACCCTCACTTAATGGAAAGTTGAAACAGTTTAGAAATTGATTTCATCGACAGAAGCACACGACACAGACTGCGTTTTGTCACGATGACCGTAACCATTCATGGCTGCCGCAGCAGCCACGCACTTTGGCAGGATGTTTTATTCTTACATTTGGTTTAACCTGTTACACACCATCATTCTGCAAAACAGAGTCTACTGGGAACCAGTGTTTCGATATTAAATATTGTCAAAGCAGAGAGGAGGAAAAATGGTTTCTTCATTCAGTTTGAACTCAAACCTATTTTACACTACTCATACTATCAATTGTACCACTACAACTAATTATACTTCTGTTACATACAACTAACACTACTGCACTTCTTTCAGCAACAAGCACTGCTTTCTGCTCATTAATGAATCGGAAGGAAGAAAAGATGAGTTGCTCAAACGTTTGGTGGAGACTTTAGATGGGATGGCTTGATATTCAGAAAGTATCAAACAATTATAGTGTATTAGACACAGAGGAGGGGAAGCTGATCAATGCCAAAAACTACAAACGAAAATCTGTCAGATTTGCTCACAATTGAGGAGCATCTACAAAGTTGAGGCGTTCAGCCTGCCTGCTTTGGCCCGCTTGCGGTCCCCTCTCCATGTGAAGAATCCCACTATGAGCACCATGAGCGGCAGAGCCACACAGAGCGCAATGCGGCTGATGGGCAGCTGGATTGGACCATCTATGGAGGACGAAGCAGGATTCTGGGCGGTGACAGGATTTTGGAACAAAAAGAGAGAAGTGAAGTCCAGAAACGTCACCCCGCTGTTCTCTCGGCCGCTCACCTGACACCTCCACTTCCTGTTGTTGTCTTCCCTCTTGAGTTCCGTGACCAGAGTGATGTTGCAGCTTGTGCTGGAGATCAGCTCGTGCCTGCGCGGAGCGGGAAAAAAACAATTTAAAAACATGTGAATGAGCCACACTGTTGCACTGGGTGACATGTTCCTTCATGAACACATGCACACACCATAGTTTTTGTAGACTCAACCCCCACACACACCGTCCTGCTGCCACAAATACTCAGTAGAGCACCAAATGTAGATTAATCCATCAAATGCACTGATTCCTCCTGCTTGTTTGATAAAAACTAGAGTGAGCAGCTGTTTTAGGAAATGACTGAAACCTTTTAGAAATTAAACTCAATAACTGTAAGTCATTTTTAAAAGATTTGCGCCTTCAGTAGGAACCATTGGACTCTGGACGGAGAGCAACAGACAGGGGAAGTAGGAAACCATGGGAACACATTGTTGGCTTTGGGGTTTTCGTGGGAATAAGAAAAATAAAGACTGTCACCCTTTAATGTTAAGAATACGGATAATTAAATACAGGTTTGTGCTTCGTAATAATGTGTGGAAGCCTATTTCTGCCACGAAAGTAGCAAAGGAATTGTACAGAAAACTGAATACCTGGTGTCGTTGCGCAGCACAGCTCCGTCCTCCGCCGCCCAGTTGAGGTTGAACTCGGTGGAGTGTCGCACGCAGAGCAGAGTGTCGTAGTAGGTGAAGAGGATGCAGCTCAGGGCGAGGCGTCCTCCGGGCTGCAGCTCGGTGACCTTGGAGGGCGACGTGATGCCGAGGACAGAGACGTAAACAGCAGTGATGGATTGTCCGTGCTCCATGCAGACGTAGGAGCCTGCGTCGTCGATGACGACGTCGCGGAGGGCCAGAGAGCAGTTGGGCGCGATGGTCAAGCGGCTGGACTTGTCTGAGTCCGCCCTCACCCGCCCCTCGCTGACCTCCTCAGTGTAGCGCACCCGGCCGCCTTGGTAGAAGGTCCAGGTGATGAAGGTGCAGTTTAGGGGGACCAGGCTGATGCACGGCAGGAGGGTGTCCCCTCCAATTCTGCTGTACAACAACACTGCATCCTTACTGCACCACACAGCTGGAAACACAGAAGTCACCAAAATGATAACGGTGCCAACTCATTTTTATGTTTCTAATTCATATGAATCCACAACATTTGACTCTGACTTTCAAAAGCTGAGACGTGGAGGATTTAAAAGAAGATGACCAGTGTTACATAAAAATCTGTGATCCATAGCACTGGTTCCCAACCTTTTCTTCAGCCTGTAATTCTACAATTTAACGACGACCTGCGACCTCTGGTCACACGGTGCATGTCTCTCGCGAGCAGTTCATTTAAAAAGGGATTTTCCTTCGCAGACAGTTTCATTTAAATAATGTTGAGGCACGAAGAGGTAAAACTATCCAGTATTCCTGATTTGAGGCAGAAAATGACAGGAACCAAAAACTAAATGTAAAATTGTCACAGCTAAACAGCTAAACTCCTCACAACAAATGAGAAAGTATACTTTTGTCGATGAGTTTAAGTTTAGATGGGAGTTTTTATACCCCACTGGGTTTTATTCATGTTTACATCTTTGCCATTTGGGGGGCTGGATATATTCACTATGGTAGATTGTGTGATTTATAGCATATAACAAAATGTAAATGTAGAAATCATTAAACCGTGTGGTCTTTGACTGCAACCCAGAACCAAACACTTTGTGACCAAATCTCAGGAACAGACATGAACTAAATCAACTCCCTTGGTGGAAATAACTATGTATAGGCAACTTGAGGTATATTTTATGCTGCTCTATACTTCTACTCTATATTTTTAGCTGAAAAGATCTACTCCACATTTATTTGACAGCTATAGATGTACTTTTCAGATTAAGACAGAAAATAAGATTATGAAATACGATGCATTGTTAAAGATGAAGGTGGTTTCCAAAATGTTTGGCTTGCCCCTTCCCCCTCACAAAAACCTTGCAGCCTCCTCTGACATTCAGATGAGTTGTTAGCAGTTCCACCTGGTCAAATTATACAATATATATTTAAAAAAAGCAAAGATAGGAGAAATATCCAAAAAGTGTATTTCTTTCCTCCCTTTCGAGGGTCAGAACCATGACTTTTACTTAGTGCATTTAGCAGATTACACTTCTGGACATATACTCATAAGAGACTATTTTTACATAGTTATATTGGTACTTTTACTAAAGTAAAGTACTTCTTCCACCCCTGACCAAATCCAAGCCAACCCTAAACGGATCAAAATAAAAGTGTACCTGTTAGAAGCAGACTGTCGAGCAGGAGGACTCTCATCAGGTTTTCTCTGGACGTCATGTCAGAGGGTTCACCTCTAAAGCAACTGTTTGTCTCTGCTGCTGCTCTTCCACCTCTAAAGCAACTGTTTGTCTCTTTGCTGCTGCTCTTCCACCTCTAAAGCAACTGTTTGTCTCTTTGCTGCTGCTCTTCTACCTCGACAGTAGCTCTGTTTCCATTTCCTGTGTTGCACAGAACACACACATCTGCCTTCATCTTTACTGTTGTGAGGGACACTTTTATATTTTATTTATAGTTTACACTATTTATTTTATTACTTTTTTGTATAAAAAGTATAAAAAATGATGTTCTATCCATGAGTGATTATGTTAATTTGGTGCATTTTCATGATTTTGTTTTTCCTTGTAAATCTATACCAAAATATTTTGTCGTTGAAAAGGTTCTCTTAAGTCAAAAATATACTTTTTCAACTTCTTCCCAAAGTGTCACATAACGTGAAAGTTCACTCTTGTCCTTGGAAAGAGGAGTTTGACAAAAATAATCTGCGTGCCACTTTCTCCAGAGCTTTCAACAGCATCTCATGGGAATAAAGCTGAACATCATCATTAAATGCAGTTGAAAAGCTAGTAAGTGGAGTTTGAGCTTCGATTATTTTGTCAAACCACTCTCACTTCATTTAATCCAAGTGAATAGTAACGTACTGCTTCTACAGTTTTACATAATAGAACAAATGCCATAAAATAAAAAGACACTTACATATGAAATTCAAATTGTTGAAATTGTTTTCCTTTGAAATGAATGTCCAACATTTTATTCATCCTGTGACTCCCTGTGATGTGTTGTGTTTTTGTTTCTATATGCTACTGTAACAAAGTGCTGATTCCTAAAAAAGATGGTTGGAACTGAACGCAGATTTTAGTGGTGTCATTCCACTGATACACACATTAATAATAGACAAACCACACAACAGTGTTTTTGTCACTGGATGCTATCACTTCAGTTTTAGTTTAAGTGCATAAACGGGTGCCAGTTTCCTTTATCATGTGATACAAGGTGTGAAATTAAACCTTTTCACCACTTACTTTTTTTTGTTTGTTTTTTTAAGAGGAAGTGCGACTGTATCACGTTGTGGTTAAAACTCCTATTGGTCGAACGTCAATGCTCATTTTTGTGAACTCACTTTGCTCTTTAGCTCTAAACACAGTCGAGGCTGAAGGGAATATCATTCATTTTGCAGGTAGTTGGTCATAAACCAAAGTATTGGACAAGTTGAAATGTTGACATGAAAAGTCAGGATCACCTTGTAAATTACAATCCCACCTGAGCGGAACATGAATGGCATTAATCCATGCAACATTTGACCCAAAACCTTAATCCTTAATCAGACCCTCGGAGTGTGAGGCATCAAGGTGTAATTACATTATTATATCGTATTCATCAAAGTAGATGGCGCTCTAAATGAAGCTCTCGAGACCTTCTTACCTTCAAGATCGAAATACAGGAGCAAACACAACTGTATACGAACATCTGATATTTACACATGAAATATTTCAGTTGAAGCCTGTTAACGACAAAACAAAAAGCCCGGTGAGGCATGTTGTTACATGAGTCATCAGACACCGAGGTGAATCTCGTCCAAATAGTCGAAGAGCCGACAGAAGGACACTTGATGGCCCCAATCTCTGATCCGAATCTCTGACCCCTCTGCTACAGCACCGTATTTGCACTCACTGTTTACCGCTGTTTTTCACACTCTTATCACACAGGAAGTGGTCTGACTTAAGACTCCGCCGGCTCGTAGAGATCCGGCCCTGCTGTGTGGTTAATCCTAAAGCGTCTGCTCCATTTTCTGATGACGTGCGCGCTCAGTTTTTTGACCTTTTTGTTTCTTATAATCTGAGTCGCGGATTGCCCAACGCTGTGGCAGAATTTCCCCTGCCACGGCACACGAACTGTGAGCTATCTTTCTCACCGAACTGACTTGCCCAACAATTATTTCGGGGAAATGGATTTTCACTTCACTGGTTTCAAGAGCCACAGCCACTAGTAACTCTTCATAATGAAGATTTCAAGCACAAAACATATGATCTCTTTCTAAAATCTTACAGATTGAACTACCAAAAGTGTATGAAGTACTCCAACTACAATATTATTGGACAGCTTACATATCAACACATGAATTATAATAGACTAAAACGGACCGTATATGAAGACGATACTTTACGCACATGTTGCTGATAATACTTCTGTCATTTTACTTACTGAAGTTATTTAAATACTTCTTTCTCCACTGCACAAAAAGCAGTATTTGTTCATTTGTATTGCGTCCTATTGTCCTGCTGTTCGTGTTAATATGTCCATTCCCTTTAGCCGGTCAGGGAACCCGACTAAACAACCTACTTCTAAACCGGAAGTGAAAAAAATATTTTTTGTAAAGTTGAGTAGTTATCCTTTATTCAAATATAGCTGCAGATTTCGCTGACATTACACGGGATATGAAACAATATCCATATTGCTAAGCACCTAAAATGAGGCTAAGCACAAGACAAAGGTCTTTGTCGTAAACCACACTACCTTTGAAATTCATTATATACACATGCTTTACTAAATCTTTTCAAAACCCATCTCTTTTCACAAAGGTGCATCAACTTTTTTGAAGTATTTAGGAAGGGCTCGGAGAAACTTTCCAAATGCTGTCTGTTCTTTCGTCAGAAACGGTATTCACAGTTTCCAGCTGTGAAGAAGAAGGCCGCCCTCTCATCACCACCAGGTGAACGTGAGTTTGTGGAAGTAGTCGTAGCTCCTGGACAGGAAGCTCTTCTCCCCCACGTGAGGCTGGACGCTCACCCTGTAGCCCTGACTCTCGATGTCCATCCTCACGCAGTCCAGCAGGTCCTTGGCGGACAGTGCGGCCTTCCAGGGTCCGAACGTCACCACGGACTCCTTATCCGCCTCCAGGCTGCCGATGGCGTTGTCATAGGAACCCAGGTCCTCCTCCGTCTGCAGTACGCAGATCATGATGGTGGAGTGGCGGGCGGCGATGGCCTCGGCTCTGGCGATACGAATCAGCACCTGAGAAGAAGAGTGAGGTTACTGCGTTCATCGTAGCCAACAGCTGGAGTCAGCTGGTGTCACATGATTTGGGAAAAGCCACTGGAACTACTTTGCTACTTTAAATGAACGTTTTCTTTTAATAACAGGAGTTATGGATCATTTCATCATATATGTGTTATTGTCATATTAAGGTAACAGTTTGTCTTTGATCCAGGCACATTTCATTTTTCTGTCCATTTGGTCTTTTGAGTGAATAATTATACTTATACCTGATTTTTTTTGTTCCTGAAAATAATAGTATTTTTGAATAACAATAATAATAAACAGTAATTAAATAATTATAATAATACCCACTACTATGACTTTTTTTCACAATTCAAATGATGTACTGTGAGCCAATCAGAGCTTTTGATATTACAAAATATTTATAAAATATTTCAATAAAAATGGCAACAAGCGTGAATGACGCATCTGTAGAGGTTGCTGTAAGTGGACTTCCAGAAATAACCAGCCATAAAAGGAACAGCGAGTGTTTCAGGGCAAAGCAAACAGAAAAAACAAACACAAACTTTGAGTGAATAATGAAGTAAATCTAAAAGGTAATTCGGTGTGTTTATCCGGCAGCTGTTTTCAAAGACTCCAACCAGAGGCTGTAATATATTCTGATGATGGCCGACAAACCGAAGGTACAGGGGAATAGTTTTTAATTAGGTTCTGTAGTGAACCCTAAGGTAACAATCTCAGATATGTGTGTGCAAATATAAGCTTTAACACTTAAACCCCAATCCATCTCAGTTAGTGATGTCAGCAGTAAACAGAAGAGGGGTTGCTTAAGGAGCATGAGCTCAGATTTATCTGTCTTACAGGTGCCACTTCTTTTCTCGTCCGCTCATCCTGAAAGAGTGCTAAACTCAAACTACAACACAACAAAGGGTTAAAAGATAGACCAATAGACATAGGTGTGACCTGATTTAACTGGGGGGGGGGGTGGGGGGGGCAGAAACTCCATCAGCTGACCTCGATGTTTTCGTTGTAGTGCGGGACTCTGGAGAGGAACTGCTGCCTCCCCACCAGCTCTCCGAACAGCTGGGGAGTTTCCTCCAAGCGTTTGATCAGCGGTTGGATGTTGTAGTACACCGCCTCCCTGTGAACCTGCACACACACACCGGAAATAAATACATATATTTATATATGTTTCTGAAGTGACAGTCTGTCTGTTACTCTTAAATGAAACCACGGCACTCAGACCTCCTGGATGTTCCCCGCGGGCAGCCGCTCCGACCTCAGGAACTCGAGGACGGCCCCGAAGTGTGCCCCGTCGCGGTCGATGAAGAAGCGCCCCTGGGCGTCGGCGCGCGCTTTGGGCCGTCTGCTGAGCAGCTCGGCCAGCTTGGAGTCGGGGTGCTTCCTGAGCGTGCTCAGAGAGGTGCTGAACAGCTGGCCCCCGACGTTCAGCTGCACGACGGGAGAGTGCTGAGAGAGAGAGAGAGAGAGAGAGAGAGACAGAGAGAGAGAGACATACATAAAGTTCAAAAGTCAAATGGAGGACATAACTCTGCAGTCTCTCAGGAAGGAGTCAACAACTGTGCTCTTTATTATTATTTGAGAGATGCTGTAGTAGAGACACGTCTGCAACTATTCTTTATTTTTATTATTGGTTATTCTGGTGATTATTCCATGTCAAAGAAAAATATTAAAAAAGTTATAATTTTCTAAATCCTAACATTTTTATTTAAATTTTTGCTTCAAAATGACTGATAAGCTGTAGAGTAAGAATTGCCACAGATATGTTCAAGGTTCAGAAACGGAGCGTCAGTTTGGGTTCAACATAGAAGAAGACTGAGTGAGAGAACTTAGACTCTTTGACATTTGATACTGGAGATTAAATGCCGGGGAAAACGCCTGGACCCGCACTCACGAGCAAATATAACACCTCAGTAACTTTAACAAATCACTCACACACACACTCACACACACACACACACACACAGACTACAGGAAGGGCGTCAGCAGGTCGATAAGAGCACATGCCTGTGCTGTCCGTCTGTTGTTCCTGAAACACAGCCCAGGACTACATTTACCATGTCCAAGTCCCCAAAACACACCTGACCGAGCAGAGCGTTCTATCTTTTCATATGTGGAAAAAGTTACTTTTTTTTTTTTTTTTTTAAATGGAAAATCTATAAATGAATCTCAAAAGCTGAATGATAGAAAAAGTGGAACGTAAACCACGAACTGATCTGGAATAACATCCATCATTTTACTTAAAAGCAAAGCTTCAAAGTTATTTAAACTACAAAAAACCCTAAAAAAAACAGCTTAATATAAACTCAGTTGACTTTTTGAAATCAGTTGGTTTTACACAGAGGTGAAAAGTAACTAAGTACATTTACTCAGTACAGTATACTTGAGTGGAACTTTAAGATTAATTTCCATTTGATTATTTATACTTATATTCTACTATACCCTTCAGAGGAATATGTACTTATTTTTGCTATACGTTTGATTTACTGACAAATACTTGAAGTGGACTAAAAGCTCCCTCTGTAGTACAAAGTAAGTCTTAATGGTCTTCCAGCATGAGACGTCATCTTTGGCTTCTGTCTCAGTTGAATAAATCCGGAGTTTCCTCGTAGCTTCCTCTTAAATTCCTGTGGAACAGGTCGGCCGTTAAAACCGCCGGAAACGACCGCTTTCCCACGTGAATATTGCCAAAAGGAGTATTAGCAGCGCATAATGGCTCTTTATGCGTCCTACACTCGGTGCTGTGGAACGCGTGCGCGCTCCCATCCACCTGTTCGTTCTTAGAACAGGTGGACCGTTCCGTTCAGCTCCCACTGCTCCACTAAACAGCGAAGCCGCCATATTCAAAGTTTGGGTTTTCTTACTGGATCTGCGGGTGAAGACTGCTTTTCAGATGACTTGTAATCCGGCAGACTCATCTTGACCTGTGCACGAGGTAGCTGGGAAGCCGATTTTCCTTTTTCCTTTTAAACTGCTCGACAGGTAGGAGGCAGGGGGCGGGGCCTAACCCGGACCTGACGCTTTAGCGCTGAGAAGACGAGTCACTCGGTAGAATTCTCTTGGACCGTTTTCTTGGCCTACTTCTGAATCACGTTTGTTTCATTACAATAATTGGACAACGGGAATCCCAAAACTAGACACAACTAGACTAAGTTGTATTTACTCAGAACGCCCAATGTTTGGTTTATATTTTGTTTTAATCTTTATGTTTTGACCTTTCCATGACTAATGTGTTCAATGATCTCAGACGCGACAGAATACAATGCACTTGCAACATGAATAGTGAAAAATGTAATAGTCATAGTGAAATGAAAAAGTCTACTAATGTGAGAAGGTATCAAGAGCATGTACATAGATGCTTCAAGAAAAATAAGTTTGACCAGTTAACAGAATATAAAGAACGAGGTATCACTTCAGTGAGGAGTGTGAAGGACTAAAAAAATTGAAATGTTCTGCACACAAAAAGCTTAAAGGCTAGTGTAGTCAAATAAATGTTATTGACCAATTTTTACAAAAAATATTTAAAGACATTTTTATGGTAAAACCTGTAGTGAGTGCTGTCCTGCTAGTATGATACTTTATTTCTACTTTGCAAAAATCAAAGTGACCACAACATTGGAAGTGTTTTTTCCAGAATTTATTGTTTTTGTACACAAAAATCAGAGGGTCTTGATTCCATTTGGTGGCACACTTGAAAACCTGCAAAGACAAAAAAATACAAATAAATCAGAATTCAAAACCAGCGTTAAAAGTAAATTTGATCCTTCTGACCAACATGGGTTAGTTCCTTTGGTTTCTTCATGACAAAAGCAATTAAATGGCTGTAACCAAAAGAAAAAAAATTCTACACGTATTCCGTATATTAAGAAAAATCTTCAGTTTGGGTAGAAGTTAGTATTATTTGTAATTTAGTTGCTGTTGAAGCAGATCCACCTGGTTTTGGTCTTTAATGGCCATGTTATTGACCAACCCTTAAGTCGATCTTGTGCTGCCTCAACCCTTCTCAGACAAATGCCTCGATTGTCTTCAACCAAGAAGAACTCTGTGCTCCGAGGGACTGAAGCAGAACCACAGAACGTGAATCTGCACCAGAAACCCCCAGAACCAGAGCCCTGTTCCGACTCGTCATCGTATCATCACTGAAGGGACAAAACCAGACTATAAGTTGTTTGTTTTGTTCTGAAATACATCAGTCACAGCCAGATAGACAGTGTCTTTGACAGAATACGTGTTTTGGTGACATTTTTTTTTTTTTTTTTTTTTACTTCACACAAAATACTAGTTTTGCAGTTATTTTGTGAATTGTTCTTAATTGGCAAGTTTCTGAGAACTAACAGCTGGCCTAGCAATTATATTAATGCTACTGCCTCTTCACATCACAATCCCAGCCTGCTGCTGATGAGCCCTTACCCTCTTATGCGGTGGGTACAGGAGTTCCCTGGGGCATGGGGGGCGCCTCTGGCTTGGCCCCCTTCTGCTCAGATGTGGGCGTGGTGGGCAGCTGCTCATCCTTGGGCTCAACAATGCTGACGTGGTCAGGCAGGGGCTTCTTAGGGCCAATCTTACCGCTGGGGTCCCAGGGCAGCATGATTTTGACCTTGATACCCAGCACACCTGAGGAAGACCACGAAGCAAATCAATAAACAGGTTTAAGCAAAAACGCAAACCAAGGCTATGAAGTAGAGGCAGAACAAAAATGCACCCATCTCAAAAGTATAACTTGGTTTATTTCAGTAGCAATTAATCACAATGGCATCAAAAGAGTTCAGACAATTTTCCAAATGTCAAACATCAAAGTAAATGGCCATTTCCTTTAGGCTGCTGCTGTGTCTCTGTCTAGCTGTACTCACCCTGCCTTAGCAGGACGTGGCGGACGGCTGTGTCGACGTAGTAGTTGACGGGGTCTCCGCTGTGGATCATCAGGCCGTCCACAAACTTCATGGACTTGGCCCTCTGACCCCTCAGCTTGCCGGACACCACGACCTCGCAGCCCTTAGCACCGCTCTCCATGATGAACCTCAGAACACCATAGCATGCCCTGAAAAGAGGAGTTCAGTGACGTCGCTGTAGATACTGACAGCTTATTTCTATGTTTACAATACTCAAAGTACAGTATTAATTTAGGACTAGTTTGGGTATAATTTGCATCATCCATACTCTATTGTAGTTCAGTTCCCTCAATTCACTTTACCACTACATTACATTCAGCAGGTAACATTGTGTGTGCTGCCTCAACCCTTCTCAGACAAATGCCTCGATGTCTTCAACTAAGAAGGACTCCCTGCTCTGAGGAACTGCAGCAGAACCACAGAACGTGAATCTGAACCAGAAACTCCCAGACCAGTCAGAGCCCTGTTCCGACTCGTCATCGTATCATCACTGAAGGGGCAAAAACGTACTCTGAACAAACGTTACGCGTACAGCATCCTCACTGTTGGATTAAGTGGAATGGGATCGGTTCTTTTAGAAGTCTATCAATACACACTGACTCAGTCTAACAGAGACCCACCCGTGTTTTTCTACACGCCAAGTGAAGCATAGACAGCTGTTTAAAATCCCAAATACCCCGCTGTATATGCATTTTAAACTTTACCGTATCTACATTGATTGATCATGGATCCCAGTCTGTCTGTGAGCTCGTTTTTGTCACTACTGGCAGATTCCTCTCACTCGCTACAGTGGACGGAGAAATAAAAATCAATGACTTAACACACAGGCCTACAAACATTTGCTTTCTTCCCACTGTGCCCGCATGAACACTACTTTGTTGTGAACTCATTTGATCACCTGTGCAGAAATATGTCATACTTGCAGCTTCTGACGTGCAGGTCTGTTTTTACAGTTTGTGTGTGGTCAGTTGCATTTATTTTGCTCCAGATAGATTTCTATCTATATATTATGACTATAACATTTAGTTTTTCTGCCTACTGTTATTACAGTGATTTCTCAAATTGTAAACAGAACCCATATTGTCTTTCAGGGTTGCAAATTAGCACGCGAAAAAATAAAGATCATGGCTGGCTGGTAGACTTTGGCATCTGTGGTTTACATCCCTATTCAGGGGTATGTTCTAAATGTATCACTTTCCCAACATAAAACTTCCAGTTATTATGGACTCTTGTAAAACTGCTTCATTGTGCTTTCACCATCAAAAATCTCCATTAACTTTTCAGAGGAGTCCCACGGTTACCGATCAGTGCTTGACAGTAACATTTCTGATACGTTGTGAAGGAGTCCAGGATTATTAAAGCTGGATCCAATCTTGCTAATGTTTGTCATGATAAATAACCAAATTTAAGTGGCGATATATTTCAGTAAAAAAAAAAAAGTTACATGTCATAAGATAAAGAACTGCACGACCGATAAAGAGTGGATGGTAACATGTTGATTAAGTGTTGCCAGTGGCAGTAAATCCTTCAAGTTTCTTGAACAGCACGGCTTACCTACGCACAGCCAGGCCTCCCAGCAGCTTGTAGCGCAGAGACTCTGCCTGAGCAATGGCGCAAAGACCACGGGTGGCAACCTTCTCAGCATACAGCTAACAGAGAGGACACAGGGTCAACGGTCAATCATCCTGAATGCTGGCAATGTAACGCTGCATGTAAGCTTAAATGGCTTATTGGCGAGTACAGGTGTCTTTTTATAACATTAACTTAAGGCAGATAAATGAATTTGCATGTTTTCTAGCCTTAACATGCACATGTTAATCTATATTTGATCATTTGGTGGAAATACATTTCACTCCTGACGCTTTGACCCTTCTCAGACAAATGCCTCGGTGTCTTCATGTGAAAAGGACTCCCTGATCTGTGGAACTGGAGCAGAACCACAGAACGTGGCCCTGAACCAGTAACCCCCAGAACCGGAGACCCATTTCCGTCTCGTCATCGTATCATCACTGAAGGGAGGCCATTTAAGATTTTTTAAGCCTTTGAACCTGCGTCACTTTATTCTCAAAATAAACTGCATGCGTCTTAATATTTGACTGCAGTAACAAACTATTACACGTAGACAAGAATTGTGTTCTATAGTTATTGGCTTTGGTACTAAGTGTTAGCTGGCTGAGCAAAAAATAGTCAAGATTAAAAGTTCTTTGGGATGACTGCTTTGCTGTTAGGAACATTTTGGTCCGATTTGGAAGCAATCTAGTACCAATGATTGCATTGATATCCATTTCCTGTATTAAAACCCAATAAACTGGTCTAAAATAGTGGCACTCCGACTGCACTTTACTTCATATTATTTGTTGCGGATTCCTTACCTCGACGCTGCCCTCAGGGAAACCAAACCTCTTCTGGACCACAGCGGTCAGCTCTCTGATCCGACGGCCCTTTTCTCCCAGAACATTCTGGGTCCTACAGAGAGTTAAACACATTGAAGATTACATAAAACTCCTGGGCAAAACACAAGTCAGATGTCAACAGCATCAAAAGAAATGTTTTGTCCAGTTCTTTTTTGTCAGTGCTAAATATCACGACCAGGCCATGATCTTGGGTTTGGTTTTTATCACATGCTACAATGGAAGCTCAACAAAAATATATTATTATACAAATATATTTGACAGAATATGGTCCTGGAATAATTTGTACAACCACCACTTAGCCTCTGTGGCAATACAAAACAATACTAACCTAAGCACTGTTCGTTTGGTTAAAATGGACAGCAACGGTGTGTAAAGAATCCAAGAATTTTAACATTTACTGCACTGATGATAACAGTTAAAGATGGATTCATACACAAGGAACAAACAGTGGTGTAGACAACAAGTGTATTTGTGACTCACATGTCAAGCAAATTCTTTGAAAGAAAAGTAGTAAATTTTGAGCGTTGGTTTTAATACGGCCTCATATATAGTTTAAAATGTAGTGAGGTTCTCTCCATTAACTTTATCACTACGTTACATTCAGCAGGTAACATTGTGTGTGTGCTGCCTCAACCCTTCTCAGACAAATGCCTCGGTGTCTTCAAACAAGAAGGACTCTGTGCTCTGAGGAACTGGAGCAGAACCACAGAACGTGAATCTGCACCAGAAACCCCCAGAACCAGAGCCCGGTTCCGACTCGTCATCGTTTCTTCACTGAAGGGATACTAAACAACCGCAAGGCTCCGGACAACAAGACTACACTTTCTGATGTGAACTCTGCTTGATAGTGTTAAATGTCATGCTCCCAATCTTAGATGTACACATCTGTGTTTATTGTAAAAAAAAAAAAAAAAAATGAACCATGTTTGATCAATATAAAAGAGCTGGACACTCACCTTGTGGCCAGGATGATGATCTCAGTCCTGGTCGGGGTCACACGCACCTCCACACCGGAGTAGCCATCCTCAGCAAGCTCGCGAGTCAGGAACTCGTTCAGCTCGGCCTTGAAGATACCGTCTGAGACGAACTGAGGAGAGAGGACAGAGTCAGCTTACCTGCTGTAAACTGACTTATCACCAAGAGGGAGAAACATGGGACTTAATGCAGTGAATGTCGAGGAAATACACAACACAAATAAGCAATGGTGTTCGAGTCATCCCTCTTAAAAGGGACCGACACCATTGTCACTTCTAGTGAGTTAGTTTTAAGTTAGTGCCAGTGAACACGGTAAAGACAAATTCTCGGGATGCTCCACTGACCGTGAATTCCATATTTAATATATTGAATTACTATAAATATCGGAGCGTGTTGAGTATCACAGATAGCAGCCCAGCAACTGGGTTGAGTTACATCAGGCGTCTAGTTTTGATTCTACACGTTCATTTAAAATAACTACAGATGTGTTTGGAGGTGCAACTCCAACACTTGCCCAAACACGATGCGGCCGTCAGTCGTTTACAGTCATTCAATATTAACTAATGTTCACCGTCCTTTGCAGCATTTAAACGTTTAATACATTAAATGTGCCCAACATGTATTGTAATGTACATGTATAACACTATTACGTATTGTTATCCAGACCTGATGCCGGTTTACCGAGGTTAGAGTTCGCCAACTTCACTTCGATCCCCGCTCATTTGGCTATGAAGCTATCTCACCAGCTAGCTACTCCACATTTAGAACAAATTCCGTTTAAGGGAAGACGTGCAGAGATATTTCACAGTGGTTTGAAGTCTGGTAAAAATGTTTGACACAACCCGAGAGGGTTTTAAAGGAGTAAGCGGCTCGTGTCTGCGGGTACCGGGTTGAACCTCGTACCCGGCCGCGGCGGAGAGAGCCATGCTAGCCAGCCAAATGAGGACGCGGCGCCGGCACCATCCGGACCAATCCTACCTGGACCAGAAGTTCACAAGTTCGACCGACACCGGGACGGACACGGACCGGTTGTATCCTGACAGATGTGAACTCATTTGTATGTAAAAAGGCGGTCTGTGCGAGTAAACCGGGGATAAAACAGCGCTAACCTTCCTCTTCTTGGAGATCTGCACCGCCATCTTCCGAAAGGCCGTAGACAGGAAAGGACCCTCAGAGGACACGGAAGTGTATTTATACCGAAAAGAGTAACTTCCGGTGACGCCAAGCTCAGGCTGCCGCTGGGATTTGTCGTTTATTTTAACGATGCACGACGCATGATTTCTTTATCGATACCCTGGGGAAACTATTTTTTTACGACAGCAGTGAGTCAAAGAAAAATAAACTCGTTTTGAATTATTACATTGTTTTTATATTTTTATATTTTATTATTTGTAGTGAATACATTATTGTGAGTGTCTGCTATCTTCATAATTACAGGTGGAGTGATGATATTGGGAACAGATGGCCTAAAATTACAAACAAAGGACAACTTTCATGAAAGGAAAAAAATGTACATCAAACTAGTAAGTGCCCACATGGGTAATGAAAGAGGAAGTAATGAGACATAACTGTCTGAGCCACAACTCATCCCAGTAGCTGATGATGATTATTATTGGGCTACATAGAGGCGGTCATGTTAGTGATCATGTTAATAATATCTGTGCTAATGACATACACATTGCTAGTTTTAAATACTTTGTCCACTAATAACAAAGTAGCAAAGAAACTGACGCAATTTGAGCCAAATTAACAGAAATATTGATGAAATGATTATGTATGAGCATAATATTTAGAGGTAGTCATGTTAGTATTTGTGTTATAAGTAGCCTATGTCTGTATGAACATAAATCGAGGATGTATGCGCAACATGGAGGCACAAAAACAATTTGCTAAAATGTCATGATAGCTGATAAGGAGCGGTTGTATGACTCTTTTTCTCAGCCCCGAACATCTGCCTTTACTGTCTGTACCAGTTGGCCCTGAATGAACACCGTATGTGTTGAGTGGCGTGAACAAAAATACTGCAACTGTTGTCTAGTTGTCGAATTTCCTCTCAACTTTCTGCTTAAAAACATATTCTTGTGTGCAGGCATGACAAGGATCCTGTTCCTGATATAACATGTACTCTCTACTGTCTGTGTCTCCAAAATGAAAAGTAATTTATCAAAGAAAGACAAAGTGAAATTGTACCGCTTCCACCCCATAACATTTATTGATCATTTACAGTGTTAGATGTTACACAACATAACTCAATGTTTAAAAATGCAGTTTGAAGTTTATCTTTTTTTTCAATGTCCTTTCGCTTGATAAATCACTTATTGTGCGTTAACAGAACTGTAATCTTTTTTTTTAAGCCACGCCCTAATTCGGTTTTAAATGAATGAATTACTAATAAATCACCCAATAAAATTAAATATACGGTCCCATGATACAAGCGTGAAATGCAGCTCTTTGAACTGCATTTTGTAGAAGATGCCATATAAAAAAGTGCATGATTATTCTTATTTACCCCCACATTTACAAGTATAAATATGGTAAAAAAGTTTAATAAAACCATCAAGATGTTCCTAGTGAGAGTCTGGTGGAGACCTTTGTTGCTGATGATGATGTGATTTTCCTTCTCTTTCTGTCTCATTTCCTGTCATCTGTACTCTGTAATAAAGGCCTGACACACCCCAAAATACTTACAACTAGAATTACGGCCTTCGTTATTCAAGATGCGGTTTAGATTCATGTCTCACCAAAATGTTATCATTTTATCCTATTAGACATTTGTGTGAAATTGACATAGTTAGTATATGAATTCTTGACTTATGGCCAAAAAACGTCTTTTGTGAGGTCACAGCGACTTTCGACCAACAAATTGTAATCAGTTCATCTTTGAGTCCAAGTGGACGTTTGTGCCAAAATTGAAGAAATTCTTGAGCTATTGCGTTCACGAGAATGGGACACACATACAATCACAGTGACTGTAGGAGCCATTGGTTAGGTCTGTGTATTATATGTGTGTGTGGAGCCTATCTCAGGTTGACCACGGGTGGGAGTGTGTATTAGTGTTGGAGGTATTTTATATATGGGGCACAGGTGCAACTGACAGGGGTAATGATGCATGGGTGACGGGGAGATCGCACGGTTTTTACCGCAAAACAAAACACACCAGAGGGAAACCAATAGATATCAAGCAAATGGTCAGTTGTGAACTATAATTAAATGGGAGCCTCACCCAAAAATACGAACGGCCTGGAATCTCTTTGTAACAGCGAGTAAAGAACAGGATCTTCTCCCGCACCCAGCCGAGTGGCTCGTCACGGAAATCAGTCACTATACAAGTAAAAACCTGATCTCACCTGGAGAATCGAGATCATTTGGAACACACACACCTGGAAGGCAGCGCTGCAGGGGCTATCCGCTTGACTTCCGAACGAGGGCAGATCGATCATCACCACGAAAAGGAAGGAAAAATCACGGACACCGGGCGAAGGAGGTCCCCGGTTAGTACTCCGGTATGGATTGAGGTTGCTTGTTTGAAACGGCATAGCGCCTCTCAGTAAATAATTTGTTGAAAATGGATGATGTGCATCATGATACTGTTGAAATAGAACCCACAGAAATTAAATGTGATGCCACAGAAAAAAGAACAAGAAAGTTCACAGCGAAAGGAATCTCAATGGTGATGGAAAGGCTTCAGAAGGAAAGGAAATGCAATTTTGTACAAGCAGGCAAAATAAAGACAAAAATCACAACACTCTTGGCTTCCAAGGAAAATGCCTCTATTGTCCAACAAAATCTCAAAATATTTAAAGGCCTATGTCAAAACGCTTCTGGAATCCATAACACATTGCTCACTGAGTTTCCTCTACCTGAGGAGGAGCTGAGAAGGCAGGAAGCATGGTTTCACCCAAAGAAAGCTGTCCATGATATATTTATTGAAGACATATCCACATGGCTGAAGGAAAATGGAATTGTACTTAATGATGATGGCGTTGATGATGATGGTTATGAAAATGCTAAACTTGAGTGCCAAGATGACATTAGCCCTGGAGACAGTGTGTCTAATATATCAAGCAGAAGAAGTCAAGGTGAATCATCTGTTTCAAGTATTTCATCTGCATGTATAAAGGCAAAGGCAGAGAAAGCAGCTTTAATGGAGCAAGTTGCTGCTCTGCAAAAGAGACATGACCTGGAGGCACAAGAGGAGAAACTGAGGAAAATGAAGGAACAACTGGAGCTTGATACACGGATAGCCGTCGCTGCTGCAAGACTTTCTGTGTTGGAAGGCAGTGATGTTGGAGGAAAGGTCCATTCAAATGGAATGAGTTCCTATGTGAGCAAAGGACTTAAAGAGCAAGGACTTGAATTCTACCCAAAGACAAATGCATTTGTGCCAATAAATACTCTGACCTCAGATCAAGGCTCAACAGCGCCACCTTTTTCATCTACACGTGTTGTGCGACCAAAAGTAAATATACGGGGAGATTTACAGGACCAAGTACAACGGCTTGAAACCTCACAAACAAAGAACATCACTCTCAGGCCACAGTCGCAACCAAATACCGGACTGTCTCACTCAACTACTCTAGGGCAGGAGTCTCAGAATGTGTACACAGCCTCCACAGCTGCATCACTCAGGACGGTAGCTACGCAGGGACAAGATCTAGACAGGCTTCAATCTGTACAGAACACTTCACCAACGCAACATGCAGTTGACCAGGATGCAATTTGTGAAATCATGCAAAGGCAGAATGAAATCACCACAATGCTTGTGCAACAGCAAATGTCAGCTTCTTTACCACAAAGAGACATAATCATATTTGACGGTGATCCATTGAAGTATATTTCCTTCATTAGAACTTTTGAACATTGTATTGAAGAAAGAACCAGCAGTTATCAAGATTGTGTGTATTTTCTTGAGCAATACACCAGGGGGCAGCCTAGAGAGCTGGTACGAAGCTGCCTACATATGACACCACAACAAGGATATCAAAAAGCAAAAGGACTTTTGAAAGAACACTTTGGCAATGAACACCAAATAGCAACAGCATATATGAATAAAGCATTTGGATGGCCTGTTGTTAAGACCGAGGATGTTCAGACACTGCAGGAATTTGCGCCGTTTCTGAGAGGGTGCTGCAACGCTATGACAGAAATAAAATACATAGAGGAGATGAACATTCCATCAAATATGAGGCATGTCATAATGAAGTGGCCATATAAGTTGCGGGAAAGATGGAGGTCTGCAGCTTGCAAGGTAGAAGAACGACAGGGCCACAGGGCCCTGTTCCCAGATATGGTGAACTTTCTGGAGAAACAAGTCAAAATCTTGTCTCATCCATTTTTTGGTGATATTTCCGATGCACAACCAAACACCTTAATTACAGCTATAAATAGGAGCAAACCGCTACCCAGGAATAACATCAAAGGAAGTAGCTTTGCAACTATCATCACAGTGCACGAGACGCCAAAGCCGCCTGTGACAGCTAAGGAGTCATCCTCAGAATCCTGCCTTTATTGTGAAGAGTCACATCCATTATCCAGGTGTTTAAAGCTGAGTGAAATTTCTCAATGGGAGAAAATTGAAATCCTAAAAAGGAAAGGAATCTGTTTTGGATGTTTGAAGGCCGGCCACATGAGCAAGGAGTGCAAAAGTCGTCTGACCTGTGAGCAGTGCGATCTAAAACATCCAACTATTTTACATATCCAGGACAAAGACAAAATTAACAAACAGCAGGAAATCCCAGTAAATAGTGCACTAGTATCTCTTCAGGCATGTGGTTGTACAGGGGCCGGAGACCAAGACTGTACCCTTTCCATTGTACCAGTGCAGTTGAAATCCAAGAAAGGAGACAAGGTGCTGCAGACCTATGCCTTCCTGGACCCTGGAAGTACAGCAACTTTCTGTACCAACCGTTTCATGAAGAAACTCAATCTACAGGGTACAAAGACCAACATTATGTTACGCACTATGGGCCAAGAAAAGGTTGTGGAAAGCCAAATACTGACAGGACTGGAGGTGTCAAGATTGGATGAGAATCAATTCTTTGAGCTCCCAGAAACATTTACACAAGAAACGATCCCAGTCTCAAAAGGCAACATCCCTACTCAACGAGACATTGAAAGGTGGGAATATCTGAAAGAAATCCATATCCCAGAATTGAACGCTGACGTTGAAATCTTGATCGGGACTAATGCACCAAACCTAATGGAACCCTGGGAAATAATCAACAGCCAAGGTGATGGACCTTATGCCGTGAGGACCCTATTGGGGTGGGTTGTCAACGGACCTTTGAAGGGCAATAGTGGTTGTTGTAAAACAGGCTGCTCGACCATATATGCCAATAGGATATCCATTGTCAGACTGGAAGAACTGTTGGTCTCCCAGTACAATCAGGATTTCAATGAAAAGTCACTGGAGGAGAAGCAGGAGATGTCAATAGAGGACCTAAGGTTCATGGAGATCTTGAAGAAGTCTACTTGTATGCGGGAAGGTCATTACTGCATGGACTTACCCTTCAAAGTGGATGACATCACCATGCCAAACAACAGGTGCATAGTTGAACAGCGCATTCAAAGCCTCAAAAGAAAGTTTGAGAGGAATAAGCCATACATCAGGAGGCGATGGAGACAGGTTCAGTACCTGTCAGACCTGTTCTGGAAAAGATGGACAAGGGAGTACTTGCCGCTACTGCAGGAACGACAAAAGTGGACAAAGCCGCGGAAAAGTTTCGTTTCAGGGGACATTGTCATTGTCATGGATCCAACTGCTCCTCGTGGATCATGGATCATGGGAAGAGTGACCAACACATACCCAGACAAAAAAGGACTTGTACGTGTAGTACAGTTAAAGACAAAGACAGGACAGTTGGAGCGGCCTATATCCAAGATTTTTCTGCTTCAAAAAGCAGTGTAAAGGTCATGACCTAACATTGGGTCACGCGTCGATAACACCTGACAAAGAAAGAAGAAACTAAATCAGACTTGTTTTGTGTTTATGACTCCTTTTTGATTAATGTAATTGTGCATACCTTCCCAATTAGGGGCCGGTGTGTAGGAGCCATTGGTTAGGTCTGTGTATTATATGTGTGTGTGGAGCCTATCTCAGGTTGACCACGGGTGGCAGTGTGTATTAGTGTGGGAGGTATTTTATATATGGGGCACAGGTGCAACTGACGGGGGTAATGATGCATGGGTGACGGGGAGATCGCACGGTTTTTACCGCAAAACACACCAGAGGGAAACCAATAGATGAACTATAATTAAACGGGAACCTCACCCAAAAATACGAACGGCCTGGAATCTCTTTTGTAACAGCGAGTAAAGAACAGGATCTTCTCCCGCACCCAGCCGAGTGGCTCGTCACGGAAATCAGTCACTATAGTGACCTTAACATGTTGGAAACATAAGTTTCAGCAAATTATTTTAACCCCTGTATGTTTAGGCCTTTGGTGCTCAGAAACTCTGCTGCTTTTGTCCACAGAGATTGTCTAAATCAACAGAAAATAAAGTTCCTTGTAGTAACTTTGATCTCTGCATCTGATCACATTTGTCATGAGTTTAGGGCCGAATAAAATTCTTACATTTCAAGGAGACTTTTATCTTAAACTGGAGAGACTAACGATGTGCAGAAAACATCCATCCATCCATCCATTATCCTCCGCTTATCCGGGGTCGGGTCGCGGGGGCAGCAGGCCTAGCAGGCCGACCCAGGCTTCCCTCTCACCCGCAACACGTTCCAGCTCGTTCTGGGGGATCCCGAGGCGTTCCCAGGCCAGCGGGGAGATATAATCCCTCCAGCGTGTCCTGGGTCTTCCCCGGGGCCTCCTACCAGTTGGGCGTGCCTGGAAAACCTCTAACGGGAGGCGTCCAGGAGGCATCCTGATCAGATGCCCGAACCACCTCAGCTGACTCCTTTCGACACGAAGGAGTAGCGCCTCAACTCCAAGTTCCCTCCTGATGTCCGAGCTCCTTACCCTATCTCTAAGGCTGAGCCCGGCCACCCTACGGAGAAAACTCATTTCGGCCGCTTGTATCCGAGACCTCGTTTTTTCGGTCACGACTCAGAGTTCGTGACCATAGGTGAGGGTCGGAACGTAGACCGCCCGGTAAATTGAGAGCTTTGCCTTCCGGCTCAGCTCCCTCTTCACCAAGACGGTCCGTGCAGCGCTCTGTTTCCATTGCTGCAGCCGCACCGATCCGCCGGTCGATCTCCCGCTCCATCTTGCTCCCTCACTCAGGAACAAGACCCCGAGATACTCTTGAACCTTCGCTGCGGCAGGCACTGGCGCCCCCACCCCGAGGGAGCAATCCACCGGTTTCCGGCAGAGCACCATGGCCTCGGATTTGGATGTGCTTAGCCTCATCCCCGCCGCGTCACACTCGGCTGCAAATCGCCCCAGTGAATGCTGGAGGTCATGGTCCGAAGAGGCTAACAGGACCACATCATCTGCGAACAGCAGAGAGGTGATCCCGAGACCCCCGAACCCGACGTTCTCATCCCCCCGGCTACGCCTAGATATCCTGTCCATGAAAGTCACGAACAGGACCGGTGATAAAGGGCAGCCCTGGCGGAGGCCAACACCCACCGGGAACGCGTCTGACTTATTGCCGAGAATACGAACACAGCCCCTACTGCAGTCGTACAGAGATCGGATGGCCCGTTGTAACGGGTCCGGCACCCCATACCCCCGCAGCACCCCCCACAAAACCCCCCGAGGGACCCGGTCGAAGGCCTTCTCCAAGTCCACAAAACACATGTAGACTGGTTGGGCAAACTCCCAGAGCCCCTCCAGTAGTCTTGCGAGGGTAAAGAGCTGGTCCACTGTTCCACGACCGGGACGGAATCCGCACTGCTCCTCTTGAATCCGAGGTTCGACAATCGGCCGGAGCCTCCTTTCCAGCACCCTGGCATACACTTTCCCCGGGAGGCTGAGTAGTGTGATACCCCGATAATTCGAGCACACTCTCCGGTCCCCCTTTTTGAAAATGGGAACCACCACCCCAGTCTGCCAGTCCATGGGCACTGTTCCTGACCCCCATGCGACATTGAAAAGGCGGGTCAGCCAAGACAGCCCAACAACGTCCAGCGCCTTCAGCATCTCAGGGCGGATCTCATCCACCCCCGGCGCCTTGCCACCAAGGAGCTTATTGACTACCTTAGTGGCCTCTGCCAAGGATATGGATTCGACCCCCCCCAAGTTGTCAGGCGCTGTCTCCTCTCTAGAGGACATGTTGGCCGGGTTTAGGAGTTCCTCAAAGTGCTCTTTCCACCGCCCGACGATGTCCCCTGTCCGGGTCAGCAGTTCCCCCCCCGTGCTGAGCACAGCCTGGGGTAAGCCCTGCTTACCCTTCCTGAGCCGTCGGATGGTTTGCCAGAACTTCCTTGAGGCCAACCGAAAGTCCTTCTCCATGGCCTCCCCGAACTCCTCCCATGCCCGAGTTTTGGCGTCCGCGACCACCGCAGCTGCAGCCCTTTTGGCCTGCCGGTACCTCTCCGCTGTTTCAGGAGACCCCCGAGCCAACCAGGCCCGAAAGGCCTCCTTCTTCAGTTTGACGGCTTCCCTCACCCCCGGTGTCCACCACCGGGTTCTCGGGTTACCGCCACGACAGGCACCGGTGACCTTCCGACCACAGCTCCTAGCGGCCGCGTTCACAATAGAGGCTTTGAACATGGTCCACTCGGATTCCATGTCCCCAGCCTCCCTTGGGATGTGTGAGAAGTTCTTCCGGAGGTGGGAGTTGAAAACCTCCCGGACAGGATCCTCCGCCAGACGTTCCCAGCTCACCCTCACTACACGTTTGGGCTTGCCGGGTCCCTCCAGCCGATTCCCCTGCCATCTGATCCAACTCACCACCAGGTGGTGATCAGTTGACAGCTCTGCTCCTCTCTTCACCCGAGTGTCCAAGACATACGGCCGCAGGTCAGATGAAACGATTACAAAGTCGATCATTGATCTACGGCCTAAGGTGTTCTGGTACCAGGTACACTTATGAGCCACCCTATGTTCGAACATGGTGTTCGTTATGAACAAACCGTGGCTAGCACAGAAGTCCAACAGCGAGACACCACTCGGGTTCAGATCAGGCAAGCCGTTCCTCCCAATCACCCCCCGCCAGGTTTCTCTGTCGTTGCCCACGTGAGCGTTGAAGTCTCCCAGGAGAACTATGGAGTCAGCAGGAGGCGCCCTTTCCAGGACCCCTCCCACCGACTCCAAGAAGGCGGGATACTCTGAACTGCTGTTCGGTGCATAGGCACAAACAACAGTCAGAGCCTTACTCCCCGCAACCCGCAGGCGCAGGGAGACGACCCTCTCGCTCCCCGGGTAGAACTCCAACACGGCGGCGCTCAGCCGGGGGCTCGTGAGTATCCCCACTCCCGCCCGGCGCCTCTCACCCTGGGCACCTCCAGAAAAGGACAAAGTCCAACCTTTCTCCAGGAGCTTGGTTCCAGAGCCAGTGCTGTGCGTGAGGTGAGGCCAACTATATCTAGCTGGTACCGCTCCACCTCCCGCACCAGCTCCGGCTCTTTCCCCGCTAGCGAGGTGACGTTCCACGTCCCTAGAGCTAGTCTATGCCGCCGGCGATCAGCTCGCCCAGCCCCCCTGCCCGGCCTGCCGCCCGGTCCACATAGCACCCGACCCCGATGCTTATCCCTGCGGGTGGTGGGTCCACGGGGTGGCTGCTCCATGATGTTTCTTCGGGCTGAGCCCGACCGGGCCCCATGGGCGAAGGCCCGGCCACCAGACGCTCGCCTACGAGCTCCCCTCCCGGGTCTGGCTCCGGGAGGGTGCCCCGGTTTCCCTGGTCCGGGCGAGGTGGCCTTAGTCCGTGTGCTGCTAATCAATGTGCAGAAAACATTACAATTCTTTGTCCTGTACCAATAAAGCACATGTCACTCACAGGTCAGACAGCCTTGCACATCGCCATTGAGAGAAGGAGCTTTGACCATGTGAAGCTGTTGGTCCAGAAAGGAGCAGATGTTCAAGCCAAAGCCAATGGGACGTTCTTCCAGCGTAATGCAGGACAGAATGACTACAAACGGTGACAAAATCTACTGACATCTATAAAGGGCAGCAAAACTACCACAGAGATGTAATATGTCAAAACGAGACAAAACCAACCAAAAAGATGATACATATACAAAATGCGACCAAGAGGTGCAAAACAACCTAAAAGATGCAAAGCGTTGACAACGCGACTCAAAACAACTACAAAGAGATCCAAAATGATCAAAAAGATGTCTCTTTGAATCTGTCGCTCTTGTTCTTATGTAGGAGGGTGAGAGCCCTTTACATGTCTCCGCCCAGGGGCCCATTGTCTGATCATTTGTCCAGGAAGATTCTTGAATTATCACAAAAGATAATCCTCTCCTCTCTGATCTCTCATTGGTCAGCTGTTCAAGCACGTTACACCGGGAATTTGTGGATGAGGACATGAGGCCGCTGTCCAGGAAGTTTACAGAATGGGTCTATGGACCGTTCACTCCTCACTTTACGACACGAGTTCCATTGACACCAACGAAGACAACTCCGTGTTGGAGATAATCGTCTGGAGGACGGAAATTCTGCTATGAAATATATATTTTGACCCAATTTTTACTGAAAAGGATCTGCACATGAAGGTCTACAAAATGACAATTTTCCGAGTGCTTTTTGTATGAAGAAGAATATATATATACATACACTCACCGGACACTTTATTAGGTACACCTTGCTAGTACTGGGATGGACCCCCTTTTGCCTTCAGAACTGCCTTAATTCTTCATAGCATAGATTCAACAAGGTGTTGGAAACATTGCTCAGAGATTTTGCTCCACATTGACATGATGGCATCACACAGTTGCTGCAGATCTGTCGGCAGCACATCCGTGATGCGAATCTCCCATTCCACCACGTCCCAAAGGTGCTCTATTGGATTGAGATCTGGTGACTGTGGAGGCCATTGGAGTACAGTGAACTCATTGTCATGTTCAAGAAAGCAGTTTGAGATGATTTGAGCTTTGTGACATGGTGCATTATCCTGCTGGAAGTAGCCATCAGAAGATGGGTACACTGTGGTCATAAAGGGATGGACATGGTCAGCAACAATACTCAAGTAGGCCGTGGTGTTTAAACCATGCTCAATTGGTGCTAAGGGGCCCAAAGTGGGCCAAGAAAATATCCCCCACACCATTACACCACCACCACCTGCCTGAACCGCTGATACAAGGCAGGATGGATCCATGCTTTCATGTTGTTTATGCCAAACTCTGACCCTACCATCTAAATGTCGCAGCTAAAATCGAGACTCATCAGACCAGGCAACTTTTTTACAATCTTCTATTGTCCAATTTTAGTGAGCCTGTGCAAATTGGAGCCTCAGTTTCCTGTTCTCAGCTGACAGGAGTGGCCCCCGGTGTGGTCTTCTGCTGCTGGAGCCCATCTGCTTCAAGGTTCAACATGTTGTGCGTTCAGACATGGTATTCTGCATACCTTGGTTGTAACGAGTGGTTATTTTAGTTACTGTTGCCTTTTTATCATCCTCCACTCTGCCCATTCTCCTCTGACCTCTGACATCAACAATGCATTTTCGTCCACATAACTGCCTGGATATTTTACTCTTTTTCGGACCGTTCTCTGTAAACTTTAGAGATGGTTGTACGTGAAAATCCCAGTAGATCAGCAGTTTTTGAAATACTCAGACCAGCCCGTATGGCACCAACAACCATGCCACGTTCAAAGTCACTTAAATCCCCTTTCTGATGCTCGGTTTGAACTTCAGCAAGTCGTCTTCACCACGTCTAGATGCCTAAATGCATTGATTGGCTGATTAGCTATTTGTGTTAAGCAAATGAACAGGTGTGCCTAATAAAGTGGCCAGCGAGTGTGTGTGTGTATATATATATATATATATATATATATATATATATATATATATATATATATGGGGTAGACTTTTAAATGGTGAGGGGAATACTCATTGGTTTGCTTGCATGCAAGGGTCAAAGTGCAGCATACAAGAGCAGCACATTTAGAGTACACAAGATGTTATATGTCTGGCATTGGACACAATAACTTGAGGTACTCTAAAGAAGATACTCTGTTGAGCTCCCTTGTCACTGTTGTCTGGTCTGAATCAGGTATGTAGATATACTATTGTGTATGTATTCTTTTTATTTTTCATAACCTTTTTTATATGAATGGAATATTATATTGGATTCCTTAACAACAAAACGTTGTTTGCCAAATGTTGAACTGAAAATACAGGTTTGCTTAAAAAACACAGTTGGTGAATTAAATGGTTTAAAGTAATGCAAACTGCCTTTTAACTTTCCATTTGTTCAGAATATAATATCACAACATCCAGGTAGCTAACGGTAGCTAACAGCTAACAGTTGACCAATCACAGTATTACAACACGAGTTAATTTAGAGTATTAAACCAACAAACCACCTCAGTTGTGACATTAGAAGATAATTAAGATTGTTGACCGAGAATGTCGGTTTATTAAAATATAACTTGGTTCAGTTCGCTGGTGTGAAGGACACCGCGGACGTTGTTCTCCATTTTAACAGCGATGTATTTAAGTTGAGGTTGTGGGACACATAATTATTACTACACGATTATTCTGCCATGCGACAGGACTCATTAGAGCCGCTTCTTCTTCATCACGGCCTCACTGAAGGTTCATATTCTGCTCTGGATGAGTTATGTTACGGGACGTCTTCGGGACTAAAGTCACTGGTGAACGATGCATCGCTGGTTTCCTTCAGCTGACTGTCTGTGAGGCTGAAGACGTGAGATGTGGGTCAGCTCTGCTCTCCAGAGAGACGGAGCTCCAGTTGTTCTCCGTACGTCACTTTGAAGCGTCATTACGTCACTTTTCTCAACCTCACACGTTCGTTACACGATATTTAAGAAACAATATACTTTTATAAACGTCATATGAATCCCGACGTGTCTGCAAATCGTGAATTATATTAACGTTATATCCCATCATGCATTGGGTCAGGCAGTCAGACCACTTGTGCATGACGTCAGAGCAAGTCTGACACAAATCTAACCGGCATGCATTGCGTGGCGATCACCGGTGATCGATTCTGCGCAGGACTGATTCATCTCGAACGGGCCTGTTATCTCGCTTCTTAGAGTGTCCTTCTTTTGTGCCTTTGCGTTGTATTTATTCACCGGTAAAACATTTATGAACGTGTTTTCAGTTTTACAGAGTCACTTAAACGCATCATTTCACCGCCCGACCCATGAGTGAGAGAGACTGTGCGGAGAATCCCATCCTCATCTCTGGCCGTGACACGTTATCGCTTCTCGGCCTTTTGGCTAAGATCAAGTGTAGTATCTGTTCTTATCAGTTTAATATCTGATACGTCCCCTACCCGGGGACCATATATTAAATTGATTTTTGGAATAGGGAGATGGAATAGGGGCTTGCTCCGTCCACTCCACGCATCGACCTGGTATTGCAGTACCTCCAGGAACGGTGCACCCCCTAAACCTGTTTAAAGCAAAAAAAAGTCTACTAAGAGTTCGTGGTTGTAATAGATCAACCTACAGATAGATAAACTCAAATAGCGGCCCAATTTTGGTTTGAACAAATCCTTCTTTAGTTTTTTCTTTTGAAGAGAGGCGCAAAGCAAGACAGGTGACCGGAAGTACGAGTCTGTCAAACTAAAAGCCAAGGCAATAGAAGGATTGTAGGCAAGATATTCTTATTTAGTCTATGATGCAAACACATACCAGGGTAACATTAGAAGAAAGTAAATTAATCAATATAAATAAATAAACCTGGGTATGTCAGCAACAATAGTGACTACAGGTAGCTTAATATTCATGTATCTATGTACACAGCAATAATCAACTTTTCATTAATCGTTGACCCACAGACAAGACCAAGCAGCCAAAACATCCCGAGACCGCTGTCCATCAGAAACATCCAGAAACATCTAGAGACTGATGTCCGTCAGAAACAGCATGTGTCCATTAGCCAGCCCACAGAGACCCCGTCCACATCCAGGGGTCCTGATTACTCCATAGAATCACCTCGGAGTGACTCCCCTGTAAGTGATACTCAACAATGACAACCAGTTTTTTAAATTGGTTTTACTTTTAACAATATTTTGTACACAATAACAACATTTTGTATCTGTGTTGCAGGTGGAGCTGGAGGGTTGGGTGCGTTTGTGGGAAAACCCCAATGGTGTCCCATGTGCTGATGTTTCCTGGCTTAAAGAGGACACAGAACGAGGCCTGTTCACCCCCGTTCAAATTTTCAAGGACAACACTGGTCAGTTTGAGAGGCGACGGGTCATAAAATCAGAGCGCATTTGGTTTTATCCACCAGAACCTCCTGGCTACGTAAAGGGTGCTGTGCCAACGCCACACCTGTGGAGCCGTGTCTTTGTGTGGCTCCCTGTTGGAGTCTGGATACTCCTTGAAGTGTCCTTGAAGTGATGACTGTGGGTCAAGGACGGAACGTACACCTCTACAAGTCTGGCTACCACCACCGGGTATATCTCACTTCACTTGTGTTATTACATTATGTTATGTATGAGAACGTGAAAAAAAGAGCATAGAAAGTCATATACTGCTATTGGCCCTTAATAATGATATAATATGTACTTTAGGTACGTCACGTCTGTGATGTGTCCAGCTGGTACACAGAGCTCACCGAGGTCCTGTGCTGTGGAGCCTGCACAAAGGCAGCCAGGAGCGGAGGAGGAGGAACAGTGGGCCGGTGGCTTGTGTGGGACTACGCTGTTTTAACACAACTCAGCGAGGCTCATCAAGCTCTGTTCCCCGCCATCCTCACCAGCAAGTGAGTTACTGAACATAATGTGTGCACATTAAAAACAGACTAACTTGAAATAATCCATCAACCTCCCCATATTGATTGTAAATCTACTTACAGACGTGATGTGGATAAGAGTGTTGTGCGCCTTCTGAGGGACCAGACCGAAGGTAACACTATGGTCAAGGTGTGGAGGCAGATACAGGAGAGTCACATTAAGGAGTACTTTCACCAGAAGGACCTGTACACCACACTCCTCGTGACTGTAGTGGAACCGGGAGGGATCGTCTCGGCATTAGGACACTCGTTCCAGGCTCCACCAAGAGACCTTCCCTCCGCAAGGCTCTTGCGCCACGCCTTCCTGCGATTAGAGGCCAACAATATGCAGGATTACCGCAGCCAGATCCTCTCCACTTTTGGCATTGTGCTGAAACTGGATTCCACCAAGAAAGTATGTTAATCAAAACATGATGACATGGTTAACACTGTTGTAAAATGATTCATAAAAATAACATATCAACATATAAGCTGTCTGGGGAAGGTCGGGGCTCAACTGAGAGGTTCACCAGCATCGGGAACGAGCGCTCACAAATTGTTTAATTTGTGCTGACCTGTGAGGAGTCCACTGAGAAGCTGGAACTGATGAGCCGTGGAGTCATGGAGAGGTTCCGGTTGGCCAATCAACCTGTCCCTAAGATCCTCTATATCCGGTCTCAGGGCCCAACGGCTGTGGAGACTTTGTTCAAGCTTTGGGTGGACAATGGGATGGTTGTACGTCTGGACATCTTCCACTGGATCCACCGGTTTGACGCAGCCATACGCACAGACTCCCAATGTAAATATACTGTCTTCAAGTCGGCTCTAGCTGGTTTAGTGCTGGTCTACAACCGCTCGGACCTGGAGCTGCTCATCAAAGCAGTCGGAGCCGAGGACCCGGCATCTCTGAAGTCGGTCTCAGACGAGGATGTGGTCCGCTGCTACGTATCAGGGAGCAGCTCAAACACCATGTGAGGAGGGTCACACTTGGGGCTCAGGAGACATTCCAGCTCATCCACATGGCCATTGAGGAGCTGAAATGTCCCGCTGGACGAGAGCGGAGTGAGCCTCTTCAAAACACCTGGTACAAAAGACCTCATACAAAAAAATTATTAGAACATTAATACAGATAGTGTTGCATACAAAGTGAACATAACACACTTTATGCATGTGTATTTACAGAGGCCATGGATGAGATGTGGGCAGGCCAGCAGCGACACCTGGAGTGCCTCCAGGATCCACCAGACATTAATATGTATCGGGTGGCGCGCACCACAAACATCAACAATGTGGATGTGCCTGAATATAAATGCCTGGAGGGATTCCATAAATCTCTGCCACACATGATTCCAGGTGATTCCAAGTGCGGTCTGTATCATATAGTTAAAAGAATCATGTGACTTTGTCATTATTCTAATACCTTTCATTGTGACGTTCAACAACTGAAAGAGAGAAAGCACAGATTAAATGCACAAGGGTCTAATTAACTAATGAGACGTAAAGGAACACTTCATCCTCCAGTTTACAAAAAACATGCAACAGCAACACATATCTGGAGATCTGTGGTTTTCCCTGGACAGGATGGGGACGACAAATTATAGTCTGAAAAGTAACCAAAGCTGTCCAGAAAATGTAGATCAGTAAACAGAACAATATTTCCCTCGGAGATGTAGTATCATGTCAGTATAAAATGGAAATACTCTAGTAAAGTAAAATAATGTGTGCTTAAGTACGGTACTCAATTAAATGTACTTGGTTACATTGCACCACTGCCAGTACCCTAAACAGTTTAATTTGCTCACCTCAAGATGAAGGTTTTACTGCCCCAGAGGTGATGTTGGCGCTAACTGTGTACTTGTGTTTGTGTAGTTTTTTATGTGTAGTTTGCGAGACAAATGGAAGCTGAACGTTGCTCCATTCTACTCGACTCAGGTCCCCATTGAGCAGCCCGGCCCTATCAGGGTCACCTGATAAGTGGCATTACGCGGTGGAATACAGACAGGAGCTCAGATGCCATGTCTGGTAGCAAAGGACGGCACCACAGGACCTACTCTGCACCGCTGACTGACCGCCTCAACACCCGCTGTCGCCAGCTGTTCGGAGAGACTAGAGGAGAATTTCCAGGCCTCTGCCAATGTCTCTTCCAACGAGATGCTCGGGTTGGAATATCTATTCAGCCACAGCACGGGTGAATTTGAACCCTTCTCTCTTAAGGACATTGTCAGTGATGGACCTGGTCCAGAGGAGGAGGTTTAGTATGGGCCGCCCGAACCAGACCCCGAGGCCAACGAGACGTACCAGAGCGACGGGAAGGCACATGGTGATGTGTTGGATGGAGGATACCTGCAGTCCAAACCCCCTTCCTGGCTTTGAAAAGGTTGGTAAAGTTCTAAAATTAGCCTGACAGAGGACAAGCTGACTCTTTCCACTGAGCAGAGGAACAAGGTCCTTGAAGCCTGGAATAAAGTGGAGGAGCATGACAAGACACCACAGCAGTCTAACCAGCTGTACAGAACTCACTGGGGCATCACCCTGTACTGCCGCACAAAGAGGGACGATCTTGTTGACGCTGCTGTGATTCAGAGGCTAAAGAGGCTAATAGCTAAGCACCAGCTCAACAAGACGTCAGTGCTCAACACAACAGGCTCATGTACACACTGCTGAAAGTGCTGTGGTTGCGCTCACCTAAAGGGTCTCGCAGCAGTCCTGAGAAGAGCACCATCTTAAAAGCGTACGAGAGAATTCAGCACCGGATTCTGGTAGAGGATCCAATCCTGAGCAAAGCAGGCATTCCTCTACCAAAAGTCCACATTAAGACTGTACGGGACTTCATCCGTCGTCAAGAGCGCCTCCTTAACCTGCATGCCACCATTCAGTCCTCCATGGTCACAAAAACAGCCTCCATTTCCTCTGCTGACCTCCCTCCAGCAGCACATCAGCCGGCAGTCCTCCCTCCACCCTCTGATGGAGTATATGCCCACACCCAACACGGCAGGAACTAAAGTGTTGAAGGGAAGAAAGGACATAATCATGCCACTACAGGCCTCAACCACCACTGCCACTTGTGCTACCGCCACTTAGAAAAACCCTGCCACCTCTACCATCACCAGACCTGTGCCCTCCCTCTCTGCATCCACAGCAACCGCTGAGACTGCTGGCCTCTCCACACGGCCCATACTGCCTGCTCGTACTACTCCATCAGTCCCTCCAACTCTGCCCACAACGCCTGCTACACATGATTTAAGCCCGCCATCCTGGGCGAGATCTACGCAGTACAAGTGAAAGAGTAAGCCCTCAGGAGTAGGAGTGAAGGTGTCGCGGGTACATAATCTCCCCGTCTGTGTTGTGCATATTGTAAATAGTTTAGAAGCTGGAAATATTGAAAGCTGTATGAAAGGAAATATTTCTGCTGTTTCAACAATCTCATGACTTTAAAAGTTCAGTTTGGTGTCCTTGTAAATTAAAATATATAGAAAAAATTGAATGGGTTCTGAGAAGAAGATCTTAAAAATTTGACCAAAAGAGCTGTAAATATGGTTTGGTTGATAGTACATATTGTAAATAATCTTCATTTTTGTTCCATTTCATTCATAATTATATTCATTTAAATTGTCTGAACTGCTGCGGGATCAGAAATCATTTGAAAGACTTCAAATAGTCAAAGAATAAATAACTTATCTGTAAAACTATATACCATAAAAGCTGTCGTTTTAAGATGCATTTTAGATTTAACTGTGTCAAGTGTCCATATTAAACTTTTTTTTATTCCATTGCTGTGCAGGAGCGCAGTGAGTCCCTACAATGGGTAACGCATTCCTCTCCCTCAAACAGATCTGGTCTCTCTGGATCCTGTCGTGGTGCTCAGAGGAGACCCCCACCCTGTTGCTCCTTCCCACCTGCCTCACCCGGAGAGTCAGGCCGCCACCGCTTTGACCTTTTCCCGTGTGACTCCTGCTCCTTCGTCCGAATGGGCACAGAGGCGATTCTTCTTTGTGGCTGTGTCCTGGCCTGCCGCCTGCAGCATCCGGATCACAGCCACGGGGGGGATCTGCATGTGCTTCCTTGCCAGCAAGTTTCTGGAGTCCATGTGGCGTCTTTGATGGCGGCTACGGTGAGCAACTGATTGGTTTTTACCTTTGCTCGTCTCATACAGCATCAGCTCTGCTGTGAGGACCTCCCTTACCGGCAAGTACGGGAATTGTAAGGAGTCGGCTGTTGCCCACTGGTCTACGGCGGTGCTGCACTCCCAGAGCAGATGCCTCACCGACTCAGGCGCACCACCACAACCTGGTCGGAGCCAGTTGAGTGCGCCGGTTTTACCCCAAGAGTGCATTACGGACCTGACTGGGAGGATCTCGTGAGCCACCATCCATGGCAGGTCCAGAGTCTGTTTGGAGGAGCTGAATGGTTCACATTGCACAGTTGAGGGCTCGCTGAATGAGAGTCTGCGCACTGGACTCCCTGGTTCCTGCACAATCAGAGCCTGGTTAGTTAAGACTCCTGCTAAAGGTTAAAATGTCTGAAAAAGCAAAGGCTGGTGGACGGCTAAAAGACACGGGAATAAGTGTGATGTGTCTCCAGTTCTTCACTGCTCCCACTTTCTGTAGTGGTTAGAAAACCAGCAGGCAACACTCCGGTATTATTAACACATTTAAGTTACAAGAGGTAAAAAAGGATAAGCTGGGTTTTTGGTGAGTCGTATGTGCATTGTGTTGATGAGTGTTTGTGTTTGTTACATGTTTGTGTTGCATTTTATGTGTGGACCCCAAGAGCAATGGTTGCTGACGAACAAACACTTCTCACATTAATGGAAGAGAAAGTGAAAGAATAAATAAAAGAATAAAGTTTGTAAAGACTAATAAGGATGTTTCAATGTTAAAATTGGAGTCCTTTACGGGTTGTTTGTAGAGCTCTGGTTAAGATAGAAACCTAATTTGGAGGGAAAGACTGCAGGCTCCTCCACAGAAGAACTGTCTGAGAAGCTCCCAGCTCTTCCCCTCATCTCTGAGAATCCAGGAGACGAGGAGGATAATTCTGATAAAGGCCTCTTGACCTGATGTGCATCGTAAGGGGGGCATACTCACTATCGCAGGTAAAAAGTCCTCTGTGCCACTGAATTCCTGTGTGTGTGTGTGTGTGTGTGTGTGTGTGTGTGTGTGTGTGTGTGTGTGTGTGTGTGTGTGTGTGTGTGTGTGTGTGTGTGTGTGTGTGTGTGTGTGTGTGTGTGTGTGAGATTTACAACTACATTTGAAATATTTTGCACCAAGAATGAGGCAATGTCCTCCCAACTGGCAATAAAACATCACCACAAACATGCAAGAGTTTCACCACCAACAGGAGCACCTGCATTTTTTGCCAAAAGGCAGAGACACAAAAGTAGTTCAGAATTGGCTTTAAAGGCTCGATACACCAGTTTCTCTCACTGACAGGTCTAGAGGGTGAATAAGAGTATAGGACCAACGACAGAGGAGGAAAACGTCACAGAATCACTACAACGTATCTTATCTTAAAGAAACAAATGTAGCTTATCAACTATTCCTGGTCACATGGTGCCTTATAGTCCAATAGGAATTTAAAACCGTTGTTTAACTGGTGAATAAATACAACGCAAAGGCACAAAAGAAAGACACTTGTAAGAAGCGAGATATTCATAAAGCAGCGCGTGGGAGTCCTCTTGGTCACGTGACACGCTCTGGTCCAGGGACAATATAAATCATCCCAAACTATGATTTCATTTACAGCCACGTTACAAACACAGTTGTAGCACAAAAAGAGACAGAGAGCCAATGTTTCCTGAAGTAGAATGTGTTTTTCACTGTCCGGTGATGAACTACACAACAAGAAGTCAAAGAGCTCCGGTAGTCTCTAGTGGAGAACAGAGCTCACTGCAGGACTCAACCCTAAACTGACCATGAGAGCCACAAAGGAGTTTATGAACATTATTCTCTTCTTCACTGACTGTCTGTCTGTCCTATTAACAAGATGCCTTTTAAGTTAATATTCATTAAAGCATAATTCACATAATCTGAATGTATTAAAACTAATATGTGTGAGGGCATATTAATAACTTCGAAGGAATTTCATTTTTGCTTTGTGAAGAGATGAATCCTATTTCATATTAAAATAATTACCTGCTTCACAGTAGTCAATCAAACTTTAGATTATAACAGTACAAACACACACACACAAACACCAAAGAGATGAATCCTATTTCATATTAAAATAATTACCTGCTTCACAGTAGTCAATCAAACTTTAGATTTTAACAGTACAGGAACTGTTTTGTTATCATCATTCACAGTCAAACATTGCTTCAAAGATTAACTGAACTTTATTATTTAGGTGTTTATTATTTAACACTTTATCAGGGGAGAGCGCGAACGCAGTCCCCCACTACCAGAAATTATGCAATCGAGATTCCCACATTTGGGGAATTCGCAGAGGTCAGCTCAGCCGAAGTGCAATGGCTAAGCCTCGCCCTGGGTGAACCACCTTCTTGATCATGGTATCTCCCTTGCCAGGTAAGTATGAGTTGTACACATCCGAGGCCGGGGAGTCTTTCACAGACACACCATGTTGACTGATGGTGCTGACAATATAGATATCACCAAAAACTACAGACTATAAGAGGTCTGATGACCTACAGGAAGTTAATATAGAGGAAGGTTACGTGTAATAAGCTTGACAAAGATTATTTACATTTTAATTGAGAAATAATGGTTACATTTCCCATCATGCAATGCTGTATTTCCATATCAAAAGCCAAGCTAAAATCACCAACTCTATCTATTCATCTCCAACAAAAGAGTAAGAGCTGAACAGCGAGTTCAGATGAGACGAAGCTAAATCAAACTGCAGTCAAAAGTAGTTTGATCCACATTTTACATCCAAAGGAAAAAATAAAATCACATACTTTCTCTGCTTCTCTCACATTACAACCACTGACACTGTTGGATGGGGACCCTCAATGTGCAATTCCTAATGCCATCCTCACTTTGGTGGCCAGGCAAACAAATGACATGTGCATTTACTGTTTCATAGAACATTTTGATCAGAGGAACCACGAAATAAATGATTAAAAGCCCACTTACCTTTTCTTGTTTAGCATGGTCAACATCTACATGTAGTACAGGTAAGCAGTCCTCTGTGCCACTGAATTCCTGTGTGTGAAAGATTTACAACTACAGTTGAAATACATTGCACCAAAACTGGCAATAAAACACAACCACAAACATGCAAGAGTTTCACCACCAACAGGAGCACCTGCATTTTTTGCCAAAAGGCAGAGACACAAAAGTAGTTCAGAATTGGCTTTAAAGGCTCGATACACCAGTTTCTCTCACTGACAGGTCTAGAAGGTGAATAAGAGTATAGGACCAACGACAGAGGAGGAAAACGTCACAGAATCACTACAAAGTATCTTATCTTAAAGAAACAAACCTAACAAATGTGGCTCATCGACTCTTCCTGGTCACATGGTGCCTTATAGTCCAATAGGAATTTAAAACAGCAGAAACAGTTATAACAAAGTTACAGTACATACAACCGTGTGTATTTTTCATTTGTGTTAATCTTTACAAAGACTGATCATGACAAAGTTCTCTGTAGATGAAAAAAAGTGCTGTTTATGAAATAATCTCTGTGAAAAAAAAAAGGAGTTTCCTTAAAACAAGTTCACTAAACGTTTTACCGGTGAATAAATACAACGCAAAGGCACAAAAGAAAGACACTTGTAAGAAGCGAGATATTCATAAAGCAGCGCGTGGGAGTCCTCTTGGTCACGTGACACGCTCTGGTCCAGGGACAATATAAATCATCCCAAACTATGATTTCATTTACAGTCATGTTACAAACACAGTTGTAGCACAAAAAGAGACAAAGAGGCAATGTTTCCTGAAGTAGAATGTGTTTTTCACTGTCCGGTGATGAACTACACAACAAGAAGTCAAAGAGCTCCGGTAGTCTCTAGTGGAGAACAGAGCTCACTGCAGGACTCAACCCTAAACTGACCATGAGAGCCACAACGGAGTTTATGATGTTAACTACGAACATTATTCTCTTTTTCACTGTCTGTCTGTCTGACTGTCTGTCTGTCTGTCTGTCTGTCTGTCCTACTAACAAGGGAACCGCTGTGACTGAGTTCATATTCATTAGAGCATCATTCACTTAATCTGAATGTATTAAAACTA